>CM053623.1:394255255-394303064 GCA_028646595.1 Phalanger gymnotis
AAGAAGTCAAGCAATTCAACATGGGCCACATGCGTATCATTATGTATAACCCTTCCACAATACTCATGTTGTGAAAGACTAACTATATTTTGCTTCTTCCTAACCTATCCCCCTTTATTGAATTTTCTCCCTTGACCCTGTCCCTTTTCAAAAGTGTTTGTTTTTGATTATCTTCATCCCCATCTGTCCTCCCTTCCATCATCCTCCCCTTTTTTTATCTTCTTCCTCCTTCTTTCCTGTGGGGTAAGATACACAACTGAGTATGTATGGTATTCCCTCTTCAGGTCAAATCTGATGAGGGCAAGATTCACTCATTCCCCCGCAAGATTCACTCATTCCCCCCTTAACTGAAATTTTTTAATCTTCCTTCAAAAAGGAACATTAGATAGACATCAAATTATGTGATCATATTCCCAAATGATACTCAATTTAACCAAATGCCTTAGGAGAGAAACAAATCGTTTCTCAAAAGCAAAATCTACTTCTGTAGTATTCAGTTAAGAATTCGATTGGTTAAAAGGGAGAAACATATATAAATTCCTTAAGATAAACATTTTATTTTCCACATATATGTTTACATTGCTACAACAAGGGGCATTTTAATTTACTTACACACCTCAAGAATGTCATCCAATAACACAGTAAGTTCTTTTGTAGAACTGTCACTGAGTTCTAAAGAATTCAAGGCTTTTACATAAATGCGAATTTCTGGTGCACATGGACTTACTAAGATTTCATTGCAAATTTTTATGGCTAAATTATCATGTACTGTTGAAGCCTAGAAAAGCAAAAGAAAAGTATATGTGAAAATCACATTCATGTATGATTGACTTGACTGAGAAGCTCTCCCAAGGTCTAATCCAAATCTTTAACTGCCTGCTGAATATTTACTCGTTTGTTCTACTATCACTCTAAACCAGGACTGTCAACCTTAGGTTATCTTAGGGCCGCATTAAAATAAACTAATTATTGGAGGGCCGCACCCAGAATAGAAAATACAGTATACTAATAGAAAGTGGGGCAACACGCATCATTGATAGGACAGGTGAAGCGCAAAAGCAAACACAAAGCGACAACACGACAGTATAAAGGTAGGTGCGTCCTGACTGGTCTGCATTGCACAGATGGAACACATCCCACAGATCGAATGAAAATTCTACGTGATATGTTCCGTCCAGAACACTGCTTAAAAACACCAAAGAAAATTAACATCAACGAGATCATATATTACTGATGGAATTTAAAAATCTAAGATGCATTCCATGCAAATTATTATTTTATTTTTTTCGCTCATGACAATTAAAACCCACAGGCAGGCTGCATAAAATGACACTGCAGGCTGCATGTGGCCCACGAGCTGTATTTTGGACAGCCCTGCTCTAAAATCAACACATCCTGATTTACCATGCCAACAGCCATCTTGTTCTACCAACCACAAACTGGAAACTTTTGAGTCACCTTTTACTCTTCTTTGCTTCCCTGACCCCTTTGTATAGTTAGTGACCAAGTCTTTCTTCTAATGCCTTCCTGACTCCAATTTATTTTACACTGTGTAGGAAGATTTCCCTAAAATATTTTTTTACCATCACACTCTCATCTTTTTTCCTTCGCACATGATCAAGTCCAAATTCCTTAAGTAGGCATTACAATCTATCCTACTTAATTTTCCAATATCTCACATTATTCCCCCAATTAATCCCAGCAGGGTTTCAAAAAAAAAAATAACCCGCACATTCTTGCCTCTATTCCTTTGCATATCTCCTTTTAGAACGTCATTCATCTCCTCTCTATTTATCTGAGGAATAAGCATCCTTCAAATATCAGTCCTATGCCTTCCTCCCAAAAATTTGCATTACCCATCTCTGCTACAATAATCTTTCTCTAGCTGCTTGAATTCCTATGGGACTTAACAGCATCGCTTGTGTGTCACAAATCCTATACCACGCCTTTTATCAGCAGTTTCAGGTATAGATGTCATAAGATACATTAATATAGGCACAACATCCAAAACAAGAGAAATTACATGCTACTACTCTGCACGAGTCACACCTGGAAGAATATGCTGTTTTGGCCGTTCTGTTCTGGGAGGAGCAATGAAGGTGGCCCAGAGGAGGGCAACCAGGATGACGAGGGAATCCGAAAGCATCCCAGGAAAGGACGAGTTTTAGAGCTAGGGATGTTTAGGCAGCAAAAGAGAAAATGTAGGCAGGACTTGCCTGGTACTTTCAGTCATCTGAAAAGCTGTTCCATGGAAGACAGAGATAGTTGTTTTGCTTGGTCTTGGGACTGAACAAGGAGCAATAAGTGGAAGATGAAGGGGGGCAGTTTTCAGTTCAATTTAATGAAAAATTCCTAACAACTAAAGCTAAGACTGAACTGACTCCTTTAGGAAGTAGAGCTTTCATTTGCAAAGGGGCAAGAACCTACCATTATTATCTTCTATGTAAATGTAGTGCCCAGTGACAAATGGCACAATGCCTTACACACAGCAGGTACTCAATAAATATTGGATTACTTAACTGAACTGTGTGAATTCTTTATTTCACTTTAACCACTTGACATTTCACATCTGACTTTCTATGTTTCATGGTAACTATAAAAGGAACTGACTGACTTTGTCCAACTTTGGAAACTTAAGCTCAATTTACAAATCAGTGTGGCAGAGTGAAAAGATCATTGGACTTAAAGTCAGAAGCCCTAGATTTAATCCTTGGCTCTGTGACCTCGGAGAAGTCATTTGACCACTATATAGTCTCAGTTTTCTCATCTGTAAAATGGCTAAAAAAAAATTGTCTTGCTCATAGGGTTGCTGGCAGATGCTTGGTAATGTCACCTCTAATCCTCAAACAGAATAGCCATCAGCAAGAGTCTTCGAAGGGCCTATATTTTGTGATATTAATTATATGTTCCTGAAGGGCAAGATCTATGACCTTTACTTGTTATCCCCTCAAAGGACTCAATGTAACAAACAAAAGTGACTGCTAGCAAACACCTGAACATAATTTCTCAGGGAGTTCATACGTAGCCAGAGGCAAATTCGATTTTTGCAGGCCTTTTTCAATTCTGTGTCTTGACCACAAGGGCCGAGCCAGAACAGGTATACCTTGATTAGTGTATCAGTTACCAATCTTCTCTTTTCTGTGCTAACAGATTTACCTGGTAGTCCTGGGAATTTCCGGCTTGAGGATTCAATCCACTTGGTCTCGTCAAGTCTACAAGTAGTTCAGCTACATTAGCAATATCGACATCAGCTAAAGGAGAAGATGCAGGCGCATTAAGCAGAGTTTTCAGAGTTGGGAAAAAAGCGTCTTCAAAGCACTCCTGATTAGTCCTGTTATAAAAAGTTATGAGACATTATTAAAATATTATGAAATTCAAGTTTTTTAATAACAGAAGAAAACCAAATGAAATGAGCAAATATTACCTATAAAGTTCACTCAAGTAATGTGTAGACTAGTCTGACGTTATCTAAACATCTTGGGTAGGGCCATTTTCTGATCCCACCACCCCTTAATAACAATAAACAGCTTAGTTGAAATTGGTAGGGTCTTATGGACCACACAAAATGGAACGGTGCAGTATAATGAGGAGAACAAAGACTGAAACCTTTAGTTGGATCTCAGCTTATAATTTACTGCCTGAGTAACTTTGGGTAAGCTCTCAACCTCTCTGAGACTATTTTCTCATCTGTAAAGTGACTATTTTGGATTAATTTCCAATGTCACTTTTTTTTCTTTTTTTGAAATTTATTTAGCATTTTATTTTTTCCCCAGTTACATATAGAAACACTTTTTAATATTTATTTTTAAAACTTTGAGTTCTAAATTTTCTCCCTTCCTCCCTCTCCAACCCCATCATTGAGAATGCAAACAATTCAATAGTTATACATGAGTAGTCATGCCAAACACTTCCATAATAGTCATGTTGTGAAAGAAAACAAACAAAAAACGTTTAGAAAAATAAAGTAAAAAAAAATTATGCTTCAATCTGCATTCAGACACTATTCGTTCTTTCTTTCGGGGTAGATAGCATTTTTCAACATAAGTCCTTCACACTTGTCTTGGATCATTGTATTGCTGAGAATAGCTAAGTCATTCACAGCTGATTACCCTACAATATTGCTGTTGTACACAGTCCATTTCACTTTGCATCAGCTCATGTAAGTCTTTCCAGGTTTCTCTGAGAGGATCCTGCTCTTCATTTTCTATAGTACAATAGTATCTGAAAGTTATTTCTTTTTTTTTCTTTTTATTAATTACAATGCCATTTTTCAAATCTAAATTTTATTACTCATGAATCTTATATAAGTGTGGTCTGAATTTAACGATCTTCAATGAAGGGAGAAAAATTAAACGAGAAATTTCTCCCATAGGTTTACAAAAATATTTTCCTAACAGACTAGTAGAAGGAATTAAAAAAAAAAAAGGAAAAACAATTATGATCATGTTTGTCATTAATGTAGATGGCAACTACTTATACAAAATAACGGTCACTGAAATATTTTTTGAATTCCTTCTCCCATAAACCTGGTTTTTGTTGTGTGTGTTTTTTTTACCAGGTCTCCCTCTCCTAGACAAGGAGGGAGTGCAGAAGGTGCTAATGGATCCATGCTAATTACCATAAGAGTTTCTGACCTAATCCACTTCCAAACTAGGCCAATTTGCCACTCTTTAGGAATAATAGCACTTAACTCATTATTTAAATAATGAATCTAATGATTTTGGTGTATAGGGAGATGTTTTGTTTTTAAAAGAGCCTATAAGTCACCTTTTTGCTCTGCCAAAATAAGTGCTTATTAATAATCAACAAACAAATAAGCAAAATGGGGCAGCTAGGGAGTACAAGTGAGTAGAGCACCGGCCCTGGACTCAGGAGGACCTGAGTTCAAATCTGACCTCAGACACTTGACACACTTACTAGCCGTGTGACCTTGGGCAAGTCACTTAACCCCAATTGCCCTGCCTTCTTCCCCCCTCCAAAAAAAAACCCAATAAGCAAAATGGGATCTTATATTTTCTACTTCCTTCAGGAGACTGAAATGGCAAAGATATGTTCTGGTGCTGTAAACAGCTTGGGAAAGCCTGCTTGGTCCCTGCTAACTCTCATCAAGAATACCTGATTCATGTACAGATGACTAAAAGATTTTGATTGACCTTCTCCCTGAATTTCCCCGCGCCCATACCTTTGCTACCATCCCCTCTTTCAGATACTTTTCACATTGATCCTTTGATGCTCTTAAAATTGTTGCTCCAAGAAAGATCTCTTCTCCTTGGTCTAATCTAGCTACTTTTCCCATCTTTGTTCTCCTTAATGCCATATCTACCTCCCTTAGAAAAGCATCTTTAACCATGATGTTAGGGTTCAAGTGTGCTGGTTCCATGATGGAGAAAATGATTTGATATAATATTTTTTATAAATTTTTTTCTAGTATGTTTTCTACCTTCCATTTTTTTTCTTACATGCCTTGGGATAACTTTGTTTGACTAGTATCACCAAGCTTTCTTTAAATGGGTTTTAGCAAAATGTTAAACAGGAAAAATTCAAGTTCTTATTGCGCGATTTTAAGACTTCTGACTTAAAATTTCTAACTTATTTCATTTAGTGATAATTTTTATTGGACGCATATATTTAATTTTTAAGGGAAATGAAGGGGGAAAAGAAGACTTCTTCCACAGAAATTGACTAAAACAGCCTCTGCTGAAATGTACTTACTCTATAAAGTTAGTAATAATTAAGTGCTTCTAGTATCCTCTTGCTTCTTTCTTTTCCCTCATCTTGCTCACAATTCGAATGATGAATTAAGTCACTTTTTAAATTACATTTTAATATATTAACTTGATTCAAATACCTGCTTGCATAAGCAAATATGGGGAAGAACACCCCCAGACAATGTCGCAGCTGAATGTCCTCTTCAGTCACAGGATTGTACCACAACAAGACGAGTCGAGAAAGAAGCCTGCTACTAACTAATCGTCCAGAGAACATCAGTTTGGCGAGTCCTTCTGCAGCAGCTGTGCGGAGCTCAGAAATCTGAAACAAATTTGGATAATGACAGAAAGGATATTTGCACAATTATTTCTTACGTCTAAAATAGACAAGGAGTCATCCCCAACACTGTTACTGTCTAAAGATAATGCTCGATATCCACCTACCTACACAGTTCTTTAAAAGAACACGCTATGGGAAGTGGGAGTGTAAAAAAAGGGCACAAAAGATACATTTTGCTCATTTCATAATTTAACCTTGGATCAGCTGTGTATAAACTGGGAGTTCCAGAGTCAGAGTTTACAAAGTGTTTTCTTCATACCACTACTATGAAGAACATCAGTATTCCTATTTTTAACACGAAGAAATTGTTTCCAAACTTTGCAGTAGCTTTTTGGCAGTTCAGAGCAGTCAAAGTCATTTGGGAACTGAATTCACACATTAATATCTATCAAAACTATACTAACAAAGACATTATTTATAGGTGTATAAATTATGGAAAATTATTGGAATGACTGTATTATATATATACATATGTCGCCTAAGAATTTTCAGTTTCCTACTTTAGAATACAACTAAATTCTAGATCCGAGATTCTCTTAAGTTGAGCCACCTAGTATAGCTCAACCATTTTTTAGTATAGAAAGTCTTCGGTGCTTTAGTCTTTAGATTTAGTAAATCTGCAGTCTAACTTTGTGCACTAAAGAGTTTTTCTTTTCAATGTTATGAAGCTGCTTTTTCACTGGAGGAGCTGGGTTTTCTTTTTAGTGTTAGCAAAGAAGAGATAAAACCACTAAACTAATGGGCCTTCTAGCAAGGTTTGACAGACAAGGAGTCTAGGGAGCATATGGGCAAAGAGTGCTGGAGTTGGATAAAGAGGACAGTTGTTATCGATTATGTTACTTACTCTGTGATTTTGGGTAACGTTGTTGGGCCTTCCTTTCCTCATCTACAAAATGAAGGGGTTGGACTAGGGGACTTGTGTTACCTTCAACTTCTAAATCTGTGATCCTATAAATGACTTTTCAGCTTGTCTTAACAATTCTCCTTGTCAATCAACCAAATCAAAAAGCATTTATTAAGTGTTCACCACATGCCAGGCACTGTGCTGCATGATGGAGGATTGAAAGAAAAAAAAAATCAGTCTCTATCCCAAAAATCTAACATTCTTAAGAGAGACACAGACTTGCAGAAGAATATCATAACATAAAGGAGATAAATACAAGTTAGTTTAGGGAAAAGGTTAGAAATACAGGGGATTAGGAAAGGCTTCATGTAAAGGGTGAGGCTTGAGGCATAAGTCTTTAAAGAGGAGTTGAAGGAAAGAGCTAGAGGAAATGAATGATGGTCAAGTTCAGTAGCTGCATTTTGCAGAGTGGAGTCAATGACATGTCCTGAGTCTTGGCTGGTAGTGTCAGAGGTGACACTTGAATCCAGGCCTTTCTACTACACCATTTTGTTTTCTTATAGTATCCTTTGGGCAAGATCAAACAGTCTCCACTAATCAGATATACAGCCTTTATTGCTTCCCTGAAAAGAGGGTTGGAAAATGTAGCTAAAGTTAACTGAGGCTCTAGCCTGCCTGGTTCTCACCAGGCTACGCTGAATACTCAGGAATACCATGTAGGTGACAAGGGGCCCTACCCGCAAAGAACTTACAGCATAAAGTATTCAAAAGCCATTTTTTCCCATTAGTTTCTAATAATCTAATTTTTTCAGTCTATAGTGTTCATTGTTATATTAGCTATGGAAATTATTTTGTGTTTATTCTGTACCTATTTACTCTCTATATACCTACGTTCATGTTATTTTTGCTCAGTTAGGAACAGTTTCATTTTTATTTTTTAATTCCCCAGTACCTAACACAATATCTTGAATATAGGAGGTTTTAAATAAATGCTTGCTAAATTAATGAATGGCCATACAATACAATCCTTTGGAAGAGATATTACCAAATCGATCTGAATTTTGTTGAACTTTCTCTTGGAAGAAAAGAACAAAATGTTTCACCTTCTACACTTACTAGTATGAATTCATTAATCTGAATAAGCCATTCGATCAATAAGTACTTCTTAAGTGCTTGTAATGTGCTCAACTCTTTACTAGGTTTCAGGGAGATCTAAGACCATCTGACATAACTGCTGTCCTTCAAAAGCTTATAATTCTTCAGGGGGAGAAGAGGCCAATGCACACACGCTCGAAACAATTTATGAACAATGAGGTGATCAGAAAGGTTTCCAAAGCAATTTAAACACCTAAGAATATGGAAGAAACATTGCCTGTGTCCCCAAATTGTCAAGTTACATTAATGAAAAGCAAGATAAAGGGAAATAAAGAAATCCCTAAGCAGCATTCATTCCCCTGAAAATAAGAGCACAAAAATATTAGGGGGAAATATCAATATTTGGTTAAAAGACACTCTACAATGCAGGAAATACACATGATACTCAGAGTCCAATCTGAGCGCACATGATACTCGGAGTATAAATGTAAACAAAAATAACAATACTTTCTAAGGAAGTTTCCTAACAGGCTGACAATCGCTCCTCACCTCACTGTCTAAAAACCCAGCCAGAAGCTTCAGGAGGTTCTTAGCGGTGGCAGTCTCTTCTTCCGCAGCTTTTACTTTTAGCTCATGGTCAGGATCGCTGCCTTCGGTTGTCTCTGCTTCTCCACTCTCAAGGTCCTTGACTTTTTTGGATTTAAATGGCTCAGTCCCAAACAACAACAGCTGGTCAAAAACTGCCTTGAGAGCACTTATTTTTATTGTGACATCATCAATTTGCAAAACCTAAGTCAAAGCAAAGGAAGAGGCATGTACCTCTGTCAAACAACTCTGACGGTGTTTTAATGTGCACTTCAACAGAAGAAGTCTATTGGGGTATCTCAAATAGAGAATGGACGCATCCTGAAAATTCAATTCAAACCAACGCTGACTAAGCAATTGTGTGCATGCAATATACCAAGTGATGAGATTTTTTTTTAAACCACATCTGCAGTTCCACCCATGTAGAGAACTCAATGTGAGGAGGAACCTGGTGGGAGGGTTCGCCAGGTTAGGGCTAGTAGTAATGGAGCGCGCAAGCATATAAGTAATTATGATACAACAGAGGGTGCAATTGGGGCAAAGACAAGATGAAAATAATGCGCTCTAGGAAAACTTGAGGAGAGAGAGATAACTGGTGGGAAGGGAGGCACAGAGAAAGGAGAAGTCTTCAAAGAGCAGGTGGCATCCAAGAGGCTTTGAAGAAACACAAGACGTTGACAAGTAGAGACAAGCAGACATTCCAGGGAAAGGAAATGGACTGTACTAAACAACGGAATTAATAAATAGGAGAACATCACCAGGTAATAGCTACAACTTCAGTTTGGCTAGACTACAGAGTACCTGAAGACAATGAATGTGAAATCAAGCTGAAAAGTGTAAGGTGGAACCAAACTAGAGAAAGTCTTAAATATGCCAAGCTAAGGAGTTTGCATTAAATAATATGTACTGAAAGTTTCTGAGTAGGGAATTAATATGGTCAGCCGTGAGCATTAAAGATAATTTAATTATAAAAGAACTGTGGCGGTTGTGTAAAGGATGGATTGAAGAGGAGAGAGATAGTAGTCAGGAAACTATAACAGGTAAAAAGTGATGATTATATGATCCAGGGTGCAAGCGGCTAGAGCAGAGAAATAAAAGACAAAAGTTATTTTGGGGGCAGAATCAACAGTACCTGGCAAATGATTGGGCAGGGTACCGAGGGATGAGGAAGAATGAAACGTCATAATATCAAGAATCAGAGCATTAGATGATCAAAAGGATAGCAATATGATCGATATATTTCAAGAAACAAGGAGGTAAACTTAGGGGAAAAGAAGCCCAATTCCCTTTTGAACATGCTGAGTTTGAGGAATTGGTAGGACACAGAGGCAGAGATAGCCCAGAATCAGGACAGAATCAGAGAAGAAAGGGACTTCTCAGCTATTATCTATGAGTACTTCACCATAATATTCTCTATGACATCCTGAACAAGTGGTTACCCAGCTTGAAAGATGCAAGTGAAGGAAGCCTTCTATCTCTTAAGGCAATATATTCAACTTCTTCATGTTTCTAATTACTGGGAAATTTTCATTATAACAAATCTAAATCAGTCTCTAACTTCTACTTGAGGGCTTGGCCTTCTGAGGCCAAGCAGAAACATGACAGTCCTCCAAATATTTAAAGATAGCAAGGGTGCCATGTCCACCTATGTCTCCTCTTCCAGAACAAATATTCGAAATTTCTTCTGGTGCTCTTTGTATAGTATGAGAAGAAAAAAGAGGTAAGTCTGTCATGTAATGAAAGCAAAGCATCAGAGGACAACAGCCAAGTAGTATACTACCACCCATAGAATATTAACAGACTTAGAGAAGCAGGATATAAGTGTGTTGGGTAGAACCTCTGTGGAAGATTTATGGAATTTATGAAGTCAAGAAATGCACGGGATGAGAAAAGTCAGGAATACCCATACCAATGACATCATGGATCCAGTGGGTTATTGAAGTATTATAGATGACTATCTATCAGGAACACAAGACATATTAACAGAAAAATTAAAGCTACCTGTTAAGAGCCACTGACAATAAAAACTAAGAAAAAACGTTTATAAAGTGATAAAAAAAAACAAAATAGGACACAACTGCTCACTTTACCTAAATCTGATTTGTGCAGATCTTTAAGAACATACATCCCCTGTAACTTTCTGAAGGCAAGAACTGTAAAAGATCAGCTATAGCCTAGTGCATACAATTGTGATAACATATCTAGCTCTAAATTCCAAAAATAGTGCAACTTCAATAACTGGCCTTCTTTAACTCCCCTCATTCCTCCTGTTCTAGATAATGGAAACAGCATCAAAGTAAAACAATAATCATCTAACAAATGTGGATATAGATTTGTGAAATCAATTCTGGCTACCACAATCCGAGAAAGACAGTGGGTCTGGTTTTAAAACCTAAAGGAAGCACAGATTTCCTTGTTCTAACGAAAGCCCTGAAACTATTGGGGGGTGAGGGAGGGAGCTTCACTTGAACAGGAACCAAACTAAAGAATACCTACTTAGTATGATTATGATAGATACAAAAAAAGCATAAATACATAGATACAAAAGAGCATAAATGAAATCCTGTCAAAAATTAAATTTTACCTGCAATAACAGTGCAAAATGTTTACTGGCAAAATCTTGGCTCTGCAGACCACAACAACCTAAGCATAAAACAGCCATATTTCTCACTACAGGATAAATACTTGTAATTCCAGGAAGAATCTGAAACAAAGCATTAGAAATTAAAACAACTGAGATGAATATAACTGATCTTCAGCAAATAATAATCACCTGAAAACACATAAGATTATAATTCCATATAAATTCACTAACACATTAAAATAATAATCAAACTGACCTAAATTGGTTCCTTTATAAAATAATATTTTCCTTTATGCACTATTATACTGAGCAGTCTATGGGCTTCACCAGATTGCCAAAAAGGTCCATGATACAAGAAAGGTTACAAACCTCTGTTTTATAGGTGTGACCATTTTGTAAATAGGTAACAAACTCCCTTTGAATGGGACTTAAGATTAAACCAATTAATAAACTCTAATCTGTAATATAGCAAAGTTCCTTAGAACTGTCATCCCTGATCTGTTTTAACATCTTCAGATCTTACAATGCAAGACTACATATATTTTACATTCATTTCTAACTTAAAAGACACTCCCCTCCCCCAAATCACTGGTTTTCATAGCTAATATTTTGCAAAGGACACATTTTATACACATAAAAAATAGTAACAACACCCATATTTTTCAATACAAAATAATATACTGCTTAAAAAGGGGTGAAGAGGAAGGGAGAACACTAAAATGAAGCTTTAGGAGCCACTGATAACTTACCAAAGAGTCAATAATAACATTCATGGTTGCACTTATGCCTGTGGAAATAGAGATCTGTTTCAGAAGTTCATAGCATAAAATCAGACACTTCTGTAATGTTTCAGGATCATTCTGAAATCAAAGAAAATAAAAATATTGAGAATAAGTGACAGAGAATTTCATTATGTATACAGATACAAAGCTCTAGCCATAAAGCTCAAAGTGAAGTACTAAACTCTATGCTAATAACCAGTGAATTTCCAATGAACATTTTCAAAAAACTCTAATTAGTGGCAACAACATTTTAGAAACTGAAAAACTCTAGATTTAAATTGAGAGAATAAAAAGAAAAAAACAGTGGAAGGAAATGCACAGTTAGTAATCATAACTAAATATGAATGGGATAAATTTACCCATAAAATGGAAGTGGATAGTAGAATGGATTAGAAACCAGAATCCAACAATATGCTGACTACAAGAAACACACTTGAAATAGAGAGACATAAGCAGAGATAAAATAAGGTTCTGGAGCAGTCTCTTATGCTTCAGCTAAAGTTAAAAAAAAAAAAAGTCAGGGGTAGCAATCTCAAACAAAACAAAAGCAAAAATAGATCTAGTTAAAAGGGATAAAGCAGGGAAACTACATCTTGCTAAAATGAACCATAGAAATATGAAATAATATCAATACTAAACACATATGCACCAAACAGTATAACATTAAAATTCCTAAAAGAAAAGTTAAATGAATTACAGGAAGAAATAGAGAGTAAAACTATACTGGTGGGGAACCTCGATCTTCTCTATCAGACCTAGATAAAATAAATAAGAAAGAAGTCAAGGAGATGAATAGAATCTTTAAAAAGTTAGATATGACAGACTTCTGCAGAAAACTGAATGGGAATAGGAAGGAGTTTCTCAGCTGTACATGACCCCTTCACAAAACCTGACCATGTAGTAGGGCATAAAAACCTCACAACCATATGTAGAAAAGCAAAAATGTTAAATGCACACCTTTCAAACTATAATGCAATAAAAATTGCATTTAATAAAGGGCAATGGAAGCATAGATTAAAAGTTAATTGGAAACTAAATAATCTAATCCTAAAGAATGAGTGGTTCCAAGAGCAAACAATCAACAATTTAATTAAAAGAAAACAACAACGAGACAACATTCTAAAATTTGTGAGATACAGCCAAAACAGTACACAGGGTAAAATGTATATCAGTAAAAGAGAGAAAGAGCAGATCAATGAATTAATTGGGCATGCAACTAAAAAAATCTATAATAAGAACAAATTAAAAACCCACAATTAAACACCAAAATAGAAATCCTGAAAATCAAATAATTAATGAAATTAAAAATGAAAAAACTCACTGAACTAATAAATAAACCTAGAAGCCAATACTATGGAAAAAAAACATAATAAAACAGATAAACCATTGTTTGATTAAAAAAAAAACAAATTACTAGTATCAAAAATGAAAAGGGTGAATGCCCCACCAATGAAGATGAAATTAAAGCAAGTATTAGTTGTTTTGATCAATTACGTACCAGTAAAAATGACAATCTACATGAAATGGGTAAATATTTACAAAAATATAAACTGCTCAGATTAACAGAAGAGAAAACAGAATACTTAAATAACCTTACCTTAGAAAAAGAAATTGAACAAATAATCAATGAGCTGTCTAAGAAAAAACCCCTAGGAACAAATGGATTTGCAAGTGAATTTTACCGAACATTTAAGGAACGATTCCCAAAACTAGATAAACTATTTGAAAAAAAAATAAGTAAAGGAGTCCTATCAAATTTCTTCTATGACACAAATATGATATCTAAACCAAAGAAAGCAAAAACAGAAGAAAACTATAGACCAATGTCCTTACTGAATATCAATGCAAAAGTTTTAAATAAAATACTAGGAAAGAGATTATAGCAATATATCACAAAGATCATACATTATGAATAGGTGGGATTTATAACAGGAATTCAGGGTTGGTTCAATATTAGGAAAACTATTAGTATAAATGACTGTATTCATGACAACAAAAATCATGTTTCTATCAATAGATACATAAAAGGGCTCTAACAAAATACAACACTCACAAAACCCATTCCTATTAAAAACACTAGAAATCACAAGAATTAGTGGAGCTTTTCCTACAATGAAAAATAGTATCGATATAAAACAAAAAGCAAGCATTATTTGTAATGGGGATAAGCTTGAAGCATTCCCAGTAAGATCTGGGGTGAAGCAAGGATGTCCATTATCACCACTATTATTCAATATTGTACTAGAAATGCTAGCTATAGCAATAAGAAAAAGAAATTGAAGGAATAGAAATAGCCAATGGGAAGACAAAACTATCACTCTTTGCAAGTGATATGATGATATACTTGGACAATCTAAGAGAATCTACAAAAAACCTCAGCTGAAACAATTAGCAACTTCAGCAAAGTTGCAGGATACAAAAGAGACCAACATAAATCATTAGCATTTCAATGTTACCAAGAAAATCCAGCAGGAAAAGAGAAAGAAATTCCATTTAAAATAACAGATAATATAAAATACTTGAGAATCTATCTGCCAAGACAAACCCAGAGACTTTGAAAATCAAGATCAATGAAATTCTATGAAAATCAAATTCCAGACCATTTACTAAATGATGAAGCACTCACTTAAAATTTAATCTTAAAGCAAACATGATTTAAACAATTCAAAGATAGTAACTTCATCTAGGATTTACAAAAATCCTAGCATTTCCAAGTCTTTGGTACAATAACAGACTTTCAAAACAATGGTACTAAGATCCTAAAAGATCCTAGGGCACCTCTGGAATCAAAGAGAGAATAAATGTTATTGATTAGTTTTTAGTGTTAAATGGCATTAAAAAACCAGTATAGAATCTTCTTCAAAGTCCTTTGTTCAAAGATGCTTAACACTTTCAGAAGGCAAGAAGACAGATCTTTCAAGAACAGTTTTAAAAAATATTAACAGACAGCTAAAATTATTAAAGGATAATCTAGCTATTTTACGCAAGATTACTTTTGCACTAAAGCTGAGATGGTGTGAAGAATTCATTAGCTGAAGGAATGATATTAGAAGCTTTACTGCCATGATGACCTACACCTGAGCTGAAAGAGAATGACCAGATCTTTTCTGCAAAGGGAAGAGGGGGCATGAAATTAGAGTGCCCCCCCCCCTTCAAACAGGGCCCCCATTCTATTATGGAAAAAAGGGAAGAAGTTAATGAGAAAGCAAAGGAAGTACAAAAATTTCAGGTCATTATGATTAGCAGGATACATAAATGCACAACATACTAACTAATTAGGATAAGCAGCTGAATAAAGGCTTCCCAACTCTGGACCAGAGAAGCAAGCCAGAATGGCAGGTCTTATGGTCAAGTCAAAGTGCTGCTAAAACTCCAAAGTCCGAAGAACAATCTGCAAGCTTTCTGGCATAAAGGAAAATGAAGGTTTAGCTAGGTGATTAAAAGTAGCTGAAGTTTAATATGAGAAATGCTTCGAGTCTGTACCTTCTCCGTGTGAACCTCCTTAATCTCAAGTTGTTCTGTTTCTTTTATTAGGTCCATTTTGGCATCTTCTAGTTCTTTTATTTTCTCTTTTAACAGGGAGGCATGATTAAAATCCTGGAGAGTAATGCATTCCTCCAAAGCTTCCTTGGCTTCAATAAGCTTTACTTTTACTTCAGCCAGCTAAATAAAGATTTGAAAAAATAACTTTATTAAATTTATTATTAAAACTTGTAGTAAAGTGACATTTGTAGGCTTAATAAATTAAACAATCCAATGACAAAAATCTAGAACAATGACATCAAGCAGAAAGACATCAATTTTTGGAAAGAAATAAAATGTATGAATCCATTTTTAAAGACATAATTTGACCAAGATTTTGATGCTCTTAGAATACAGTTACTTAATCAATAAATGTGAATTTTTAAAGTATGTTCTAATTTTCTCTATCTTCCCTCAAGGCACAGTTCTCTGACCATGCTTAGAACAAAAATCAAAAGTTAAAACTACACTAGCCTTGATCATTTATTATATTTAGTTAGGAAGGGACTTACTCTGAGCTCTTTTTTTCTTGCTTCAGCAGAATCTTGAGTAGCATCAGAAGTGACTATGGGCTCCCGGATCTCTGAAATAATTTCTGTAACCTGATAAGAACAAAGAAATCGTGGTGGTTATTTTCTCCCAAGTATCTCCTATTTTCTCCAAATTTTCTATTTTTTTTCTTCAACATTATCTCCTTGGTTCTCTTCCCTCCTCCTTCTCCCTTGATGTTCTCACTGACTCTCAATAGCTTCAATAATCACCTCTATGCAAATTACTTCAAAATTTATAATACTACTCCCAACTTTTCCCCAGAGCTCTAGCCCTGAGCTTTTAACAACCTACTATGTATCACACTTGGAGGTATCATGAATACTTACAAGTCAGTACCATATATTCAAAACCTATTCCTCTATTTGATTTATTTTTGTTGATGGTACCACCATTCTCCAAGTCTCCCGGGCTAGTAAGCTAAGAGTTGTTTTTGATTCTTCCCCATTCTGTACATCCACTTACTTGTCAAGTTCTACTGACTGTACGGTAGCAGTGAATTTCCTTCCTTTCCTTCCTTTCCACTTTTATCACAAACAGGCTAGTTTAGTCCATGTTCTACTTCATCTAGATTGCTGTATTATATTCAAACTAGCCTTCCAGCTTCTCATCTAACTCCTCCTTTAATACATCCTACATGTTGCCAGAGTAGTTTCCCTAAATCATTACTCCATTCATATTACTTCCCTACATTAAAAAAATTAATAAATATTTAGTAAACACTTACCATTGCTAGGCCTTATATTCACTAGATCCTTTTTGCCTAAAAAATGAAGTACAAACTCCTGCCTGGCATCCAGAACTTTCCACCAGCTCGATCCAACTTCCCTTTACCACTTTACCTCAGACACTTGCTTTTCCTGGGCTATGTTCCAGCTAAACTATACCACTCACTCTGCCCCATTTTTACCCTGCTCACTCCTGCTTCCGTGCCTTTATCATGCTTTCTCTAATGCCTAGAGTGGCTATGGAAAGAAGCTTAAGGACATAAGGGAAAAGAGAAGGTATTTATCAAAAGTCAAAAGATGTGAAAATAGTATTACCCTGTTCTATTTTACAAAATGGTCTGAACATTTTTCAGAAAGTAAGAAATATAATCTTTTGAACTGAGAAAGTATATTTGTTTACATATTGTAAAAAAAAATCAAATGAGATTATTTTCTGTGAAAATATTTTCTATTATTTTCTATAATGCTTCATTATTAATCCTAAATATGCTTTCATGAAGCAAAAAGCAATGTAGTTAGATTTAGAGCTATCATCTTATAAATGGTCATTTGGAAAGTATGGTTGAAAATGCTCAGATCTGTTTAATAAAAATTAATGAGGCCATGCTTATTAAACTAAAAGATAAAATTCAAAATGTAAAAATCTATGCAATCCTGGCTCTTGCTAGACTTCAGGATGCCAAGGAAGACTGTCCTATAGTAAATGGTATGCACAGTATTGTAATTTATTTCCAATTTCAGTGGGCTTAATTCTCAGTAGCTGGTTTTTTAGAGATAACACACATTACATATACCTTTCAAATCAAAATTTTCTGTAATTTGTGTAAAGTGTATGAAAAGGCAGGAAGAGAAATGTTTGCTTCCCAAGTAACAATACTATGGAGACATTTGAGAGTTCTTTGGGGACATACTAAGATTTTTTAAAAATTATTTTTAAGATAGGTCTTTGAAGCATCCATATACCTGTTTTTAAATGGACTGCTTATTGGTATATCTGGATTTCTTTCATCTGAGATGGCAAGCTTTTATCTATTTGGTTATAGCACTTCTAACACTTTCAGATTGGTTTCCCCCCCCCCCCCCGGAGATTCTAGGTTTAAATCCCTGTTCTACCATTTATTACCAGTTTATCTAATGGGATAGGACCAGGTAACCTAGGTTACACTGATACATGCAATTTCTTTCTGCTTAAGCTCCCCACCTGATGAAAGCATTCTCTCCATCCTCAAATTTCACATGGTGCTTTGCCTAAATCTCACTTTCTCTTTTATCAAAGTATCACTTGTGACATAGCTATTTGCGTAAATGTATCTTCTCACTTTGGACTGTATTTATATTTGTTGTCCTAGTGCCTAGCATATTACTCTGTACACAGTAGTTGCTTAATAAAGATTTGTTGCATTCAAGAATAGAAAATTGCTGCACAAAAAAACCTCCTATCCAGACTCCACAGAAAAATAATAAAAACATTCGAAAAAACATTGCTATTGAAAACTATACTAAATATTTTTAGATCACTAGCCTAGGGGGAGAAAAATAGAGAAAAAGTTAATCTAATAGATTGTCTCAAAAATTCTTTGAAGACTACACACACACACACACACATACATATATTATGTAGAAAGAATATGAAAAGGGTTTATGGCTTCTCATAGTCAATGCTTGAAAAATTTAAGTCAATAGTGCTATAGATTAAAGCTAAATTTTGCATCTTTTCTACATAATATTCTTGTCCTTTACGTTATCCAAATTTATCTCCTGTTAATTCCATGAAAAATGGAGAAAAGAATGTCTTTTCATATTGTCTTACAAAACAGGATATAAGTACAAGAAATAAAAGCAGTGCCTCTATTCTCTCTTTTTTAGTCACTCATTCAATCAAGCAGTAAATATTTATTAAGCACTTAATATTCCAGGCACTGGGGATACCAGAGGCAAAAGAGAGTCCCTGCCCTCAAGAAGCTTAAAACCTAATGGGGAAACAACAAAAGAAGCCAGAGAGGTCAATAGGTGGAGCAGAGAAGGGAGAGCATGGGAGATAGCAAGAGAAATTGCCAGGAGCTGAAAAAGAAACAGCAGAGCAACCTTACCTTGAAGAGCCCATAAATTAGAAAGATCACTTGCCACTTGCTCCCAAAACTATACCAGTTCAAAATGTTTTGACAAATATAGACTAAAAGTGACTATAGACCTAGGGCTTCGCTAGGAACTATGAGGCAATACAAAAAAAAAGGAAATTAAGATAGGTAATGTCATCAAGATACTTACAATCTGGCTGAAGAGACAAAACTGATTCACACAAAGCTACTAGACCACTAGACATCATAATAAAGTTCCGATTTAAATATGATAAAGGTGGTATAGACAACTCTATCCATAGCTACGAGGAACATGGGACCACACATGGATCTGTGATTTAGTCAAATGGCAATGGGCAAACTGCCCATGATTTAGTGGGTAAGTTCTGGGGAGTTGCCTGAGCAACACACAGACGGCTGTGACTTGTCCAGGGTCATTGGGCTAGTGTTAGAGGCAGGTCCTCCTTACACTAAGCTCAATACTTTATCCTTTATACTACACAGCCTCTCATATTCATAAATGCTCTTATAGAAAAGGAAATTGCTTACAATCTGTGTCTTCTTAATATCATCATTAAGGAGATGAAGCAGTCTCTCAACCAGGGAAGACACAAAGGAAATCGAGAGAGTTGGGAAGGTAAGAATCTCCTGCAGGACAGCCAATAATTGCTTTCTGCATTAAAAAAACATTGTTAACTTGATTAGGACAACATATGACTTGATTTGTAAAGTGTCATTTCTTTTCTTAATTACATTCATCTGTATTCTCTGCCAGAACACACTACTACAGACCCAAAAATCTATGTAGACAGAGTGAGTTAAAAAATCAAACTTTTATCCTATGTAAAATAATTTTTAAAGGAACTCTACTTGTTTACATTGTCATTAGGACAGAATAACAAAATCCTACAGTTAAATCACTGTTTATAAAATAGCACTAGAAGTTGCTGGAATAATTTTTTAAAAGATGCAAATTTTTAAACGAAAAGCCACACTATTGTTGAATAAGAATGTCATTAATAAGAACAACTATTTACAGTAGTTTTAACTAGACAGATTGTAATTTTTCCATATATGAAGTTAAATTTGAAATGAATATACTGTCCCTCTGAGGTGGTTTCATTTAACTATTTTCAGAAAATGTATTTTGTTTAGAGAGTCTGGTGGTTTCTTAGAAAATCCTGTGTCAAAGCAAACTAAATAAAGTTAATTCATTATGAAAACAGGAAAATATATTTCCCTTTTGGAGAGGGGATCAAAACAAATATGAATGATAATACATATTTAGACTTACCTTCCTCCCTCTTCATTGGTATCCAAGGACTTGATAATTAGAATCAACTGTTGACCTATAAACTCTTTTGTCATCAAATTTTCCATGAAGGCAAAATCTCCTCTTTTTTCTTCAGTAACAACTGGAATGTTCTGAATATAACTAAATTATAAAGAATTGAATAAAAGAAGAATATCTTTTAAAATACATCAAGAGACAGTATCTTTTTAAAACCACTAATAGATCACGAAAAAGACCAGTCTCCTTTTTAAATTTAGTACTAGAGAACTTATATAGATAAGTTTATAATGAAGCCATTTATTGGAAGGACTATTATTATCATGAGCTTTTACAAAATAATAAATGATTCAGGAATGCATAAAATTAATTTGAGATTCAGTTTTCAATTTTAAAATGGGGAAATATCAGCACAAAATACATTCTGGTGTCATGGATAGAATGTTGCACTTATCAGGACAACCTGAGTTTAAATCTCACTTCAGATATCTACCAGTTATGTGACTTTGATCATGTCACTTAACCTCCCTCAGGCTCAGTTTCCTTATCTGAAAAATGAGGGTAACAGCACCTACTTCACAGGGCTGTTGTGAAAATCAAATGAGATAACACTGAGAAGCACTTGCAAAACCTTAAAGCACAGTATAAATGCTAGGTATTATCATCATCAACATCATTATCACAAAATCTCTCTATGACTTCATCAGTGGTCTCATTTTCTCGGGTATTTAATTTGAAATAACTAAATTATCTTTAATTCGTCCATTCCTTTGTCCCCTACATTCCACTTCTTGTCAAGCCCCATCAGTTCTTCCTTCATAAAATCTCTTACTTCCAGCTACTTCTTTCCATCCCCTCTGCCACCACTGTCATCCAGGCCCTTATTCCAGATCTGGATTCTTGCTATCGCCTACCTGGGCCCCCTGCTTCCAACCTTTTCAACCTATTCTGTACACATCCAGGCACTCACCTATTTTCCTAAGGCAACACTACCTTTACTCAAGTCAAATCAGCAGATGTTTATTAAGCACCTACTACACACATGGCACTATAGGAGGGATTAAAGATTTTTTTTAAAAAGTCCCAAAATTGAGACTTACAGTCAATTGGGGAGATAAAACATACATATAATTTGGAAATGTGAGGAAGAAGAATATAATTTCTTAAAGGAGTACTAGTGAAAGTTAAGGATTCACTGATACCCCAACTGTTCATTTTTTTGGAGATGAAAGGAATCAGTGGCTTTAAAATTAATTTTTGAAACTTGGCAAGCACTATTGAATAAGTTAATAGAAACTTAAATTTACAAGCTGTCAATTAGTAATTAGCTGGGAGCCAGACTTTCCAACCAATTACTGTTTTCCTAAGACTTCAAATACCATCTACTATATACATGTACATGAAAAACTGCTCAAACACTACTACTCATTGCCTATTTCTGGAAGCTTCTTCAAGTGACTCTTCCCATCAAGAAATTATTTCTATGGAGCAGTAAAGGTCATTCCTCCCCTTATGGAGACACTTATAACTTCACACCACCTCACCTTTCTAAAGTCCAAGACCAAGAGAAGAAAACAGATGATTCATAGATGTAATATACTAAGAAAATGTGCATCTACTTTCATTAAAGAACAGAACAAAGTCAACATGTTTTTATTGAATGTGGCATCAAGGCCCACAATTACATAAACATATTGATTGATAGACATAGTAAAATTCAGTGACAATTAAATCAATCATTTTCAATCATCTTTTAAGACCCCCTAGGATCTTGGAAGGTCTCTAAAAAGGGGTTCTCTAATTCAAGAAACTTTCCTTTTCATAATTCTGTCATTCCAGTTAAAATAAATATTTCCTATAAGAGACACAGGATAGTATAAATGGAAGGAGCAAGACACTCAGGGGTTAGAAAACCTGGGTTTAGGCCCAGTGTACATATTTATTATTAGCTGTATGACCTTAAAGTAATTCATTTAGCCTATATGAATCTCAGTTTACATATCCGTCAAATGAATATAACAATCCTGCCCAACTCACAAGGTTGTGGAGAAGAATAAATGAAGCAAAGTACATAAAGTGCTTCATAACCATAAAACATTAAATGAAGTGTATCATCATAATTACCCATTTACAATATTTACAAGTGTGCTTGAAGGTTATGATGCAACTTGACTCCATTGCAGTAAGGCAATACTGGAGGTGCAGCAGACACAGAATCAGAGCCACAGAGGCCATCTAGTCTAACTAAGGGCGCTGAACCTGGAACCAATAAGCCCCATGTTTGAAAACTATCTCCTGCACCGCCAGTGGTGTGATAATGGATGGGCAAGGCCACCTTCTCGAGCCTCAGCTTCTTCAATAGTAACATGGAGATGATGATAATACTGGCGGTGTACCAGGGCTGACTCCAAAGAAGATGGTAAGTACTTTCCCATCTTGACATTTTATGTAAACCTCAGCTGTTTTCATTTTAAAGTTTGCTGAAGGTTTTATTCATATCAGTTACTAGACTGGGGACTTCTTTATTCCAAGTACAGAACTCCATCACTGCATCCCTGAGCAGTCATGATGCTTTCTCACTTCAAGTTTCTCCAGATAAAAATGCTCAAATACAATCTATCTCAAGTAGTGCTACTATGAATATTCTCCTCTTTCTTCATATTCTCCTCTTTCTTCATATTCTCCTCTTTCTTCAAAGCCTATCAGTGCCTAAGAAATTTAATTTTATTCTTAGAATCAATATTTTAATGATAAAAGAAAAAAGAAAGGAACTTTTTACCTCAGCAGATATTCTGCATAGATAGCAGTTTCTGGCAAAATCTGCTCTAAGAAAGCTTCCCCTTCATCTCCTTTAGATTTCAGATATTCACAAAGAACTCTCCAATACAAAGCAATTTCAGGGGTTAGTGTTTCCACAGGGACCAATTTCCTTGATTTAAAAAAAAAAAAGGTAATTAATTTATCATTGAAAAGTAAAAACCTAAGAAAGTACATTCTCTAAACAGGAAGTGACATTTCAAGGAGGCTATAATTTTTTAACTACAAGTTCATTTTATTTATCCTTTCCCATATCCACCCCTAAGAAAGCAAAATGATCAACATGGTTCTAGAACAAGCTGTAGGCTAGTACAAAAAACAAAGTAACAAAAAAGAAAGTGAATAGATTGTGACACACATCTAACAGAAACTTTATGTAGGAAAGAACAAAGAAGATAAAGAGGGCAGCCACACGACCACAGAGAGACAGAGACAAAGCAAGCCCAGAAGTGGCACAGTCACCTCAAAAACAGAAAATAAAACCAAATGTAGTAATTTGCCAAACACGGTCATCTAGCGACATCAGAAACAGAGTCCCCCTCCCCCGTGGCATGTGTGTCTATCAAGGAAAGCTGTATCTAATTCATTGCATCTTTCCCCATCTACAAATTCACAACTCCTACTCTGAGGGGGAATGAGAAAAGAGAGAGAATAAAAAAGAATGATACTCTATTTACCTGCCATCACTGTTTTTGCAGACTTCCATCAGTTCACTAAGAGGAATTGTGGCAAACAAGGCCTTCAAGATTGAGTCTGCCACTTCAGGGCAGTTTTCTACATCCAGTCGATGAAGAAATTGTAAGATATCTCCTTCACTAAAATGTAACCAAGCCTGAAGAAGTTTCTTCTGCATAACTTCTTTCACAGCCTCTGTTCACATAAACATTTAAAAATACCACATAAGTAATCTCTATCTGGCTTTTACTACCTATATTTTCAGTAAAGGTTAGTTTAGTTAACTCATTATCCCCAAAATCATAGATAAGACCTCAAAGACTACCTAGAAGGACCCCCTCATTTTGCAAATGGGGTAAATGGGGCCCAGAAGTAAAGTAACTTGCCCAAGAAGTGGAAATTGAGGGGATGCCCATCAGTTAGGGAATCGCTCAAGTTGTGGTATATGAATGTAAGGGAATACTATCGTTCCATAAGAAATGATGAACAGGCAGATTTCAAAAATACCTGGAAAGATTTACATGAACTGATGCTGAGTGAAATGAACAGAACCGGGAGAACATGATACACAGTAACAGCAACATTGTGCAATGACCAACTTTGAGAGCAATGCCGTGATCTACGACAATTCCAAAAGCCTCGTGATGGAAAATCCTATCCATACTCAAAGAACTGTGGAGTCTCGCTGCAGATCAAAGCATATTCGTTTCTTTTTTTTTTTCTTTCTCATGGTTTTTCCCTTTTCTGATTCTTCTTTCATAACACAACTAATGTAGTATATTGGGGATCCTTGAAGATTCTTCATTTGGCCTTTGTTTCCTTTGATTGATTCAGAGTCTTTGATTGAGTCTTACTACATGCTAAGCCCCAGGCCCAAACCCCTGTGAATTGCTAACCAAGGCAGGGCTCCAGGTGGGGCCAATAAAGGGAGGTGCTAACACCAGAGCCAATCATAGGAGCCTAAGATGACATTTGATGATGTCTGAAACTGTATAAAAAGAGAGAACAGAGCTATTTGCTTAAGGCTCTCACTCCTGGAGGAGAGGGACTCTGGGCAGCAGCTGTAAGGGCCTTCCAGCTGAATTCAGATGTTGACAGTTTTCTTGGTAACTATGAATTGTATTTGGTCTGTTGATATTTATATTTGCTCTGAAGTTCAGGGTGCTGGCTTTTCCCTCCGAACTAAGTGAATGATATTTGTATGCTGGATTAAATTGAGATTGTTAACCCCTTAATGTTGCTTTCCTTAGTAAAGCAGATCAAAAGAACCTGGGCTTGCAGCACTACGTGAGCTGGTTATTGTTGGTTTTACACCCCCCACAGCAGCTGCTAGTCGAATTGTTGAAACATGTGGAAATACATTTAATATAATTGTACATATATAGTTCATATCAGATTGCATGCTGTCATAGGGAGTGGGAAGGGGAAAAAATCTGGAACTCAAAATCTTATGAAAGTAAATGCTGACAACTAGAAATAAATAATTTTTTTAAAAAAGAAACAAACAAAAAAATAAAGTAACTTGCCCAAGATCACGGAATTAAATGTTAGGCCTGGAAATTAAGTCTCCTGATATTTCTAATAAAAGTGAGTAGAGATCAAGAAAATAAATCAACAAAAAAGACAACTAAAAAACCATCTAAAAACGGTGAGATATACAATAATCAGCATTTCTCAGGATTTTATTTTTGAACCATTTTTATATACTCTAATCCTTAGCAATTTTATTTACTCCCAAGGGCTCACTCTTCATTTTTACATTAGTGTCCCCTAATTCAGTATTCATAAGCTTGATCTTTCATAAACTCTAGACTTGTATTTCCAGCTCTTTGTTGAGTATTTGTATCTCAATACCACGTTAAACCTTGGTGGCTAGTGCTCTTTCTCTCCTTTTATATCTACTTATCTCAATATGTTATCACCCCCACCCCAGAGTGAAACCCAAGATTTGTTAAGGATAGAAATGATTTTACTTTTGTCTTTGTATCTCTGGTCTCTGGCATACAGTAGGTATTTAACAAATGTTTGTTGAAGTGAATCCTAACGATGACCCTTTTGAGGCAGGCAGAAATAAGTATCATGTTCATTTAACAGATGAAAAAATTGAGGCTCAAGGAGTACGTGATCTGCCCAAAGTCACACAAAAAATAAGCTAGCTCAAACCTAGCTCTTTTTCCTAAATCCACTATTCTCTTTTTAAAATTAAACTTTATTTTTTATTGTGATCTTATCATCAAAAACATTAGGAAAACTATAAAAATAAAAACATAATTTTTTACAATTCTATCAATAGAAGCAGAAAAAGGTTTTGATAAAACATAATGCTTATTTATGTTAAAAAAAACAACCAACACTAGAAAGCAAGTTATAAAACAACTTTTTCTTAAACAGTAGGTATCAAAAACCAACAACTAGAATTTTTTTGTAAAGGAGAAACACTAGAGGCCCGTCAGATAAGATCAAGGGCAAAGAAAGATGACGTTTGTTACAACCATTACTTTATGTAGTTCTAGAAATGCTAGCTACAGCAATGATGAGAAAAATAAATTGAGGAATAAGCATAAGCAAAGAGATAACAAAATTATCACTATCTGCATGATATGATTTAGAGTTAGAGAACTCTGGTGATTCAACAAAAAACATCAATTTAAACTAGCTTCAGTGAAGTGACAGAATATAAAATAATCCTGATTAGCATTTCCACATACTTCTAAGAAAACCCAGCAGGAAATAAAAGGATGGCCTTCCAAGTAATTACATATCTATTCAGTCTTATTCTGATAACAGCAGGGCACTGAATAAATTGTTGAATTGTATTGATGAAAAACTCTCAAAAGTTAAAAGTAGCAACAGAGTAATTGCTATTTTGGATTTAATTCTGAACCAGGGAAAGATGATTGGCAAAGCATAATGGATGTAATAGGACCCCTAAGAAAAACTGATTATTGTTGTTCAGTCATGTCTGACTCTTGGTGACTCCATTTGGAGTTTTCTTGGCAAAGATACTAGAGTGGTTCACCATTTCCTTCTCCATCTCATTTTACTGATGAGGAAACTGGGGCCAACAGGGCTAAATGACTTTCTGAGGGTCATCCAGCTAATAAGTGTCTGAGGCTACATTTGAATTCAGGTCTTCCTGATTCCAGACCTGGTGCCCTATCCACTAAACCACCTAGATATCTTTAATAGCTAAAAAGAAAAACGTTTAGAAAACATTTTTAAAAATTCAGAGGGAGATCATACATATAAATGACATTCAAATATCTTGGTCATGAAAAAGAAGAAAGATAATAGATTAATCCAGCTTTTTGCAGGAAAGAATAGACGTGTGTTTATAGGCAGGAGGGAGAAACCAGCATAAAGGGAGATTATGTAAATTTATTTTTTTTTAGTAGAGCTTTACCGATATTTCATTTTTAGATCATCTAGATTTTCCCTTGTATTCTTCCCCCTTCTCCTCTCAAAGAGCTATCCCTTCTAACATCTCTTCTAAATAAAAAAGATTTTTTTTTATTTTGAAAGAGAAAAAAAATTTTTTTTAACAAAATTGTTCTTTGGAGTCATGATTTTCTTTCTAATTTTACATTCATTGTCTACTGCTTTGTCATTACTGTTCTATTTACACTGCTGTACTCACTGTTTATATTGTTTTCCTGGCTGTGCTTGCAAGGTTCACTTTGCATTAGAGTTCATGTAGGCCTCTCTGTTTTCTACATTCATCATAACTGTCATTTCTTACAACACAGTAATATTCCCGCACTACATTTTGTTTAGTCATTCTGTCATCAAGACATCTACTTTGCTTCCAGATATTTGCTACCAAAAAATGCTGCTATAATAATACTGGTGTATGTAGAGCTTTTTTTTTTTTTTGTCAATAACCTCTCTAGGGTAGATGACTAGCAGTGAAATCTTTTGGTCAAAGCAGGTAGATATTTTAGCCATTTTTATTTGCATAATTTCAAACTGCTTTCCAGAACAGTTATACTGATTCATACATGCCTCAACAATGTGTTTGTAGCTTCTTAATTTATCCATTTTAAAATTCGAGACAGTTATTTCCTCAAAGCCCAACTTCTTTATTAATTTAAGTATTAAATAATAAGTTAATTTTTTAAAAAAGATAAAAATTTGCATGGCAACTGACCAGATTAGAAAATCACTCTAAGTCTAAAGGGGAAGGAAACACCACTGTGGAAAATAAAAACCTCTGATATGAACCTCTTTTAATAACAGGAAATGTATTATCATTTAATGTCTTTCGGCCTTTCACGAATTTTGCTTAATCTTTAAAACTGAAAAGAAAACAAATTACTTCGCCTCCTCTTAGTCCTTGAATTTCCCTGAAGGTTTCTGATAAAACAAAGTTAAGTAAAAATATACTATTCTCCTGAGCACAAATAAGAGAAAAATTTTGAATTGCCTTGAGAAACAAAAGACTAGATTTCCATGGCAGAAATATAGTAAGCAAGAACATAAATTTTAAATTTTGCCCTTGGCTTTTGCAACTTTTAAGAAGACTAAGAAAATGAATTTAAATAATGTGTAAGAAGCCAAAATATTCATTGAGAAACATATTTATAAAATGAATTAACAGGAAAATGTTAATGTTAAGCTGGACAAGAAATACTAGCCTGCTTCCCTTCTTCAATCTACTGCTCTGATTTTCAAGTTATCCTATTTGTATTTGAACCACTTGAGATCTGGTTTCCACATCTGAAAAAGGTAACTAGTTTAAAATAGAAATTGGATCATAGAGGTATGCAGAAATAGGGAAAGCAACCTTCAAGGAAGCAGCTTCCTTCCTGTCTTTGTTATACTCAGTAAGACTGGGGAAATTTTTTCATTAAAGGAGCTAAAAAGCTCAGTGAAATGAACATAGAAAAAATCAAAGATGGAGAGGAAAGAATGAGGAAAACTTCCTAGGGGTAAAAATGTATAATACAAATTGATATTGTAATAAAAATAGGCTATCCTTCACAAATGAAGAAAATATAATACTGTAAGACTCTACCTACATCTTGTATTCTGAATTTTTTCCTAGGATGACAACAGCAAGTCATTATATCAACTATCCCCTTGCAACCCTCAGCACACAATTTGTAAGAAACCTGGTTGTTAAAAGAAATATGAAAAAAAGACTTTAATACTTTGTTTTATCCATCACACTCACACATCAGTCCCAAATGTGTTCATAAGAGAGGCAGAAATGGCATTTAAAGAGAACAAAAATAGGAAAAACAGCCAAAGTACACCAAGTGTATGGTGAAATTAGTGCTGGAAGCAACATAACTGTGAAAGCATTGAGGAACAATGTATTTAAAAGTACGGAGATGTGGAAAATTTTTTTATTTTAAATAAATATTAACTTTATTAAAGTCAACAGGTAATCATTGAGAGCAAAAGAAAATCAACTGACGGAATATAAATAACTACTGACCTATGTACCTACTCTCCAAAGTATACAAAATCTATATGAGTTATGTATATATCCATCAAGGGCATTCTTGATGAGGGTACTAGCAGAGAACAGACAGGGTCTTAAGAGCTATATTCAAAAATAGACATCTTCACTGTTTCAAAACTAAATGAAAGCTATAGAAAACATAAGAACCTATTGTATTCACTGTTTCTTGATTTTGAAAGAGGGTGATTGGAAAGAGCCAAAAGTTACCTACAGGCTATTTTATAAGGTGTCTCCCAGTCCTACATCAAAATCATTTAAGACTTTGGAAGATATAACAACAAAAATTGCACTGTTCAAGGAACCTTTAATCGTAAACAAGACAGGCTTAAAACAGCCTTGCCAAAGGTATTATCACCACAATGGAGGCAATCCAGTGGAGAATCCTGTGGATGGTGAAGTCCTCCAGATGCTGCTTTTGTATAGTGTGCTAATTGCTCTAAGCCACAAAATGCTGTAGTCTCCTGGAAGAGATCTATCAGACAAAGTGGCTGTCTCGCGTATCCACAAAGGAAAGACCAAGTAGATGAAGAATTCTTACTGGCCAGAACACAACAAACATTCAGATTAACATCCCATAGGGCCTTTTCAATAGTATGTTTATCTGAGAGAGACAGTACAGAGTGATGAGTTGGGCAAAGGATCAAACAGAAGAAGGATAAGCTAGATTTCCTTCAGCAAACTGCAAAGCTCTTTTACCCACTCCAAACTCCCATGAAAACAAAGGCTCAAATTTTCAATACTTACATTCTAAAAATATTGATAAATGGCAGGTAGATATAGCATAGAGTTGTCTCCAGAGAATTAAAAATAAGTCTCATACAGAGGGCAATGGAGACTCTCATGGTGGATTTGTGTAGGCTACAACATCTAATCAAAGGAGAGCTTGAAAGAACAAGACTTATACTTCATCAAGCAAATGTAAAAGATGGGCTCTTCATCTGTTGAAGGTGAGAGATAACAAGTGAAGACAGCCAGGGCATTCCACTGGTACCCTCCCAATGACAGGAGAAATTAAGGAAGTCACCCAGAATGTTGGGTGGACCGTTGTGAGAAGAGGGACAAGAATTGCACAGGATGGGCAGGTATAGATGGGTTCCATTAAATCACAGATGTATTTTAGTTCCCACTTCATGGGTTTATTATGAGGTCCATAAAAGATAATATAAAACACATTTTGAAATTTGAAACAATATGTAACTATCAATTATTAGTATATGCAAAGCAATACACTAGATGCTAAGAGAGATGTTAAGATCGACAAAGCATGAACCTGACCCTCAAGGCAGGCTAATCCTAAAATACTATCAACTCTTCTAAACTCATATACATTGCTTACCTGATCTGTCATTAAGTCCTTGTTGAAGAAGCTTTACTCTCTGAGCTATAGACAAAGCTCTTATATGAACCTTTTCAGCTAAAACCTTAAAAAATAATTGACAGAGAAAAGTTAAGTTTCATTAACCTGGAAATATGAAAAAACCCTTTACTTTTGCTTTACGTAAACATGGATTTTACACAACTCCTTTGTCTCCAAAGAAAAAATAAATTGATTTTTACCAATTTAAAATGACAAAATAACAGATTTCCATGAAACTTAATTCTTTCTGTGAACATCATTATATTACTAGTTTTTCAAATTAAATTTCAACATTAAAGCAAGACTCATATTTTTAAATTATCAACATATAAGATATTTAAAACTCACGTACCTGATATGCCAACTTCCTGACAGATTCATTCACATCCCTGGTACGCCCAACGATTTTTGACAAGGTCTTTGCTGATGGAGCAATACAAGATAACACTGCACGCCTCACTTCTGAACTGGAATCATTTTCAAGTAAGATACTATATGCTTTAAAATAAAAAGCAAAAGAGAGATACAAATCAAAACAACTCTAAGGTACCACATCCCACCTATCACATTGGCTAACATGACAAAACAGAAAAATGATAAATGTAGGAAATGTGGGAAAGTTGGAACACTAATGCATTGTTGGTGGAGCTGTGAGCTGATCCAGCCATTCTGGAGAGCAATTTGGAACCATGCCCAAAGGGCTATAAAAATATGCATATACCCTTTGACCCAGCAATACCACTTCTAGGGCTGTATCCCAAGAGATCATAAAAATGGGAAAAGGACCCACATGTACAAAAATATTTATAGCAGCTCTTTTTGTGGTGTTCAAGAACTGGAAATCGAGGGGATGCCCATCAATTGGGGAACAGTTGAACAAGTTGTGGTATATGAATATAACAGAATACCATTGTGCTATAAGAAATGATGAGTAGGCAGACTTCAGAAAAATCTGGAAAGACTTATATGAACTGATGCTGAGTGAAGTGAGCAGATCCAGCAGAACATTGTTCACATAACAGTCACAGTGTTTGAGTACTGATTTTGATACTCAGCCCTTCTCAGCAATTCAAGGACCTAAAACTTTTCCAAAGGACTCATGATGGAAAATCCCATCCACATGCAGAAAAAGAACTATGGAGTTGGAATGCAGAATGAAGCGGACTCTTTTCTCTTTTGTTTTGTTTTCTTTTTCATGGTTTTTCCCATTCGTTATAATTCTCCTATGCAACATGACTAATGTAAAAATGCATTTAGTAGGAATGTACGTGTATAGCCCATATTGGATTGCATGCTGTCATGGGGAGAGAAGGAGAGAGGAGGAAAAAATTTAAAAGTTATGGAAATGAATGTTGAAAACTGAAAATGAATTAAATATTAAAAATAAAATAAAAAGTAAAAGAAAAATTTCAGCTGCTTTAAGGTTTTTCATCATTTGAATTACTAGAGTAATCACTTTATCCATTCATATGAAAGCAATGCAAAAAAGTAACAAAATTACAAGCAAATATTACAAAAATACTTCAGAATCATGCACGATGAAGATAGTGCACCTGTAGATGTTCTCCTGAGCCTCATAGTGATGATCCTCCTCCTGTGGAGGAGGAGGAACAATGGACTTGGAAGAAGTCCTGAGTTTGAATCCAATTTTGCCACTTACAGTTGTGTTACCTTAAGTCATTGCACTTAACTGAACCCGTTTTCTCATCTGTAAATCGGAATAATTCTATTTGCATTAGTTCTTTCTGTGATATCACAGGACTGACACAAGAATCACGTGAGATAATGTTATAAACTGCAAAGAACTTTTTATCAGCTATTATTATTTATTACAAGGGACAGGCAATAAAACTAAGTATTTCTTAATGTATTCAATGTATAATTAATGGAAATTATGCCTAGAAATATTAATTGAACATTACTGAAAAGGTAATTTCAGACCTGTATGCACTTTCAATATGTCAATAAATCTTTATATTAAGCACATACTGTGTACCAGACAGTGATGGGGATACAAAAAGGGGAAAAACACAGTCTATGCTGTCAAGGTGTTCATATTATAATGAGGGAGATAACATGCAAATAACTGTACGTATAAGCTATATGCATTGTAAATGGAAGGTAATCTCAGAGGGAATGCACTAGTAGCAAGGGGACAAAGAAGGCTTCCTGAAGAAGGTGGGATAACTAGAATGACAATAGCAGAAAGACGTATGTTGAAAAAATTTTGCTTAAATTTATTACTTAAATATAAGAGCCAAACTAGATACCTACATGAACAATGCCATTTCCAAAAAATGTTAAACATTCAATTTCAAGTTCTATATACAATTAGAGGCCCACACACATATCTCATAGGCACTCATTGAGTCTGCTACATCATAATAATTGAAATAACTATAAATCAGTTCAAATTACATTTAAAATTATTTTTAAAAGAATGAAGACTAAAATTTATTGTAATAAGACACTCCGGAATGGGCAAATGGGGGTATGTGAGAAACTCGCTCACTCTACAATGAACATCACTCACTGATGAAGTCGGGAAAGCTTTAATACAAGCTTGCAAGTCGGGTGTCCTACAAATGGGCACACTGTATAGAAGAAACAGCAACCTCTACACACCTACTCCCAACCCCAAAGTCCCAACTGCTTCCCCATTTGCTGGGTACTGCAAAGTGTACAACCTCCCAGCAAGCCTACTACACATTATCCCTTGATATGTTCCCCCTCCCACCACACGTATTGCATGACCATTAAAATGAGCCTTTACTCCTCCTAGAGGAGAAGTCAATATTCATGAGCTTCCTGTGCATGAGTACTCCAAGCAAGACTTAACCTTTACCCAACTTAACTAACTTCTAGCCCCCAAACAGGATAAAACCAGTTGTATCCTGTTTTACCCAGTTCTTCTGCTGACCATTACTCCAGATTTATGGAGACAAAACTCTTCCATTATATCTTTCAGTTTTACAGCTCGTTCCTTGTCCCGTTCCAATAACTTTGCTGATGTAACTTAACTTTTTGTGGAAACAGAACTCTGCGTGCTGTTTCTCACAGAAGGGACGAGACTAAGCAATGTAAAAACAAAAGACATCAATAAAAATGTTTTTTAAGAAAGAGTAAAGACTACAAAAATATTTAATAAATAAAACTTAGGCATCATAAGACAAACAATGAAGCACAAGATGTCACAATTATAGCTTACATTATTTTCTCAACAAACAGGTTTACTAAGTCAACATAAAGGACTGAGGCTAAAAATTAGTCACAGTAAAGATTGCAGAAAAGGTTATTATAGGTGCAAGGTCATCTAGAGTTGCAGAGGTCATTGAGTCTAGACCAATGCTCATTGTGCAGACAAGGAAAGAGGCCCAGGTAGGTTAAGTGACTTGACAAAGGTTATATTGACAGTAAATGGCGTACTTAGAATTCAAACTCAGGTCCTTTGACTCCAAATGGTTGAAAAGAAATTATACAAAGGATGCTAGAAGCCCTTTGGCTTAGATTTTAGACAAATCCAAGTTATTAAAAGTCCATTTTAAAGGCCTTTAGTTTTTTAAACAGCTGTCTGTTCTGAAGAGTCCTCAAAAACGTCTCTTGACGTTGCTACCTGGGAAACAAACATTTGTTCCTACATTTCAAATAGTTTAAGTACAACAGAATAAATTGTGATTTGAAAGGCTTCTATAATGGCAATTAACTTCAAAAATGCAAATATGGTTAAGTAGTGAAGTTGAAAATGAATCGAGACATTGCACATACCATTAACTACAGGACAATCATCATCCTTGGGATCCTGAAGTCTAGCAAGAGCCAGAACTGCCTGAATTCTCACATTTGGAATTTTATCTTTCACTCTAATAAGCATGGCTTCATTAATTTTATCAAACAAATCATCATCAATCTGGGCATTTTCCGGCATACTTCCCAAAAGTTTATTTATAAGATGGCACACTCTAAATCTAACTGCATTGCTATTTGCTTCATGAGACTAAAACAAAAACAAATCAAGAATTAATCATAGGATACATTGTAGAAATGACATTTAATTCAGTTTTTCTCCAGAATATGTACACAAATACATTCCAGTTTAAGAAGTTTACATTTCTTAAGTTTCTGAAAATGTATAGGACACTATACTGTAAAATATAAAAACTATACCTATTCTCGTCTACGTGCCCTAACATACACTTTAAACCTTGTCCAAATAAAACTAGTCTTAAGAACTGATTCTTCAACATGCCTTTCCTTGCAAAATTCAACTTGTTTAAACAATATTAACACTAAACTACAACATTAGTTTCTTCATTAAAAATACACTAGCAGTAGTATATACCAGTAAGAAAACTTAACATATTTATATCTTAAATGGTCATTTTATTAATATTCCGCATAGATAATTTTAAGTTTTAGGAAACTAATATTCTTCTAAATGTTTACATATAAATTTTTCATTTTCTAAATAGTATATGTCTAAAGGCCTTGTTAATTCAGCAAATTTCCTCAATAAACACACTCCTAAGACATCTTAATAATGAATCATATAATACCTCCAGAAGAAAAGTAAACAAATCATTTAAAAGGGAATTTTCTTCATCTTCTTCATCATCTTCTTTCTCTGATTGGTGAAAGGAAGTAACAAACTTAGCAGCAAAATCTATTACTCGCTCCACAGTAGGTTCCCGCTTGTAGATTACCATAGCATATTTAAGGTAGTGAACGAATTCTTTAAAAAAAATTGTTTTATCTTCCACCTGGAAGGCAAAATAAATCCCTCTTAAACATATTTGTAAACCCATTTATTCTCAGAATTACCTTAAGGCCATAACAAATATTAAATCACTATTCAGACAAATTAAAATCTTTATTTTTTTCATAAATGAAATATTGGCAATCATCAATCAACATCTTACTCCAAGGTAATAATCTTCCATTAGTATATCACTGAAAACTCAGATTTCTATAGGGCTCTAAGGTTTACAAAGCTCTTTTGATGAATTATTTTGTGTTCATCCTAATAACAACCCAATAAGGTTGCCTATGTACATTTGCATAAGTAGTAAAATGAAAAAAATTAAACCCAGATTTCACAATCAAAATCTCAAGAGCTGGCGGGGACCTAAATATCCATCTACTCTAGCCCATAAAATTTCAACATTTATATTCTTATCATACAAGATGCTGATTAGAAACCCTCCCATGGACAGCAAGTCCACTACAAGAAACTCCAATGCATCAAAAAAATATGGACAACTGGATTTTCACTGTATATGTATACTGTGGTGCTTAATAAATGATTACTGATTGCTTGATCTTGATTTTTCTAAATATCCTTGAATCTGTCCAAGCAATACAGTACTTTTGGTGAAAAGTACCCAACAGAAAAACTGTACTCTTTTATGAGGAACACAAAGACAATACAATCTGCTCTTGTTGGCTATGCCATCATAAAAACTTATTTTTGATATGCCACTTGCCATGCATATTCGTTTATTCACATGAGGCAGTATAGTACAACAAAGAATATTAGTCTTGGTACAAGAAGATAAGTGTTTGGGTCCCAGCCATACTACTTATTGTGTTAGCAAAGTCACAATCTATCACACTGTCTCCTCATGTGTAAAAATGGGGTATATCAGACTTACTCCACCTCACTGAGTTGTGAAAAAAGCATTTGGTAAAACACTTTATATACAATGTCTTGACCTGAAATGACATAAATTGGCAACTCTTTTTCAACTTAATAATGCTCCTGTCTTGGAGGGTGGGGTGGGTACCAACTCAGCAAAGGGACTTTCAGAGGGTCACAAAACCTGTATGTGTCAGAGGTCAGACTTAAACCCAAGTCTTAATAACACTCCAGAGGCCCTCCATCACACCATAGAACAGTTAAATATCGGTTACTATCATCATGCGAACCTTTTCTATTATCTGCCATTACAATATTCACTATTTATGATTATCATCTAAACATATGACCCTGGGCAAGAAAAAAGGACAACAAAGGACCATAGGTGTAAATCTGCAAGAGACCCGAGACATCCAAACCCCTTGTTTTTAACAGTTCTGTCAGGCAGCCTCATGAAGTGTCAGTTTCCTCTCGGTAAAATGAGCTCTTATCATTACATCTATATTCTTCTGTTGAAATGCCCAAAGTAAAGATTAAAAGACAACCCACAAATAACTTTTAGGCAATGTAATATACTACAAAATACTAGACTAAGAATCAAAAGAGCTGGGTTCTAGTCTCAGCCCAGCGACCCTGAGTAAGCCACTACAGTTTACTCATATAGAAAAGGACATAACTGGAAAAGAAGAGCTTAGATCTAGATTCCTCATTATACTGAGGAACTAAGGCAAATATACCTAAATTTTATTTCTAATATCTTCAACTGGTGAAATTAAAGTCCAATATGCATGGCAAGAGGCATTATCAAAAAATAAGGTTTTATGACAACATAACCAACAAGAGCACATCGTGTTATCTTTGTGTTTCTCATAAAAGAGTACAGTTTTTCTGTCAAGCACTTTTCACCAAAAGTATAGTATCCCCTGAAAATCCAAATGAATAATGTATAATCAACAAAAAATACTTTTGCTTAAATACAGATAGTCCTCAATGGTTAATTTTATTCATTTTTGAGACTTTGCCTTTCTAGTTGAAATCACCACAGAGCCTCTCAAATAAAAAAATAAGAAAATAAAAATAACAATGGAAATATGTGAAAGAAAGGTCTTATACGAATCAATGAAAACACTAAAGGTAAAAAGGTAGAAAGCTATTGTGACAGTGAAAATTCATTCTAGTCAAGGTCTTTGAATAAGTAAACAAAAAAGTACTCTTCTTCCTCTAGCAGGGTCATTTATTTTAAAAGAATATGAGTTGCAGTCACTTTTAATATTTCATCGCATTCTGCAGTTTGTTTTTTTAAAACAGTATCCTACAGTCTTGGTCCCAGGGCCTTCTTAGCCACCTGCACTAAATGGCTTCAGTCTTCAGCCCCTAGGTGTCAAGGGGAGACAAGGAGTCTGCACCAATCTGGATCCTCGACACTCAGATCCCAAACACATTTCCCAGCCAATCTTCTTCACAGAGATTTCCCAGTATCTAGAACAAACTGGGCCTCAATCTTTGACCCAAGGCATTTGTAGAATCATGAACGGATGTATCAACCCCCCAGTCACCTGGGCAAGCTTTGGCCTCAATCTTTCCTCTATGTCCTTCCCCAGTCTTGCACCAGCCCTGGGCCTAGACTTAGAGAAGGCATAGACAAATCTCATCACCGGCTTCCTTCAATGGTCCTCTTCCCAATCACTGGGATTCTGCCTGAGTTCATTCCTCAAGTCAGTCTACTCTTGCTCCCAAATCCCCCGCCCCCAGGGATTCTGAACCCCAATTGCCCAATACACAAACCCTGTTCCTCTTCTTCAACTGCTCACTCATTTCCATTCTCCCAAACCTATTGCCCCAATGTCCCACTCCAGATCTGCCCACCCCCTTGACTACTTCAAACCCTGGTGAATCAGTTTAACTGTACACTCCATTCCCTTGTCCTATCAACAATCATGATTCGCAAAACACCAACCTTCGCTCCTAACATCTGCTTCTTTTGCAAAAAAAAAATCAAAGAATCATGATGACTCAGTCTACTAAAGGTTTACGCTACATGACCTCAGCCAGGGCCCTCAATGCAGGCTCTCCTTTTATGCCACTCTAATAACAATCAGTTTGATACTCTACTCACCACAGTGGTTATTTTAAACTTTTTCATCTGTTCCCAAGCCTCCCATAGCATCGTCATTGTTGTTCAGTTATTTCAGTCGCATCTGTCTCTTTGTGGCAAATATTCTAGAGTGGTTTGCCATTTTCTTCTCCAGCTCATTTTACAGATGAGGAACTGAGGCAAACAAGATTAAGTGACTTGCCCAGAGTCACACAGCTAGAAGTGTCTGAGACCAGATTTGATCTCACAAAGAGGAGTCTTCCTGACTCCTCCACAGCACTAATCACCTACAATCTCAGCTTAGGACCTCGCTTCATAAAAAAACTCCCCCATTATCTCCTCCTTCACCCTTGTCTTAAATGAAGAGGCAGCCTTTCTCCTTGCCAAGGTAAACCCTTCTACAAGTACTCTTGATCCCATCCCTTCACACCTTCTCCAGATTATCCCTACTAACAAGCCTTCTCTTTTTCTAATCCTCCATCTTTCCCTTTTTCCTGGGACTACCATGTGACTCCTCATCCTTAAAAAAAGAACAGCTCCCTTGAGCCTACACTCCTGGATAGCCATCATCCTATAGCTCTCTTCCTCCTTTTTAGCTAAGCTCCTTGAGAGAGCTATCCGCATTAGGAGTCTCTCCCCATTCTCTTCTAAACCCTCTGAAAACGGCAACAAAGTCAACAACGATCTCTTAATTTGCCACACCAAACGGCCTTTTTCTCAACCCGCATCCTTTCTGACCTCTCTGCAACCACTGACACTGGTGATCACTCTCTCCTCCTAGGTAATCTCTCCCTCTGGATTCTCGTGACAACATTCTCATCTGGTTCTTGTCCCACCTGACTACTCCTACTCAGTTTCCTTTGCTAGATCTTTATCCAAATCATGGCCACTAACCATGGGAGGCCCTCGAGTCTCTGAGCTGGGCCCTTTCCTCTTTTCGCTCTGCACTATCTTCACTGATATCATTAGTTTCCATGGGTTTAACTCTCTTCTCTATGACATCATTTATTTATTCCTCTGTCCACATATCCAGTCATAAGCTCACTCCAGAGTTCAGTCCCTTATCACTAATTGCTTTTAGGACAACTTGAATTGGATGTCCCACAGACATCTCAAACTCAACATGTCCAGAACTCATTATTTTCCCCATCCCTCCTCCAAAAAAACCCTCCCCTCTACCCAGCTTCCCTATTACTACCCAAAGTGCCAAGCCCCTTCCAGTCACCCAGACTCACGAGCCTCAGTGTCACTCTTTACTCTTCACTCTCACCCCACATATCCAATCTGTGGTCACATACTGCTGTTTCTACCTTCCTAACATCTCTCTTGTGGAAGAAGAGGAAACTTCCTTTTTTCTTTATGCAAACCACCACCTTGGTGCAGACCTTCATCCTCTCTCACCTAGACTATTTTAACAGCTTTCTAACTGGTCTATCTCCCTGATTCATGTCTCCTCCCACTCCAATTCACCATCCACTCAGCTGCTAAAATGATTTTCCTAAGTATATGTTGGCCCATGTCATTCTCCTACTCAATAGACTTTAGCAACCCCCCATTACCTCCAGGATCCAATGTAAAGTCCTCTTTTTGGCATGTACACCTCTTCCCACCCTAGTTCCTTCCTACCTTTTCAGTATTCTTACACTTTACTCTCCCCTCCAAGTACTTTTACTTCCAGCTATACTTTCCCTGACACAGAACACTCCAGCTCCTGACCTCAAGCATTTGCACTGTCCTCTGTGGCTCAGATGCTCTCCCCTCTCACTTCTGCCTCCTGTCTTCCTTCAACTCTTACTGAAAATCCCCCCTTCTAAAGGAAGCCTATCCTGCTCCTCCTCCTCCACGTCCGAGATTAGCTCCAACCTATCCTGTCTATACCTTGTTATGCATACTCCAACTAGACGGTGAGCTCTTTGACAGCAGGGATTGTTTTTGCCTTTCTTTGAATCACCAGGGCTTAGCATAGTGCCTGGTACTTACTAGGTGCTTTTTGATTGATTCAAGTGAATAAATCAATAATATCTGTCTTATCTCATTTTCTTTTAATATCAGAGTGAGGTTGAATCAAAAAACAAACAATGCTGTGAAATAGAAAAATTAGATTTGAACAACAGTCCTAATTGGCAGTAATTCCAATAAATAGAACATCTGCAGCTTGAGGACAGAAAATGTCATTATTATCATTGTATCTCTAGCATCAAATTGATGCTGTTTAGACTGTGGAAGCCCCCTTGAACTCCCCCTGAATCTTCCCACTAGATGAGGCATTTGCCTGTGGCCATAAGCCTTTCATTATTGCTAGGCCCAAATCTCTAGGCTAGGCTAGCCTAGCCTAGCCCTCCATTGTCTGGCTGGTTTCCACCCTTGATCTTGGCAAAGTGTCAATGCCCAAATCTGTTACCCTGAAACTAGCCTAGCCCTACACTGTCTGTAATCTCCAGGCAGCCTTCAGCTACTTTCCACCTTTAATCCACTCTCTTAGTTCCTCGAGTCTGACCTCATCCCAGTCCCATCAAGCTCCTCCTTAGACTGCTCCTCAAGACCCTCCCTAAACCCCTTCTCTCCTCACCCCAGGACCACCTTAGATCCCTCCCACAATCTTTGTGTATATAAGTTTCATCTTGCCTCAATGAAGGTGCTCAGATTCCATCTAACTCAGATGGAATCTGGCCCACTTGTGAAAACAGCATCACAAATGGTGAGATTTCTTAAGACAGCCCAATATAGCAAATCCTTAATAAACTTTGTTTTTTCTTGGCTGAGAAGGCTTGAGTCGAATTCATTCAGCAGGACCTGGCTCATTGGTATTTTAGGGTCTCGGCACCCCTCAACCCCAAACCTCATCAAAATCAGTGCTTTCTATGAAAGAACTTCTATACTAAATGTGATTAAAAATTGAAAACCTGGGAAAAGACCTAATTTAACTGAGACTCTGAAATTCATCTAGAGGGGTGGAGAAAGTTGCAGATGGTTTATACTATGCTTTAAATCCCACATTCTAGCTGAAGATTCCTGGAACAAGAGGACCTAGGTTTGAATCCTAATTTTACTACCTGTGTAAGCCTTGCCTAAATCAACTCTTGTCAACAAACATTAAAGCTTACTATGGATGTGGGAATTTGTTTTGCACACATATTTATTACAGGGGTTTTTTGTTTTTTTCCCTTTTCAATCAGAGGAACAGACAGAGGAAAGTAAATTTTTGTTAATTGAAAAAATGAAATTACAGAATGCAAAATCAGTCCCCACTCTCAAGTTTACATTCTAATAGGGGAAATAACATATAAAGAAATAAGTACATGTGTAGAAAGTAGAAAATAATTTTAGAAGGGAAGGTTGGAGAAGGAGACCAGCAAAAGATTCCTGAGAATACAGCATCTGAATTGTCTGGAAGGAAGCCAGGGTTTCTAAGAGACAAGAGTTGAAGAGGGAGAGCATTCCAAGCCCAGGGAGCAGCCTGTGCCAATGTCCAGAGTCAGTAGAAAGAATGAAATGCTTAAGGAACATCAAATCAAGTAGGCCAGAGTAGCAGGATGTCACAGTCCTGGGAGAGGAGTAAAGTATAAGACGAGATAGGTATGATGGGGCCAGGTTGTAAAGGGCTTTAAATGTCCAAAAAGGTCACGGGCTGCCAGGTGATTCAGCAGATGAGTGCCAGGCCTGGAGTCAGTAAGATTAGAGTTCAAATTTGGCCTCCAATACTTAGCTAAATGACCCTGAGCAAGTCACTTAACCTCCCTTTGAAACCTCCAGTTTCCTCTACTGTAAAACTGGGATGATAATAGCACTGACCTCCTAGGCTTGTGGTGAGGCCCAAATGAGATAATTGTAAAGTGCTTGGCATAATGCATGTTCCACAGTAGGAGTTATATAAATGCAAGCTATTATTTTATTAGCATTATTATCATATTACTATTATTATATTAGTATTTCATATTATTATATTAGTATTATTTTTTGTTTAAAAAAAAGGACTTTTCTTTTGATTCTGGAAGTAATCTGTGCCAGACTAAACTACGCTAAGCACTCTGCAAAAATTATCTCAAATGATCCTCACGACAACCCTGAGAGACAAGTGATAATCCTAAAATGAGATCCAGTTTACAGATGAGGAAACTGAGGCAAACAAGAGGTCATACAACCAGTAAGGAAGTAAGAGGCTGGATTTGAAGTCGGGTCTTCACCAACGATTGCCCTAACAATATTAATTAATGGCTAACATGTACACATTGCTCTAAGGTTTGCAAAGCACTATGCACGGATGCGCATATGTGTGCGTATGTGTATATACACACACATATATACATACACATACATATCTCTGTTGATCCTCACAAGTTTACCATGAGGTAGGTGCTATTATTATCCCTATTTTACAGATGGGACAACTGAGACAAATGGAAGTTATTAAATGACTTGCCCAGAGTCACACAATAAGCGTCTGAGGTAGGATTAGAACTTGGGTTTTACACACACACACACACACACACACACACACACACACCCCTTACACATACGCCCTCATTATACACACATCCTTACACACCCACCCACTCATTACACATACGTCCTTACACACACATCCTTTACACACATCCCTCACACACACCCCCACTCCTTACACAATCATACCCCCTCCTCTCCAGCGCTCTCTCCATTAGCCCTCGCCCTCCCCAGGAGGGGCCCCCCTAGCGCCAGATAAAGGTCAGGGTCGGAATTCGAACCCAGGCCTGCAGACTGGCAGGGGGGCGCTCTCCCGCCCCCTCTCTGCGCTCACCGTGCTGTAGGTTCGACTCAAGCCCGCCACCAGCTTGGCATGGTTCTGGTGCGGCTTCTGGGCCAGCTGAAAGGCCTCTTTACTCTGCAGTAACTTTTTCTCCGCCCCCATGCCGGCGGTCCTCCGAGCTCCGTCACGGCTCAGGCCGGTCTTGGCCCTACGTCAGGACAACAAAGCCGGCTTAGCCCCTCAAGGCGCTCCGAGAACTTCCAGCCGCGGCTCCCGCCACTCCTAAAACTCTGAATTTCAAATTCTTCCCGCACTCGGACAAACTCTCGCGAGAAGGGTGCCGGCGGCGGAAGTCGGTGCCTAAGCAAACCACGGAGCATGCCCAGATACCTTCGCGCATACTCAGTCATCCCTCTGCCCCTATGGTTTCCATGGGAACCAACGGGCCGCTTCTACCAGAGTGAGCCGGAGGTGAAAGGTAAAAGGTGGGAGGAAGTAGGTGTCTCTAGGACCCCGAAGACCATTTTTTAGAGCGAAAACTCTGACACTCCCACCCCCCCACCCCTGCATCCCGGGTAACGAGAGTAGTAGTGATGGGTCCAGAGATGCACGTGGTCCGCGGAGGCCTGCCCCTACCGTAGGCCCGGAGCCTCCCGAAAAGCATTTATTTCATTTTGGCAGGTTGTGGTTTTCCACTCCGGGTTAAGTCTGGACCATCAGCACAGGAGTCAGCCGGGGGGGGGCGGCTGGCACCTAATAAGCGCCTAATGCTTGTTAACTAACTGACCGGAAACAGATCGTGGGCGAAAGCTTCCTATCACACCCTTACCTGAAGGTGCCCTGTCCAAAGGGGATGTAAATTTTATTTTAACCTCTGAAACTTTTTTTAAACTCCAAATCACATGCATCGTAGTGTTGTAAGTGGGCTAGAAGAGACAATACAAGCACATTGAACTCACAGAATTGTAGAATTTGATAATTGGAAGGAACTTGCCATATATACGTTAAGGAATCTCCATCATAACGTATTTGACGAAGTGGTTGAACTAACCTGTGCTAGAAAACCTCCAAGAGAGACCCACCACCCTCACAGAAGCCCACGCCACTCTTGGACGCTCTGTTATGAAGTTCTCCCAACATCATGACTAAATAGAGTCCTTCACAATTTCCACCTATTGCTGCTGGGTTTTCCCTCAGGGAGTGAATAAAGTCTGATCCCTTCTCCCCATGACAAGGTTTCAAAAATCTACCGTCAGCTATCATATCCCATCCTCCTCCCCTCATATGTCATGGACTTAAGGCCATCCTGGATGCCCTCTGGACAGTCTCTATCTTACCAATGTTCTTCTTAAACTGTGATGTCTAGAATTGAAGACAATTACTTCAGATGAGTTGTAGTGAAGGCAGAATACAGTGAAACTGCCATCTCCTCATTCCTTTTAACATAGTTCAAGATAGCATTTTTGGCTGCTGTTGTATTGAGATACATACATATACATATACATATGCATGTGTTTATACGTATACATATACATGTATACACATACACACATATACTGGGCTTGCAGTCTACTAAAACCCCAGATCATTTTGAAAACAACTGCTGTTTAACCGTGTCTCTCCCATATAATGTTCCATTTGAGACAGAAGGCCTGAGTTTAAGTCCTGACTGCCAAAAAGTTGTAAGAGCTCCATTTTGGTATAGCTCTAATTATTAGGAAATTTTTCTTTATATATAAAATCTTCTTTTAAATAAGAAAATAAATAAAAATTTCTCTTTAAATAAAAATAAATAAAACATAAATCTGCCCCTTCAGCTTTCACTCTTACTTGCTCTTACTTAAGCCTTCTCATGTCCAACAGAACAAGCTGAATTCCCTTTTTCACATGGCAGACCTTGAAGATAGCTTCTTTAAATCTCTTCTCCAGGTTAAACAATTCTAGTTCTTTCAAATGATTCTCACAGAGTATCATCAAAGGCCCTTATCCTGGTTGTTCTCTGCTCCTTGCTCTTCAGTTTAGCAATGTTTATTTTAAAATATACCCAGAATTACAGTACTCTAGAGATAGTGTGACCAGGACAGAGCAGAACAGCTCTCCCACTGTCTTTTTTTTAGACACGACTCTCAACGCAGTGTAAGATAGAATTAGCTTTTTGGATTGCCATATCACACCAAATAACCTTGAGTTTGCATGGCTGATTCTCATTGAACCTACTGTATACAAAAACAGCTGGATCTTTTTTTTTTCAGAGAACTGCTGCCTAGTCATGATTCTCCTATCTTGTACTTGTAAAGTGGGAGGGGGGGCGGGGAGGGGAAGAAGGAGGGGCAGGGGGGGAAGCGGGGGAACGGATGGGCTGCTCCCAAATCCAACATTTGTCCCTATTAGATTTCATCTTATTAGATTCCACTCAGTGCTCTAACCTGTCAAGATCTGTTGGAGTCTTAATCCTTTTTCCATATGTTATTGAGAGGTTTGGTGACAGAGTGGATAGGGCACTGGACATAGAGTTGCTAAAGGAAGTGTTTACTATACCACAGTTTTGTAACACATTGTCAAAGGCACTGTTGTTTCCTAACTTGACAATGTGAAGCATGTGGCCACCAGAGGTCAGTCTCACTACAGCTTTTGGTGACTAATTTTTAGTGGAGTTAACCTAATTTTTTTTTATCCTTAAGTTTTTGTGGTTTTTGCTGTTTTTGTGAGAAAACAGAAGATCTTAGTCTTAAATTTAATTAAAATTATTATATTTGCACTCGATTCTAATATTTTGGGGAGGGAAAAGTAATCTCTCGTATTTAAAGCCTTTTCCCATGCCTGGAATGTACTCTTTCCTTGAGTCCCACATTTTAGAATCCCTAGTGTCCTTCAAAGCTCACCTCAGATTTCACCTCTTACATGAAATCTCTTTGATCCCCCTAACTGTGAGTGCCTTCTCCCCAAAATATTACCTTGTGTGTGTATTTTGTATTTATTAAATATGTACATAGCCCCTGACAGAATGTAAGCTCCAAGGACTCCTTCATTAATGGTTTTGGAGCATCTCAAGGGACTGGCACAATGCCCGATACATTGTGAACATTTACTAGGTGGTCCTTGATTGATTTTTTGACCTCATAATAAATCATAGCAACTGGACACTCAGTTTTAATACCTTCATAGAAAAAAATTGGTTTCTAGATCTCTAGGAATTAGCTTATTTGGAGAAACAAAACTTATACGCAAGAAAAAAGTTAAGAAAATTTAAAAGTGAACATGTTTACCACTTTCCTTAAACTTTGAAATATCTATTTTTCTATAAATGTAGAGGCTCGACAATATTAAACTGGAAACGACAAAGTGAATGTGTCTAATTTAATAGTATTAAAATGGAAGAGCCATATACATGAGAAAATATGTCAAGAATGCTAGGGAGAAACATAAGGTACAAACCACTCAGTGGAAAAATACAGTTTCTATCATATATTACTTCCAGCTCTCTGATATAGCAATGCAAAAATTTTTAAAAATACTGTTTAGTAAATCATTGAAGGAGACACTAACAGCTAATCCTCCAGTAGGTAGGACTATTAAAGGTATGAAAGGATTGAGTTAAGAAACCTAATGAGTGATATATATCATTTTCACATAGAACTATATATTAACTTCATGAACTAAACTTTAAAATAGTTTTCTATGACTTTGCTTATTCAGCCACTGATTTTAGTTTTATATTTTTTAATTCAGTTTTATTTTCAGGTCCACATTTTCTCCTTCCTACCTCCTCACACCAGCTCAATCCCATTGAGAAAGCATGAAAAACAAAACCCATTGGAAACGTGTAGTCAAGCAAAATGAATTCCCTCATTGACTTCTTCAAAATATATGTTTGGATTTGCAATATGAGTGCATCTCCCTATAAGTCTCCCTAAAGGGAGTCCATCAACTATATTCATCACCTCTCTACCTATAGGTGGGCAGCATATTTCATCATAAGTCTTCTGGAATTGCGGTTGGTTCTGGTATTCATCAGAGTTCCTAAGGTTTTCAGAGTTTTTTGTCTTTACAATATTATTGTTTTTTGCATAAATGGTTCTCCTGGTTCTGCTTACTTCACTTTGTATCAGGTCATACAAGTCTTCCCAGGTTTTTCTGAAATCATCCTCTTCATCATTTTTCAAAAGACAGCAACATTCCATCACATTCATATACCATAACTTGTTCGGCCATTGACCAATTAATGGATACGCCCTCAGTTTCAATTCTTTGCAACCACAGAAAGAGCTGCTATAAGTACTTTTATACATATGAGTCCTTTTCTTCTTTCTTTGATTTTTTTGGGGCATAGACCTAGAAGCAGTATCTCTGGTTCAAACAACAGGAACAGTTTAATAGCTTTTTGCACATATTTCCAAATTGCTTTCCAGAATGGCCGGACTACTTTATAGTTCCATCAACCTCTTTTCCTGTACCCTCTCCAGCATTTGTCTTTTTTTCCCTTTTTTTGTCCATGTTGCCAATCTCATGGGTTCTGCAAATTCCTGACCTAGGTTTCAATCTGAGCAACATACCTATGGTCATACTTGAATAATATGCTTGTCCCTGGTTGGAAGTTTCAATAGTGTGTGGGTCAAAAGACCACTGACTCAAGTAAAAAAAAAAAACAGAGGTGTCTCGGTTTCTCAAGGCAGAAAAAAACCAGAAGCTTTATTTGATCAAGTCTCAAGAATTGCGTCTCTCACTACCAGGGTGGAGATAGCAGTGAAGAGAGGCAAGGCGGAGAAGACAAGCCAGGAGATATATACCCTTGTACAAACAATTCTAAAAAATCCCACCCCAGAGGCTGGACCCCCGTCGTCATTTGCAGAGACGAGTGGCCTCACAATCTAACCAGGAATATGCTTTTACCCAATACAAGCACAGAAACTACAGAATTACCTTATAGGGAAATT
>CM053623.1:394303564-394333871 GCA_028646595.1 Phalanger gymnotis
CCACTCACGCTGGGCTCTGCTCTGCTCCACTCGATGAGCAATAGACCTTACCCAGAGACCATCCAGGCTGTCCTGGGCTGGAGCCCTGCTTCCCTCTGCTATTTCGTGGGTTCTGCAGCTCTAGAATTTGTTCAGAGTCATTTTTTATAGGTGTTTGGAGGGTCCTGGTAGAGAGCTTTAGGCATGTCCCTGCTTTCCAGCTGCCATCTTGGCTACGCCTCCCCCCTCCAGGGTTGTTTTAAAGAGAGTGCTTTTCAAACTCTAATGTACCAGTACATGTACCTTATTATTATTGGTCATTCCAGGAAGCAGTGGTATTGTCCTACCATTCCTTCCTGCCACAATACCTGACTCAGATACTGCCAGCTCCATCTTCTTGTATCAAAGGCACCTTTATGGTATATGTGATAGAGCAAACATGAGAAATCCTTTCAGACATCATGTGTTATGGTAAAATTATTGAAGGCCCCACTAATACTTGGGGAAACGTTTCACAGCCTTTTCCCAAAGCAGACTCTTCTAAAGAGAATTTATAATTGTACATTTAAATTTAAATAGCACTTTTAAGTTTTCCGAGGCACTTGCCTGACAACTTTGTGATTTGTGTCCCGTTTTTACTGAGGAAGGAACTCAGGCTCAGAGAGAGTTGATTTGATTTGCCCAGGTTCACATGAATAGGAAGGATCAGTGCTAGGAGGTGAACTCAGGTTGGTGACTGTTCTTGGCCTACACCATGCTTAGAGGAGGGTGTTGGATAAAAAACTACTGTGACCCATGTTAGCCACACACCTGCATAGAATCTAGCTAATCACAAAACCTGCCATTTCAAATGGTTTATGCTTTATTGGTATTTTGGTTTCTCCCCTAACTCCTAACACAGCTAGAACAAAATACGTTCACAGAAACAATGGTGTCATTTGGTTCATGGTGGCTATGAATGGTGGGCATCGTAATGGTGGCTGACTAGTCTTATTCTCACCATTGCAAAAATTGTGAAAGGAGCCCTTTGAAGTGCCTTTTTAAACCGTTGGCAGACTCTTGAGAAAGAGGAATTATCAGAAAAGGCTCTCAAGTCGCCCTTGTGTGGCAAGTGAATAATATTCTCTCACAATTTACTGAATCATTAGGACTGAAGAACACATGAGCAGTTCTTCTTGCCTTTAGCTAATTTGGTTTCTGTCACTGGACCATCAGGCTGATTATTTCCAGAAGAAGCAATATCATTTAATTTAACTTAAACCTTTAGAGGTGAAACTGAAAAACTTTACTGCATCTGATGCTAGATCTCTAAGAGTAGTAACTTGCCCATTTAACTTCTGAAGTAACACTTTATTAGGGAAGATCTAAACTGTGGTCGATCTCATTTCATAAATGACACAATCTCTGATACCCCACCCCCAAAGTAGTTTTCTTCCCTTCCCTTATCCCTAGAGGACTGGCTGATGCCAGAAATTCCACCATCAAAGCATAATTTAATGCTTTAGCTTTTTAACCAACTCGAATGCTTCCAATTCTCTAAGGAATGGGTGATCCCACTGATGTGGGTAATCCCTCAAAAGATGAGGAGCCTAAGCCTGTGTTTCTCATCCATCTTATTAGGATAAGACAGGGTGTCCCTTTCCCAGCCCCGTCTCATCCCTCCTAACTTGCTCCAGGTCTTCCTCAGTTTCCTTTCACATTTCATGATTGAATGGCGTATATCGACTGTTCATTGGTCATGCCTTTCTTCCCAGCCCATCTATTTTTTCCAGTCATACCATTCATTTATGACCTCCTTTATGCAACTTCTCCTGAGGAATTCCTTGTTACTAATGTATTATAGGGGGCAGGTAGGTGTTGCAATGGATAAGAATATTGGGCCTAAAGTCAGAAAGACCAGAGTTCAAATATGACCTCAGGCACTTACTAGCTGTGTGACCCTGGGTAAGTCACTTAACCTCTACCTGTATAAAACTAGAACAGGAAATGGCAAACCTCTCCAATATCCTTGGCCCACAGGGTCTTGAAGGGTTGAATGTGACTGCACAACAGCACCAATGTATTATAGTCTGTCACACCCATCATGTACTTCTCTATTGTCTCTGGGTGCGTGTCGACTTCATTACATAGTACAGAGATTAGTCCTCTGTGACTCATAGCCACACAACATCATTAGAAGAGTATTGGTATTGAGGGGTAAGCCTTTGTTTGAAAAAGAAAGTTGAGGTCATTAAAAAAACAAACTAAAAACCAAAAAGCAGTTCAGCTTCCTCTCCTCATTCTCTTAAATTCTGGACCCAACTGATTGTCCACAGGCAATATCTATCCATACATACTGATGGAAATTTCAGCCTGGACAATAGGCATTGTCCACTGGTTTTTGCTCTGTGGAGAGTTGGGTCAAATTTTCTGGAATGATTTGGGATTTCATTGAGGAGGTTCTGCAATGTTCAGAGCTAATACAATACACAACCTAAGCATCCAGAAGATTTCACTATTTATCGGGGATCTCTTTTCAACTTGAACTTTTGTACTGAAGTTAAAAAAATGCACATGTTCCTAGGATCCAAATGTTGTACCATTATCAGTCACACCTTAGTGTGAAGGATGCAGAAGTACTCTCATATTGTTATTTATATCTTCCTGTATAGTTTCTGTTTCTCCAGCTTGATTAGGAGACTCTCTCTATGGCACCGTGCTCTATACAAAGACATTCAATAAATGCTCATTGATGATGACTATAGGCATGTAATGCGGTTTGGGAAAAAGAACGTAAGTATAATGGAAAGGAATGAGAGGCAAGCACCAAGAGGGATGGGATAAAATGGAGACTGAAGATTCAAAGACAGATTTATCTTGCTTAACCATTCTATTTAGGTCTGGTTCTGATTCCAAGAAAATGGAAAAGAACTTGCATTTCTATTCATTTGACCACTACCATGACTGATAGAGAACTAACCAACATTTGCATTTCTTCGGGACGATTCTAGTCTACCACAAATAGGAAGAAATGGCAAATACCACTAAAATGCTTATGACAAAATACAATGCACCTTTTATATAAGATGAGGACCAAGTAAGTAACCTTTAAACTCGGGGGAAATGGGTCAGTTTTTTTTTAAGTGAGAAATTGACAGGGCAGGCAAGAGCTAGGAATATTTTGAACATTTCACTTAACAAAGCTTTTCTGCTACTTGCTGCCAAGAAACCTCCATCCAAACTTGATATTCCTGCCCTTTGAGCTCTCTGGGGCAGAGCCCATTTGTCACAAAGAAATCTATTAAATTATCTGATGATAAAACCCAAATAAATACAAGAGAAGGGATTAGAACCAAATTGTGGATTTTGTTGGGTGTGGAGTGCAAGCCTCAGGAAAATAAAATTTCTCATTATCTTGTTACCTTTACTGAGCCCCTTCTAGTCTAGTCTGCCTTCATTGGCAGATGCTGGGTCAGCATTGCGGAGTACCCTGGTGGCTCATTTACAAGCTGCCCCTAAAAAAACAGTCAGCAGAAGATGAGGAAAAATGAAACAAAACGTTAACTCTATCTAACATTGGATGTTAGAGATGGAAGAGATGTTTTTTGAATTATCTTCTCCACTGGTCCTCAGAATTTTGGTGGTGGCAGAATGTTCATGTTATTATTGTTGTATAATATTAAAATTGACTGACGCATTTTTTTGGTTACAACAGAGTCATTGCAGCAAACAAGGCCCCCTAATAAACTACATTTCCCCAAACTAAAAACAAAGGATGTATCCTTTAACTGTTGGCAGTACGGCACTAACATTGACATTTTCATTAGACTAGTATTTTATTGTCACATTCATTGTTCTTTTGACTGTATTTTGTTACTGTTTACCTTATATACATCTTCCTATGTTTCTCTGAATTCTTCATATTTGTCATAGCTAATACCACAGTAATATGTGAGAGGCAGCATGGTATACGTGAGGCTATTGGGGTGAAGAAGACCTGGTTTCAGATCCCACCTTCAACATTTATTAGTTGTTTGACTCTGGACAATTCACTTAACTGCTCTGTGCCTCAATTTCCTCATCTATAACGTGAGAGGATTATGATTGATAGCCTCAAATATGCCTTCCAACTCTAAATCTATTGTCCCTTAATGGTAAGGAGTGAGGCATGGGGCAATTAGAAAAAAAAACCCACAGAATTTGAGATATTCAGCTTTTTACCAGTTGTGTGAATGTGACTGAGTAATTTCAGGGCATCAGTTTTCAGACCAGGGGGTTAGATTAAATGATGCCTGAGGTCTTTTTTTAAGTCTAAAACTAAGACCGTCTGGTCACAGCCATACACCATCATTTGTCTAGCCATTCTCCAGTTATGAAGCACACATTTTGCTTCCAGCTTTTTTGTAACAACAAATGAACATCTTTTGTGTATTTGATTTTTTCTTATTGCCAGTAATCTCTTTGATAGTCTCCAGTGGATTCCCTAGGTCAAAGGATATGAATATTTTAGTGACTTAAAAAAATGCCAAGCCATTTTTCCCTCAGTGGTTGAACCACTTCAGAGTTCTGCAACCTTTCAATTTAAACAGAACTTTGGCAAACCTCTTACAGTAAAATATTTTAAAATTATTTTTCAGTCCACACGATGAAAAGTATTAAATAATTTCTGATTTTAAAGAAATCTTATATTTTCTGATTCTTTTCATTCCAAATCTAACAGAAGCAACTTACTTATATATCAAAAAATATTTAGTAACAGCATACAGGAGCTTATCTTATAAGAGGCTTTAATTTTTTTTAAATAAGCTAGTATTTCAGAAGATTGTTTCAGGACCTTACATTTTTACTTGGAAAAATAAATAATCTATTTTTAACATTTCACTGTTTTATTGGCAAATGCCTTTGAAATCTTCTTAGAACCATGAAATTTAAAAAAAAATTATTAACACAATATACACTAAGCTTGAGGATCATTAGATATGAATCCAAATCTGAAATCTGCCTAATACAAATTTCTTCAGTAGTTGGGCTTCAATATTTAAATTAAGTTCACAAATATTTGTATCATTATTACATTCTTGGTTATTTATATTTTTGCATTCTTGTTACTTCAAATTTTGCCTTTTAACCAGTTGTCCATAATGGTTATTGGTTGGAGGGGGACCAAGAAAAAACCCCAACAAAACCACAACCCTACATCTAATGTTGGATGTTAGAGATGGAAGAGATGTTAAAAATTATCTTCACTGGTTCTTAGGCTTTTGGCAGTGGCAGAATCTTCATTGTTTATTATTATAATTATTGATACAAAATACTTAAAGTAAAGCAATGTAAGGATTTATAAACAAACACTCATTTTACATTAATTCTGACAAGATATACCTAAAATCAACTGATGATATGTCATGTGCTGTTAGTTGTGTTCAGTAATTGACTGGACCCAGCATTGGGCGTGATGGTTCATTTTGCTAAATTTCCAATCCTTTTCCTTTTGATTAGCTAAATCATTTGAATGAACATATTATGTATAATCTGTACAGACAGCACAATAGACAAGAATATGGATACACTCTCTTTTTTTCTGGACTCCTTTAAAAACTCCAAGCGTTACCCAGAAAAAGAACTTTTTAATGCCAATACTCTTAAGTATGGTTATGAGACATGGAATACAACAATCTCTGAAGAACTGAAAATGAGCATCCCACAGAGGGCATTGGAGAGGTGCATGGTGGGCATGAGGGAGCTGCAACATGTAACCTGAGAAACTTTGAAGAACAAGAATGGAAAATGTCATCAATAGATTATAGGCTAGAAAGAGAAGATGGGCTGGTCATGTAGTGATGGGGAGGGACATCAGGTACACAGCTCACATTCTTCCAGGGATGCTGTGTGACTGCAGCTCACAGAATACCATGGATGCCAAAGACTTGAGGTCTTTAAAAGGGCAATGGAGAGGCATACCTTAGGCCTGAGCAGGCTACAATATATTGCTAATGGGATCACGTAGGAGAAGTGGGATAAAGGATATAAACAGAGAGATTAGGATGATAAAGGGAAATGCACCCACCGTATATGCAGAGTAAGAAGTTAATTAGTGGATAAACTGCAGCCTTCATTTATTATTGTTTTTCAGTCATTTCCTTGTGACCCCATTTGAGGTTTTCTTGGCAAAGATATGGGAAGAGTTTGCCATTTCGTTTTCCAGCTCATTTTACACAGATGAGGAAACTGAGGCAAACAGGGTTTAAATGACTTGTCCAGAGTCATACAGCTAGTAAATGTTTGAGGCCAGATTTGAACTCAGGAAGATGACTTTAGGCCCAGCCCTCTATTCACTGTACCTGCATTCTTCATTAGAATCTACCAAATATCAGGATGGCACCTAACACATTGGATGGACCCTCTGTGGGAGATTTATGGTGGAACATGGACAAGAATTGCACAGGATAAGAAAGTATGGAAGGGCTCAGTTCTGTACTAGTAGAGGTAGGACCTGTGTCATTGACATCAAAATATGGGAATATTTGTATTTACCCCAGATTCAGAGCAATGCTCTACAAGTAATAAGTCCTTAAATGTTTCCTAAGGGAGGCAAAAAACTAACGTAAATGTTTGTTACACGAGAACTTCCCAATATGCACAAGAAATATTAATTAACAGGGTATAGCATGTATTTAATAATGTAATTTCACATACCACTGGTCATATTTCTAACAGATGCACTTAATGAGGTCAACACACGTAGGGCATTATCTCTATTCATGTGAGCAAGAGGGCTGTGTGTGTTAAGGATGTCTGAATTGTACTGGAGGAGTTTGTAGCAGGCTTCAGTGAATAAAAAATAGATTAATACTTTTCATTTTAAGGTTTTTATTCACTAATGTAGGATAGAAAGTTGTTAATAGATCTTAATTTTTCCATATGAAATAGCTACTGGTCTCAATTATCTATGACAGTGAAGGATAAGGATAACAGGGGTAATTGAAATATACAGATAATTCTGAAATCTTATTTTAGTCAATAATGTCAACTTCCTTTCTTTCTGAACCTCTTCCCACTGGTGCTAACTAGAAATACCAGAAGACTGGAACATACCTCTCCTTTCTGCTCTCTCTAGCTTCTGATAGAGATTGCTAAGAAATACTGAAATCATCAAAACACTGGAAGCCAGAGAGATCAGAGGACTAGGTAATCAGTCTCTGAATGACCTAGGGTTGATTGACTTACCATATCAACTTGGACATTCAACTGAATTATTTAATTTAGCTCTCAATTTATTCTTGGACAAAAAGAGAGAGTTTGGATTAGATGAACCCTAAAGACTCTTTCAAATACATTTTTTTGTGAATTGAATTTGGTGGGTAGGCCTACAATTTGTAGTAACACAAAAAGAAAAACTGACTTGAGACCAGGAACTTAAGAAACATTGGTCAACTTATAGTGGTATTTTCTGAATTATTTTGAATTTTGTTTGTAACAGGAACTCTAGGGAAAGTGAGTATATATGGAACATAGTAAGTCTATGGGAAATAGAAAAATCATGTTACATTTTTAATCTCAGTGGCTTTCTGCTGTACTTATTTAAGGCCCATTTTAAGCCGTACCTTCTTCTTCTTCATGCTGTCTTCCCTGACCATGCCAGGCTGCATTGTCTTATCTCTCATCAGAAATTCTTTAATATGTATAATAAAGATTAGTAATAATAATAATAATAGCTAGCATTTATGTAGATATTGAAATTTACAAAACTCTTTGCAAATATCAGTTCATTTTATCCTCACAACAACCTTTAGGGGATAGATGCTATCACCATCGTAATTTTATAGATGATTAAACAGAGACTACAGAGGATAAGTGACTCTCTCAAAGTCACACAACTATTAAGTGTGAGACTGGATTTGAATTCAGTTTTTCTAGACTCCAGGTATGCACTCTATCCTCTTCACCACCTAGCAATAATTCATTGCTACAGTTATTAATACATTTTGTTTTGTCTTGAGAGGTTTCCCAAAGAATATCTAACCATTGCCTTTCCCCCACCCTGCCACACACACACACACACACACACACTACCGCCACTACCATCACCACTACCACCATCATATACACAAAATATATTCCCTGAAAATAACTAATCCATCCTTAAAGAAAAGGAGGAATCTGTGCTCTAACTCAGTATCACACCCTGCAACTATTAATTGTTTTGCTTCATTTGCCTTGGTCTTAACTCCCTAATTAGAATGTAAGCTCCTTTCACCAGGTGCTTAGAGCAGATATGCTGGCTAAATACTGGATAGTTTTTTTTGAAAGTTGGGTTAGTGATTATTCCAATTTTTTGGTAACCCAATTCACCAATTAAGTTTCTATAATGTGCAGAGTATTCCTAAAGAAGTTGTAATATATTTGGGGAGATGAGAATAGATAGAAAAGTATTGTAAGACAAAATAGAATATAATAGAGGTCCAAATAGAGGACACAAAGGACCATTTGCTGTTTAGGGAATGGAATGTTCAGGATTCTTGTTTATATTTTTCTTCTTCCTTTCCATTTTTCAGCTATTTTGATCCCCAAAGTTTGGGGACAATGACAGGAGTAAGAGGTGGGACTTAATCTGCCAATTAAGAGTAACTCCTAGAATGTAGACCTGGGGGAATCTGATAATGGTGCTTTTTAATTTAAGTGCAGAAATTGAGGAATTAGAAAGGCCTGATCATTTGAAAGGTGGAGTGGAGGACTGGAGGTGGGTCATATGGAGGTGGAAATTTTAGCTTAAATGTCTACGTATGAAATTGCACACGTTGGCAGAGGAGCTGAGTAGGATAATGAAAAATGAAGTGGAACTTTGTGCAAATAAATCACCAAGATCTTAATTATACTCATGTAAATGGTAGCCAAAAAGGGGGAAGGCCTGGCCTAGACATTCTCTGAGATTAGTTCCTACTCTAATATCCTGAGATGGTAAATGTAGGTAGCTGAAAATTTAGGACTGGAGAACAGAATGAGATAGAGTTTAGGGAATCATCTGTGTGCTGTGATAGTTTAAAAAATATAAAGAGATTTTTCTCCTTGCTAGAGAAGCAAAATAAATCAAGAGCTCTCAAAGCAGAACCTTGAGGTATGCTGACATTAATGAGCTAACAGAAGCAAAGAGACAGGAAGAAAGAAAGATTAATCAGAGTGATGGGAACAGAATCAGAAAAACATAGTGTCAGGGAAGGAAGAGGAGGATAATGGAGACAATAGAAAGTAGACTTTCTTGAGGAGGTAGAATGCTACATAGAAAATTTTCACTCTAATTAAAGGAACATAGGCCCCAAAGTTGGGAAACCTGGATTCTCATTTTGGCTCTGACACTAAATTGCTTTTGACATTAGGTCATTCTCTTGACTTCTCTACCTTTAATTTTCTTGTCTGCCAAATGGATATAATACTATGTCTTTCAAGCCTCAGTTTTTTTGTGAGGATGAGATCGATCTATCAATCAATATTTATTAAGCACCCATGGTGTGCCAGGCACTGTGTTAAGTTCTGGAGTTTAAAAAGGAGGCAAAGACAGTCCCTGTCCTCAAGAATCTTATGAGAGAGACAGCATGTAAATAGATACATACAGACAAGCTACATGCATGGTTAAGGAGTAAATAATTAACAGAGGGAAGGAACTAGAATTAATAGAGGTTGGGAGAGGCTTCCTGTAAAATATGGTACTTGAATGAAGCCAGAGAAGTCAGTAGGCAGAGTTGAGGAGGAAGATGTGGGGGCCAGTCAGAGACTGGAGTGGAGAGATGGAGTTTCTTATTCATGGAACAGCCAGGAGGGCAGTGTCACTGGATTGAAGAAGACATGGCAAGGCGTGAGGTGTGCAAGGAGACTGGAAAGGTTTGAGGGGGCTGTGTATGTTATGAAGGGCCTTGAATGCCAAACATTTTATAATTTTAATTCTGGAGATGTTAGGGAACCACTGGAATTGTGTTGGGGTGTTTGAGTTGGGGAGTGTGTGTGTGAGTATGTGTGTGTGACACATGATCAAACCTGCACTTTAGGAAAATCTTTGGGGACCATTGTAGTACTTAAGGTTTGTGATCTGCATATGTCTTTATGGGTCCCTGACTGTGATATGTATTACTCCAGAGTCTAGACATAAGCCTTATGGTTGGGGGAGCTAAATTATGGTAACCTGTGTCCAAAGTTGGGATGGGATTGATGCATTCAGCTGTGCCATTGGTGCCCAATACGTCTTCTCTCTTTCCACTATGTCAAAAGTGCAGCTCTGAAACAGGTGTTGGGAGGCAAATGCTAAATCTGGCCAGCAGCTTCCAGAAAACCAACAAAAGGGACCACAGACTTCTGGCTGAGTAGGATCCACTTTGAGGTGTATGTTTGGCCCACAGGAGAAGCTTAGGGAAACATACATACATACATACATACATACATACATACATACATACATATATATATATATATATACACACAACTATATATATATGTATACACACACACACACACACACACACACACACACACACACACCCTCTGCACTTCTGTGTGCCCCTACCACGTGCCTGGCATAAAGTAGGTACTTAAATCTTTGTTGACTGTGGATGTTGCTATTTGTTCCACAGCTAAACTTTCTTCTTTGTGTTATTAACATACACTCTGCGTGATAGTGTATCAGAGTATGATCTCTTGAGAAGGGGGACAGTCTTGTATTTGTATATCAGCACTTTACATAGTGTTCAAAACATGGCAAATGTGTCAAATTTTGTAATTTGAACAAAAACAAAACTGAAACATCTCCTGTCCTTGAGGAGTATATAGTTGCCGATGAGGATACAGTATGTGCGCAATTAAATAAATACAAAGTAGCACAAAGTAAGTTCAAGAGGGAAGGTATGCTAGTCCCTGGGAGAGAGAAAGCCAAGACATGGAGGAGGAGGTAATAGAGATATGCTTTGAAGAAAGTGAGGGATTCTACAAGATAGAAATTAGGAAGGAGCACATCCCAGGTATGGGAGATTACTTCTGCAAAGGTACTCAGGAGAAGGAATGTCATAGGTGAGGAACTAACCAGGCTAGAATGGAGATGGAATGACTAGAATGAAGATTGTATGTAAGGGAGTAACATGAAAGAAGCCCGGAAGGTAAGCGAGACTCAGATTGTGGAGGGTTTCAAATTCCAGGCTGTTGGTTTAAAAAAATTTTTTTATACTAAAAGTAGTAGTGAGCTATTAGAGATTTTTGAGTACAGGAATGACATGGTTAGACCTGTGTTTTAAGAATATCAATCTATGAAAGATGGACTGGAGAGGGGGGAGGCTTTTTTGATGGTCTAGGTGAGAGGTGATGAAGGTTTGAAATGGGGTAGAATCTTGTGGGAGTGGAGAAAAGGGAACATAATTGACAACTGCTGCTTTTACCTTCTAGACATGGTGATTGATTGGTTATGGGGATGGAGGAAGAAACAAGAGAAAAGAGTCACCACATTTTTTGAAAAGCAAAAGATAGTCTTGATCCCTAAGCAGATATATCTGTCACTTACCCCTTCCAGCTAAGTACCTTTAACTGTGATCAGGAATCGTTATCACCCCATTTCTGAGGCCTGGGGAACATCCTCATCTATCAATAAAAATGCCATGTCACTCCTCTGCCTGTGGTTTATAGCCTCTCACAAGTGCTAGAGGTCAAAGTTATCTCTTTTTCCTGCCTTGTTAAAAATTGCACTTGTCACTTTTCCAAAACAGATTCACAAGTCTAGCCTAGAAGAAATCCACCATCTAAATTATCTTTACACCACCAGACAGTTTCTTGGCTATTGCCACAAATAGCGAGGTTGTTACTCACTTGGCCTATTGATTCTAAGACATATACATCAATACTGAAAGAAATCTTAGGCTGTATATTTGAGCTTCATGCCAAATATGTTACAAGTGCCAATAATGAAGAAGGAAACACTGATGATTAAATTGACAAGAACATCAGGATATTGCTGCTTCTTCAAAAACTTGGATTATCTTTTAGGGATAATTTAGTGTTAAGGGGGAAAAGAACCAATTTAGTCCAGCAGATTTAAAAATTTCATGCCTGGAAAGGACTTTAGTGACAATCTGGTCCATCTCTTCTTTTTAAGTTTAGGAAAACTTTGGGCTAGAAGTGACTTATTCAAGGTCACATAGTCAAGTGACAGACTAGAACTAAGTTCTATTGAATCTCAGGCCAGAAATCATTTTACTCTAACATGTTGCCTGACAACCCAGCATAATCAATATATGTCCTTGGATCCTTGACCAAGATCTAGAATATATCCTTTTTTTCATCAACACATCTTCAGTTAGTAACTAGCATCAAGTAAGGAAAAAACTAAAACCAGAATAAGACAAGAACAGTGAAGGAACTAGGGAGCTGAAGTTCCAGTCATTGTTGTTGTTGGGGGTGCATATTGGGGGGAGAGGGACAGAACCCTGCCTCACAAACCTTTTGAAGGCAAGATTTATACATGGGATGTTCAAAAGTCTTGGTGCACTTTATGCTATAAAGCTGCAATAAGACGTTTGGAAATCTTGTGCATAAATAAATCGCTGTCTATTCACGCATTTTATTTTTTCTGAGGCAAGAGAAAGGAACTAGCATAAGAAAGATCACCTGGAGCAGCTAGATTTTTTTTTTTATTAACTAGCATCCTGGTCCTGCCTGGGCTACAGATACGAAATGGTTAGGAGTCTTCCATGGCATCAGTGTAAAGCTTGTGATATGTAATTCTATGATGACCAGAATGGGGAGAGTCCTCTCCTTTCAGTAAGTCAGGAGGATCTGATAGAAAAGGTAGAGTAGGTGGCCCAAGGTCAAAATAAAGGCCAACAAAAATGGGTGACAGGAAAGTCAAAGAAAAGGTTGTGCTCAAGGAGAGTTTGTACAGTTTGTCATGTTGAGAAGATCTAGTCTGGGGTCTCTCAAACCTGCTCTTCTGGATAAGCCATAGCTGAGCTAGTTATGGCAGCCACTTGCCTCTGCTGACCCCAGAATGGAGGCAACCATGTTCAGACACATAAGATCTCCCAACTGAGGGATCATACCCTAGAGAACACATCTCCGATGCAAGTGGACCCTCACACTAGGTTCTTGTCATTTATGTAGTCTCTGCAGTCATATTGCAGTAGATGTTTAATGAATATTTGTTTAATTTTATTTTTAATTTTGAATTAACAAATTGAAGTTCCTTTAACTAGAGCAATAGCTTTTTGCATCAGTTCATGTAAATTTTTTCTTGCTTCTCTGTATTAATCATGTTCATAATTTCTTTTTTTAAAAAAATATTCCATTCAAGTACCATAATTTGTCTGGCCATTCTCCAGTCAGTGGACATTTACTTTGTTTCCAGTTCTTTGCTCTCAGAAAGTGCTGCCATAAATAATTAAGTAGCTGTGGGGCCTTTTTTTGCCCTTGGCCTCTTTTTGGAAAATGTCTGACAGTGAAATATTTGAGAATGGGCATCTTAATCACTTTCTTTGCATTTAAAATTGCTTTCCAGAATTGTTATACCAATTCATGTCTCCTCCAACAGTGCATTAGTGTGCCTTGGCTTTCCATAATTCCAACATTGATTAGTCTGATCTTTTATCATCTTTGCCAATTTGTTGGGTATAAGTTGAAACCTGAAGATTATGTTTTTATAATAAAAGAAATAATAATATTATGTTAATTAACATAAATTATGTTTTATAATAAAAGAAATACGCATTTCTTTTATTATAAGTTATTTGGAGCACTCTTTCAAATGGCTGGCAATAATTTGCATTTCATATTATAAATGTTTGTTCAAATCCTTTGACCTCTTATCCCTTTTGGGGAATGCTTTTTAGTCTTGTAAGAAGTGGGGGGTGGCATTTTGTTTCCACAGAGTTGAAAGTATTCCTCTTCTTCCCCCCTTCCCCCGCCCCCCCAGCTTTAGCAGAAACCAGTCCTCTGGTCGGTCAGGTGAAAGGTTAGACGCATATTTAAATGAGCCATTTGAGGAGGGCATGACTTAGTCAGTCAGGGGTTTGCATCTGGCCAGTGAAGAGCCTGGCAGGAGATTCGATGTGGGGGTCAATAAAAGGACTGGCATACATCTGAGTCCTTTGTACTTTCTCCTGTACTCTGTTCAGGGAATGTACCCATTTATTCAGGTTGAATAAATGTAAAATATAATTAAAACATTCCTGGCTTCCCAATGAGTATTGTTTATTCCTAGGGTAACCAAAGGATACGGGTAGTATGCTTCCATTAATCTGCCATGGTCAATCTGGGAGAAGAGTCAATGCACCTTTAGGAAGTCCCTAAAGGAGTGATGGGCTGAGACATAACCTCTGAGAGCCATGCCACTGAATTTGCCCCAGGTACCAAAATTCTTAGTAGTGGACCTGCTTTTATGTGGCTCAAGCAGGTAGGCAACAAGCATTTATTAAACATCAAACTTTGTGCCAGGAACAGTAAGCCAAACCGAACTCTTCACTATTCCCTGCATGTGTCCTGTACTTTTCTGCTTCTGAACCCACAATATTCCCTCACCCAGAATGCTCTCACCCCATCCAAGTGCCAACTTAAACCCAGCTTCTATCCTTCATGTATCTGGTCTTAGTCCTGGAATCCCCACGGACTTTCCTTGGCCCTTCCCCCAATCCTAGCCTCTTCTATAGTGTTTCTCCCAGTTCTCTATATAATAGTTATTTGTATTCCTGCCTTATCCTCATACAGGACTGTAAATTCCTTGAGGTCGAAGGCTATGTTTTCTTCATCTCCCACAGTACCTTACTCTTAGAAATGCAATCAGTGTTGCATTGTGTCCTAGGCCCAAAGTAGGCACTCAGATACTTGTTGAAATGAACTGAATATATTTAGAAAACTATCATGCTAATCGCAGCAATTGTAATGTAAAACACCATAAAAAAGTAATTCTGGTGCAGTGTGCTGGCTGCTTAGGTGGGATAAATTGCTCAATAAACTATATTTGGCTGGATGCAGCAGTATATCACACCCTTCTGGATAAATGGCATCCCCAATGAAACAGCTTCCCTAATCTCAAAGGGAGCTCATTGTTCATGAAAGCATAGCTTCTAAGGATATTATTTTGTTGAATTAGCCAGATCCAGCTCTTCTGGGGGTTGGCCCTGAGGGTTTTCCTTTATTCCCAAGATTTTACAAATAGCAGCCCATTCTTTTGTCTTCGTTTTCCTCTCAAGTCAGGATTATGTAATTGGATCATGATTATTTGGCAGACATCACTTAATGTTGAAAGAATTCCTTGGCACCTTGATTTGTCCCTTTTAATCCTAAAAAATAATTCTTTGAGTATCCATCAATGCTGCCCATAGACTCAGGCAAGCCCTCAGGATATCTCACTGTTTGGAATCCTGATCATCAGGGGCGAAAAAATTAAGCCAGAATATGCAAAATGAGAGAAGCATTATGGATGAGCTGCACAATTACACAAACATTACCATATCTTGTATGGGGTGTTGTATGGAAATGTGATATGTTATAGAAATGTCAGAATGTACCTAAATGAATTAAGCCAGCCTATTGTCCTGCTTAAAAGGGTTAGTTCTGCATGCCAGTAACCATGATCCCCAAATGGCAAAGAGTCCTGGAAAAGGTTCTGTATTTGCTCAACATGTTCCTCTTGTAGGTATTTTCATCAAATTGTTTAAATATTTGTAGGTTTATTGCTTATTGTTAATTGTCATGAATCACTTGAATGTGCAACATATGCTGTTGACTGAAACACATTGTCAAACAGTAAATTTAATAATAAAAAATGTGTGGTCACGTGTGCAATGAGGTATCGACAAGAACCTCATGCATTGTTGAAAGATACTACTTTTTAAGAGATATAGCACAGTGGCTAATGCTGTGCTAGTAGTCAGTCATAGTTGAAAACTTGTAGTGTGGGCCACGTTGACAGTGATATTCTGGTTTTCTGACTGAAGTAAGTACTACAACATCATTGATGTACTTAAGGATTTTCTTTTGACATTTCACATACATTTCAGGTTTACAATATGAAAATATTATAGATTAAGAACATCGATCTTTAAATATTGACGTTAGTAGCATTTTCACAACATTCTGAGTAGTTAACTTTTTTTGATGTCCTGTTATTTGCTTCTTAGAATTTCTAATATGCCCCCACACTGGCTGTTTAAAAATTATTTATTTTTTATGAAACAAAACTATTTCTTCAAATTTGTTTTAAAAATATGTTATAGCCATTAATGATTATATGATTGTTATGATTGTAACTATAATAAATTTTAAAATTTTCACATCTAAAGAAGGAGCAGATTGAGGTTTGCTGTTAAAGTACATCTGCATGCCAGCTTATCATATTGTGTGGGATACTGTCTTCTGTTAATTTACATTAGAGGACGGATAGTTTGTGTATAGGCTAGAATATTTTGATTTTGTACTTTTCATGCTTGTATGTGTTTAAACTATCAAGATGTAGTGCAATATTTAGTGTGAAAATATTATTGTAAGTTTGTATCAGCAATTGAAATGTAAGTTTTACTTGATTTCATCTTCTTAAATTATAATTTTGCATATTTAATGCAAAACAATTATTTTAATTTCAAGAAAAGTAAGAGTTCTTGTATATGAGGTTCCAGAAAAATAGGGCAGTATGGAATATAAAGACAGTATCAACATTCCATTCTCTGGTTTATTTGTACCACCGACACAACAAATAATGTTTTAAAATAGTAATTTAAATTTTAGTGTAAAAACACAAGTTATCTTTAAAATTAGCTTTTTCATGAAAATTAATATCAGGGCCTTCTATGAAGAGACTTTTTCACTGAGAGTTCTATGATAGAGTTTTTATTCACTATGCTTTATTCTTTGACACATACTGTTGCAAAAAAGTAACTATTTTCTGCTTTTCTTGGAATGTGTATTATTGGGGAGTGGTAAATTTGCTGTACGCTGTATGTCATTAGATGTACTCTAACTTGGGGGGGGTTCAACTATTCAAGGGCGTTGAAAACACTTTCTAAAAATGGAGCTATGGATATTTGTGGCATGTCGAGGCAGGATAGAAGTGATGTGAGCTTTCGCGGTGTAAGCCATTTTCCTGGACTGTGATGAATTGTGGGGAAGATGGGAGTCCTTAACTGTCAGTGGTCTCATATACTAGAAGCAAAAGGTGTTTAAGCAGAACACCAATTTAGGGGCTCATAAAGGAGGGGAATGGTATGTATGACTGGCTAGAAAGAGAGCTTGTGGGCAAACTGTAGAGGGGAATTGAATGCCTGGTCTTCTCCAAAGGAGCCTGGACTTCATCTGGTTGGCAGTGAGGAGCCACATTTCCTGTTGGCTTCAAACCCTGAACTACCTACCCTCTCTTGTAGGAATTCACTGAGTGAGTAGATTACTGCCAAGGAAGGAAGAAGAAAGGAAAGGCAATGTAACAACACTCTAGGGACAATTACTCCCCAGACTGGCCCACTTTACAAAGGTATAGATGAAATTCATTCATTCCACAAATATTTGTTCAGGAGCTACTCTATGCAGTGCCCTGCAGGAATATAAAGAATAAGACAGCACTAAAATAGCACCAGAAGAATTTGAGCAGGGTAGCTCAAGCACTATTGTTCTGGATGACTGCTTTTGGCCCAACTGGCTTTGCTTCTCAGTATCCCTAGTGAGAGCATAACTACAATCTTAGGGAACCTTTTGGCATCCTGCCCCACATTGTGGATTTTCTAAGGTTCCTGGATTGAGCTACTCTCCATAGGGCCTAGGGCAGGATAATACTCTAATATAAGAAAGACCCATTCTTCGCCTTGTTGTCGTAGTCAGGAAAAGGAGCTCTTCTATCAGCTTGCAGTTAAAACAGGAAAAGAATCAACAGGCTCTTAACAAGATCATTCTTTCTTGCTGCAAAACAACTCTGGACTAATTCCCTGCAGTGTACAAATGGCAGGAACTCAAAAGGACGAGCCACACTGGCCTTGAATCACAATGCCCTATGGCAAATATCATGGGATGTTAGAAATTGGAAAATGAGTAAATAAGTGCAATCCAGTCATAACACAGATGAGCACATATCATGCATATATCTTACATGTACGCAGTTGTTTGAATGTTGTCTCTCCCATTAGGATGTGAGTTCCTTGAGGACAAGGACTATTTTTTTTCTAGCCCCAATACTTATAGCAGTGCCTTGCCTATATTAAATGTTTAATAAATGCTTATTGATTTGTTGAATTGTTCTGGGACACATGCAACAGAGGGACACAGTCCTGATCCCAAGGAACTTGCAGTCTTATTAGGAGACAAGACATAAGCACAAAGAAAAAGTAGAATAAAAATAGAACACCACAAATTGCTAAATTGTGTGATTTGAACTATGTGTGTAGTAGGAAGTGTCGTCAACCTGAAAGTTTGGTTAAAGGAGGCAAACAAGCTAAGTGACATGTAAATTCATTTTGTTTCTTCTCTTAAAGCTAGAAGATACATACATGTATGAAGCCAGACAAAATCTGGCTGCCCGAACAGAAGAATGAGAAGGTTTAAATACAGTTTTAGAACAGTCACAACTCAGCATATCTGTGTTACTCAATTTTATGATCTCCATGTATGTTAAACCATGATACAAAAAAGGATTTTTCTAAATTGAATAGGTTGCAAATACAATAAGATAAGAGAGTAGGCAAGGATCAATTGAAACTACAACCAAGAGTTTCTGTGTTTAATTTACCATTAACATACCATAATATAATAAATGCCCATAAAAGAAAAAGTCACATTATTCAAGATAGTGTCTCAGGTTAAGGGTCTCATCTTTAATGGCCAGAAGAAAGAGTGTTCTTAAGTCAGCCCAATCTGGCCTTGTTGACATAGGAAGAGGTATTCTCTGAGTAAACTCAGAGAACAAAGAAGCTTAGGTCCAGGTTCTTCTGGTTGATTATTAGTTCAGGCTCTGGCCCTTATTGAAGTTACTAAATTGATATTTAATGATTATCAGAAGTCAGAAAAAAAGATTACTAGAGAAGGCTTATTGGGAGTGATAAGACTGGACATGAGCACTGAAGGAGGTTGGAGATAGGCTAAGGAAAGTTAGAGGTGCCTATACCATTACTAACATTACAGTCTCTGACTGATGAGAGATCCAGAGGAGCATCTCCTACCTCTTCCCTTCCAGCAAAAGGCAAAACTGACTGATGTTTAAGTGTTTACATGCAGCTCTTTATGTCTGTTGGGTCCCTCTGAGTACATTTGCCTCAGGCCACATCTTTTTTAGTCCTAGCAGATGGTGGAAGCAAAGATGTGGGGTTGCCATGGAGACAGGCCCTAGACATAGCTGGGACTTGGGGAATTGGGAGATGGGGATGGTCAGTACTGTCTTTGAGAGTTCTTGTCTATACCTCCCATGCTGACTAAGCCAGGGTTTCTGCCAAATGATGTATGTATAGTAGAGCCAAATTTTCCCTGACCCAGGCCAAATGCAAGACTGAATGTAAGTATTCACTAATTAAGTGATGTAATAACATTAATAACAACAACAATAATAGTTCATATTTATATAGAGCTCTATGATTTATAAAAGGTTTTACAGATATTGTTTCTTTTATCAATGTAGCATTCCTTTCCAGTACATGGCCTTCTTAGGATTAGCAATATGAGTGACACTCATTCGTCTTGTGTTCTTTCCCCCCACCCCCACTGGCTTGCCAGAGATTACCAGCTCCTGCTGTAGCATTTGGATCAGGCTTGCCATTGTTTGTGCTAATCACATGAAACTCAAACGTAGTAACTGAAAAATGGAAAGCCATACATCCTGTTTGAGATCAACATGGTCACAAGAAATTATGGTCAAGCAAAACTTCTTATATCCTGTGATTTCATTCATCCCAAAGCAAAGGAATTGTCAAAAAAAAGTTTTCCCTATTTGATTTGATTAGTTTCTGGCATTGAATATTGGATTTAAAAATTGGATTTAAAAAGAATGACTTCACTGATGTGATCACATACTTCCATCAAACCAATATATACTGAGCCATACTGGTTTGGGGTTTTTGGCATTGTAACTTTATTGGTATTGGAAACTCACTTTGAAGAAATCATCTCAACAAGATCTGAAGTTTATAGTCAGGGTTGCCTGGGAGAAGTAAGAGGTTAAATGACTTATCTAGAGACACACTCGCATTACATGTCAGACATGGGACTTGAGCATCGGTCTCCTTGATTCAGACTGAGGCCAACTGATGACTATTTCACTCTGCATTTTGGCCAGGAGCTGTATTATAATTGGCTTTAATTCTGTGTGAGATATATTCTATCACTGACCAGAGCTGTGACTGGGTCAAAGGTCTATGAGCAGACCTTGGGCAATAAAGATGAGGAGAAAGAAGGCTGAAGGAACTAAAATGTTTTAGGAGAACAATTGTGTCCTGTCCTCTCCTGACCCTCAGCTCCCAATACCATTGCACCTATCAATGAATCCACGGAATTTTAGGGCTAGAATGGATTTTAGAGTTCATTTAAGCCAACTCCTTCATTTGCAGATAAGAAAACTGCTCTAAAAAGGTTAAGTTACCTGGCCAAGGTAACACAGCTAAGCAGACTAAATCTAAAGCTTCCTGGCTCCTGGCCCAGTGCTTTTTCCATGATTATGCATATACTCCAACTGGATCTAGTTCCAAAAAGATAAAATAAAACTCTGCTGTTGGAATAAAAGCCTAACTGATGGTGCAGTTCATTTTATCTTAGAGATAAAGAATATAAAGCACACTTAATTAAAGCAGTACATCTATTTTTTTTTAAATTTAGTTTCATTGATCACTGATTTGGAACTTAAAGGGACCTCAGAGGCCATATGGTTGGACTTCTCATTTTACCAATGAGGAAACTGATGCCCACCAACGTTAAGTGACTTTCCAAGGTCATATGTAAGCATCAGAAGTGGGATTTGAATCCATGTCCTCCAATTTGGGAGTTAGGTGGTACTGTGGGTAGAGTGTTGGAAGGGGAGTCAGGAAGACCTGAATTCAAATAGTCCATCTTCCTTAACCTTTTCCTTTAATAGACTTGACCTTTTGAACCTCCAGATGAATTTTGTAATTTTTTTTTTCTAGCTCTATAAAATAAGTATTTGGTAGCTTGATTGGTATAGCACTGAATAAGTGAATTAACTTAGGTAGTATTATCATTTTTATTTTATTGGCTCAGCCAATTATCAGCAATGAATATTCCTTCAATTGTTTAGTTCTGCCTTTATTGACATGAGAAGTGTTTTGTGACTGTGTTCATATAGTTCTTTTGTGTGTCTTGGCAGGTAGGTTCTCAAGTATTTTGTATTGTCTGTAGTTATCCTAAATTTAATTTCTCTTTCTATTAGTTGATTTCATATCTGGCAACTTTGCCAAAGTTGTTGATTGTTTCAACTAGTTTTTTAGTTGATTTGCTAGGGTTCTCTAAGTATATAATCTTATCATTTCTTTTGTTTCCTTGTTGCCCGTGCTTATTCCTTCAACTTTTTTTTTGTCTTATTGCTATAGCTAGCATTTTAATTACAATATTGAAAGATAATAGTGATAAGGAACATCGTTTCTTCATCCCTGATCTTATTGGTAAGACTTCTAGTTTATCTCCATTACTGATAATACTTACTCCTGGTTTTTGATAGATTCTACTTAACATTTTAAAAGAAAAGATCCATTTATTCCTGTGTTTTAAAGCATCTCTACATAGGAATTGGCATTACATTTTGTCAAGAGCTTTTTCTGCATCTATTGGTATAATCAAATGATTTTTGTTGTTTTGTTATTGATAAGGTGAATTATGCTTGTAGTTTTCCTAATATTGAATTAGCCATTCATTCCTGGTATAAATACAACTTGGTCATCATGTATGATCTTTAATATTTTATTGTACTCTCCTTGCTAGTGTTTTATTTAAAATTTTTGCATCAATATCCATTAGAAAAATTGGTCTAGTTTTATTTCTCTGTTTTCTTCTCCTAAGCTTAGGTAGCAAAACCATACTTGTGTCATAAAAGGAATTTAGTGGGACTCCTTTTTAACCTATTTTTTCAAACAGTTTATATAGTATTAGAATTGATTGTTCTTTAAATGTTTGGTACGATTCACTTGTAAATCCATCTGCTCTTGAGTTTTTTTTCCCCTTAGGGAGCTCATTTATGGCTTGTTCAATTTCTTTTTCTAAGACAGGGTTATCTAAGTATCCTATTTCCTCTTCTGATAATCTAAGCAATTTATATTTTTTTAAAATATTGATCCATTTCATTTAGATTGTCAGTTTTATTGGCATATAATTGGGCAAAATAGCTCCTAATTATTGTTTCAATTTCATCTTGTTGGTACATTCACCCTTTTCACTTTTGGTACTGGTAATCTGCTTTTCTTCTTTTTTAAAAGCAAATTAAGCAATGATTAATCTAATTTATTGGTTTCCCCCCATAGAACCAGCTCCTAGTTTTATTAGTTCAATGTTGCTGAGTTTTTTACTTTCAATTTTATTAATCTCTCATTTGATTTTTAGGATTTCTATTTTGGTGTTTAATTGTGCATTTTTAATTTGTTGTTTTTCTAGTTGTTTTTTTTTTAGTTGCATGCCCAATTCATTGATCTTCTCTTTCTCTCTTTTGTTGATGTAAGCATTTAGAGATACAAATTTCCCCCAAGTACTGCTTTGGTTGCATCCTACAATTTTTGGTATGTTGTTTTATTGTTGTTACTATCTTTAATTATTATTGATTGCTTCTTTGATTTGTTCTTTGACCTACTTATTCTTTAGGATTAGATTATTTAGTTTCCAATTGATTCTTAATCCATGCTTCCAAGACCCTTTATTAAATGTAATTTTTTTTGTTGTATTATGTTCTGAAAAGAGTGCATTTAATATATGAGTACACTTCTAAGTTTTCTCCTCTGCTCTGGCATTTTCATCAGGAATGTTTGAAAGTCCTATATTCAATTAATGGACCATTTTTTCACCATAGAATTATATTCAATTTTGTAAGGTAAGTTGTTATTAGTCAGATTAGTGCTGGCATTTATACTTTGCCTTTTGGAAAATCTAATTCCAAGATTTTCTTTTCTTTATAGTAGTTGCTGCTGACCCTTATGTGAACCTTAGGTGGTTCTTTACTACTTGAACTCTTTTTTTTTTTGACTGCTTGAAGTATATTTTCATTGACTTGGAAGCTCTTGATTTTGGCTATGATAGTCTATGGCATTTTTATTTTGGAGTTCCTTTCAGGAGGTCCTCAGCAGAATCTATTTTCATTTTGTCCCCTGGTTCTGATAGGTCTGGGCAGTTTCTTTTATTATATCTTGAAATACAGCATCCAAGTTTTTTTGGTCATTTTTCTAAAATCTCTTCTGAACCTTCCAATTCCAGGTTTTCTTCTATTTTTCCCATTTTTAACCTTGTTGAAATATTTGTTATTTACAACAACAGCAAACACTTAATTATTGAGTATCTACCTCGTTCCTAGTCACTGTACTAGGTATTGGGTCTACAAAAGAAAGGCAAAACCAGTTCTGGCCCTCAAGGAGATCACAGTTTAGTGAGAGGAACAACATGTAAACAACAATGTTTAACTGGATATGTACATATACGCATTGTGTGTGTATATGATAACATGGGGATAACTTCAGAGGGCAGACACTAACATTAAGGGGGTTTGGGAAAGACTTCTTATAGAAGGTAGAATTTTATCTAAAATTTGAAGGAATACAGCAAAGAAATAGTTATAGCAGCACTTTTTGTTATAGAAAGAAACTGGAAACAAAGTGGGTGTCTATAAGTTGGGGAATGGATGAATAAAACCTAGCATATGAGCATTGTTTTGCCATAAAGAATAACAAAGGTGGAGAATTCAGAGAAATTTGGGAAGATAATGGAATTAATGCCAAATGAAGTAAGCAGAACCAAGAGAACACTTTGCTCAATGCCCACAGTAATACAAAGGAAAACAATATTGAAAGATCGGGATTTTGATAGCTAAAATGATCAATCATGATCCCAGACAGCTTTAGCTGAAGCACATTTACCTCCTTTTGGAAGAGAGATGCTGTACTACGGGTTCATAAGGAGGAATGTGTTTTCAGGCATGCCTGAAGTGTTGTTGTGTTTTCCTTAACTGTACTTCTTTATTAGAGAAGAAGGTTTGGGGTGTAGCAGGTGAAGAGGGATGGTTTTGGGGAAGTTATAACCATGGAACATGTACTAAAAAAATCTAATCTGCTAAATTTTCTTGATTCCATAGGGTATGTTTTAAACTCTTATAAGCCCCTTTCCCTTGAATCAAGTGTCAGAAAAGACTTTGTTTAAAAGGAGGAGAGTTGAGCTGGAGGGCCCTGGATCCCAAGAGAGTTGAAGGGGAGGGCAATGAGTGTGCTTGGATATAGAAGACCCTCCTACCTTCACAGTTGTTCACAAGACAAGTCTTCCTTTTATCTCATCTTTATTTTTCCTTGTGCCTTCACTCATCACATTTACTCCCAAATGGAACAACAGAGAAGACCTTTTCTGATCTGAGGATAGAGCATTTTCTGTTTTTCTTAACTTTATTTAAATACCTCTACAGTTGGTGGTTTTCTACTTTATTTTGCTGGTTGCTTTTTTTGTTTTTTTAAATAGCTGTTTACTTGCTCTACTGTGCCTTGGCTGCATAATTTCAGGGCAAGCAATTTATGCTTGAAACTTGCTTTACATACATTTCAGGCATGTGGAGATGGGGACTTAAAAAAGAAATGTGCCATACAAAATATATACAGCATCCATTGCAGCTGAGAACAGGAAATACCCATAACATAGATATTTGTTCTTAGTGGGAATGTTCTTTCTAAATAATAAATAAACATAATTAAGTTATCAGTTGCTCATATCTCTTGGCTAACCTCTGTGACTTGGGGAGGCTGCAGCTATTCCTTATCCTTCTATCTTTCTGCTATGACTGGAATTACAGTGAGCTATTGGGAGCAAAATAATCTGTTGTTTTCGGGAGGGGAGGATTCTAGGCAACATCCCCAATAGAGGCAGGAAGGCCTTATGGTTACAGTAAGAAATCACTGACTATTCCAAGAAACGTTCTCATACACTGTCAGAATAAAGCATAATGTAAACCTTGGATAGATAAAAGTGTGTTTGCACCTCTGTTTTCAGGTTTTTGATTCTTTGCATTGGCTCAAACATATTTGTGTGTGTATAATATGTAAAATGGCTCACAGTGGAAAGTGACTGATTTGCACATGGGCATAATTAGCTTTCCAGGCTGCCTAGAAACATCTCAAGCCATTCCAATGAGTTGGTTGATATACTATGGAGGAAAACAGTGTTGAAAGACATCAGGATTTTAGATAGGCAAGATGAACAGAGGACTGACCAAGGAAAAACTTGTTCTGTTTTTCCCTGCTTCTGTAATTATTGAAGCTAACTTCTCAGAGATTGAATGTCCCAGGAAGAGTTTCTAATTTTTTTAAGAGTTTTGTCAGGAGGGATGACTACATTTTCTTAAGTACTCCAGTGGATCTATGGTCTTATTAATACAGATGTGTACTCCAGTGATACAGATTGTATCCATACTTGCCCATCTTGCTTAGCTCATTTTGTTATTGTTCAGTTGTTTTCAGTCGTGTCTCTTATGACCTTCTTTAGGGTTTTCTTGGCAAAGATACTGGAGTGGTCTGCCATTTCCTTCTCTAGCTCATTTGACAGAGTGGTCTGCCATTGCCTTCTTTAGCTCATTTGACAGATGAGAAAACTGGGGCAAACTGGGTTAAACGACACATAGCTAGTAAATATCTGAGGCTGGATTTGAACTCGAGTTTTCCTGAGTCCAGGCCCAATGCTTTAACCACTGTGCCACCAAGCTGCCTGTTTAACTCATAGACTCATGGATTTAGATCTAGAAAGAGCCCTATATGCCCTCTGGTCCAACCCCCTCATCTTACAGATAAGAAAACTGAAGCCCAGAGAAGTTAAATGACTTGCCCAAGGTAACAAAGTATATCAGCAAGGCAATAATCACAATATAGATGATAATTGTCAAAATGCCTATGTGGTTCTGCATCGCAAAATATACGAGACTCTCCACATAGAAGGTAGTAGAAGTAAACTATTTATTTAGACGCCAGAGGACCACATCCCATAACCAAGCAACCAACTCCCACAACCAGTAAGCCCACTTTATCATAACAGCAAGGAACCCAAAATGCAACATCACAGCATGGAGCCTCGCCATCCCGAAAACAGCCGCCCCGATCCCACTGGGACCTTCCTACAAATATACGCACAGCCACCACAGCACAGCTATCACAAGTCTGCTGTCTTTCCCTCAGCTCTAACTGTCATAACTGCTCTCTCAGCATTACCTGTGACACAATTTCCTTTTCCTCTCAGCAAGCTCCTCTCACTACATGTGACTTGGGCTCCCTGTGACATAAGCAGGTCACATGGCCTATTAGTGGGTGGGAAAGATCTTCAAATCTAAATTGCTATTACACATAGTAAGTAGCAAAGTTAGGATTTGAGCCCAATCCTCTGGCTTCATCTACCTCTACCATGATATTCTAGTCATGTCAATGAGCACTTATCAAGCATTTACCATGTGCTAGGCCCTGTGCTAAGCTCTTCATATACAAGAAAAGCAAAAACAGTCCCCACCCTCAAGGAGCTCACAGTCTAATGGGAGAGATGACAATTATGTACAGTCAGATTATATATAGGATAAGTTGGTGGTAATACAATGGAAAGGCCTCCTGCAGAAAGTGGATTTTAGCTAAGACATGGAGGAAGGTGCCAGGAGGTGGAGACAAGGAGAGAGAGCATTCCAGGCTTGGGGAACAATGTCCTTCAGAGTTTCTCCCATTTCAAAGCTTGTTGACATTGTTGATGGGTTTGAATTATTTTTACTTTTTTCCCTCGATGGGGAAGACAAAATGAGCACCCATCTACTAGTAGTCTGGTTTCTGTGGGTAAGTCATAACAGGTACAGGTAGATACTATAGAGACTCTGTTTAATAAAAGAGACAATTAATTACATTTATTGCTAGTAATACGACATTACCTGGAGCTTCAAGTATTAGAGTATGCTCTGATATTCTTCATTCCCTTGAACAGTACTGTGGCATATTGTAAGGAACATGAAACTAGGAGATCTGAACTATAGTCTGATCTCTTCTGATTACTGATCACTGCTACTTTCCTTTTGGGGACATCCATTTTTATGTTTTAAAAGAAAGAATTGGACTAGATGATCTGTGAGGTGTTTTCCAAATTTTGATACTTCTAATAAGATTCATTATTTCTTCTATAGAGTCCCTATTCTAATTTGAGGACTGATACACACCTACATCTTTGAAGTATATTTTCTTGAAATTCTGCCTTTGAACAATGAAAGGATAGTGTTATCTTTGTTTTCTTTTAAAAACGGACCCCATGAGCTTCACAGTTATTGTAAGACTCTCTGGACCCACAGTCTTCTTTGAGTTCATCAATCCAAAACCTGTAATGAATCTGTTTACCATTGGATGAACTTAACCCAGTGTGTAATTACACACACACACACATATATACACACGTACATATATGTGACACATGTGTACATATGTATTTATATCAGTATCATCAAGAAGACATCCTGTCATCTTCTGGTTATTAATAATCTGGTTTGTTAATAATTCTTAACAATAATAACAGTAGTTTAATGTGGAGTTCATAACATCCATGTAGATTTGCTCCCTTAGTAATACCTCAGTAATACATATACCTAGATGGGAAGCAAAGGGGGAAAATGAAAGGGAGACCAGATAGGAGTTATATTCTCTTCTTCGTGGGCAAGGGGAAGAAGAAGAAGAAACAGAGAGGGCAGTTATGAAAAAATATACAATAAGGTAAGGAATACTACTACACTAAATAAATAGGGCACTACTAAGTCTAAATTCAGTAAAAGTGGAGACTACAAGCCTTTTTGGTTCACAGAAATGTTTTGATTGGCAAAACAAATTCATGTTCCCAAGCTAGAAGAACAGAGGTCTTAGAACTATTGTTTTCCAGACCAGCTATATGCATTAGATTCCAGCAGAAAAAAATAGGCCAAGCTCTTTAAGGGATCAATTTGGTTCCATTCATCAAAGATTTATTAAGCTCCTGCCATATGCAAGGCCCTGAGACTACAAAGATAAATCTGACTCAGATCCTACTTTCAAGGATCTGACTTAAGAGCTAATTTTGTGCCCAATGCAATCAGCACAATGCCATCTGCCAAAAGAAGCATGACCTACCTCTCCATGAAAAGGGAATACATTCTCTTTCATTTAGACTTTTCATAGCAGATCCTCCATGACACATTGGCAGACATCTTTGTTGAGCACATAAATGCATATTGTATTCATCACTGGATATTAATAATCAGGTAATCCTCGATCAAAATGATTTCTATCATAGAATCTTAACTTATGCATGGGGAATACCTGATTGGAGAAGAGCTTTTAAGGCTGCATTTTGTGCCATTAAATCAAATGCTTATTATAGCATATAGGTATAAGTACCTTTGGGTCAGTTGTATAACTAGAAAGATATGGTCCGTCATGGACTGTCATCGGCAAAAGCCTGCCTATTTCCTGCTTACATTTTCATAAAGGATATTGTTGAGACATGTACAGACCATTCTCATAAAATTTTTATAGTAATGCAACAGTAGGCACATAGAACAGTAGTTGCTAAATACTTCCTTATTCATTTTTTAAAGCAATTGGTACAGTTTTGTTTTCTTTTAAATATTTCTGGAATCTTTCCTTAAAACATCTTGAATACCAAACCTTAACTGTTTTTGAAATCATGTTGTCTCTAATACAAATTTCCTCCGTAGGTGTTTAGTTAACAAAGTCCAGCTGCTTTTCTTGACCTCATCTTTTTAATTGACATTGCCTCTTCCTTACATGTAAATTAGATACTGAGTTGGGGAGTCAAAATATGGTGGCTCCACTATCACTGATGATAAGAGATGATGGTAGAAGCACCACCAGACTTGTACCATTTCATGTTTCTGTGGCACTCCCACTTGGGCCACAATACCAATTCACACTTGAAATTTGTATTCCTCAGAGTAAGCCGGACCAATTTTCTCCTATTTGTTTATTTTTTCAAACAAGATCCATGGCCACTCTTGTAATATCCCCCATGGGCTTCATTGTACGTTGTATCCACAGTCAAGGGTCAGGATAGTCAAGCCATCCATACAGGAAGGCAAGCAACTGCTGTCAGTAGTCCTCACAAAGGCATAACTCTCAACTCAAGCCTATCTTTCAGTCCATTGTCAAGATTTCCTAAAGCTTAGCTCTGACTAAGGAGCTAAAAACAAAAACAGTAACAGGCCCCAAATAGAACAAAAATGCTTATAGCAGCGTTTTTGTGGTCACAAAGAAGTGGAGACAAAATAGGTATCCATCAAATTGGAGATTGGCTGAAGAAATTATGATAAATGAAAATAATAAAATATTTTGTTCCATAAGAATAATTAATATGAAGTACAAGAAACTTGGGAAAACTCATTTGAGCAGATATAAAACAACACGGACCGTGAAAAACAATTTATAACATCAGCTCAGTAACATAAAGGCAAACAACATGAAATGTTTCAGTACTGTGATCAATGCAGCGATTAGTCTTCCTCTATTATGGTCCATCCATCCTCCATTCATCTGTTGAATTTATCTTCCTGAAGCACAAGTTTGACCATGTCATCCCCTATTCAATCAATTACCTCTTGCTTCCAGGATCAAATAAAATCCTCTTTTTGTCTTCTAAAATCCTCCATAACTTTCTGTCTTTCCACTTTTCCAGTCTTCTTACTCCTTACATTTCCTACCTCCCCACCCCCAAATATCCTGAGATCCAGTGACACTGGACTTTTTGCTTTTCCTCTCAGTAGACACTCTATGATGTTCATGGTTGTCTCCCAGTCTTGGAACTTTCTCCCTCTTCTCTACCCAGGCTCCTCTGATGCCTTTCAAGTCTTAGCTAAAATTCTACTTCCTTGAGAAGACTTTTCCAATCCTCCTTTATGTTAGTACCTTCTCTCTCTTGATTCTATCTTGTTTATACATAGCTGTTTGCATATCTTTTCCTTCATTTGACTCTAAGCACCTTGAGAGCAGGGACTGTTTTATACCTTTCTTTGGATCCCCAGCACTTGGTACCTTTGAAGTCGATATTTAATAAATGCTTAACTGACTGAATTAACTATTCAAATATTATTTATTAATCGCCATATAGAGAACTACAAGGACAAATACAGGACAGTTCTTGCATTCACAGACCTTAAAATTTACCAAGAAAGATAATTGTT
>CM053623.1:394334371-394356946 GCA_028646595.1 Phalanger gymnotis
GGGCAGTGGCTGATCTGCAAACTCCTTCCACTCCCCTCAGCTTTTCCCACTAACCTTCTCTGTTGTCTTTGGTGTTTGTGGGTTGAGAAGTCTGGTAACTGCCACAGCTCACTGATTCAAGGCGCTAGGGCATGCTCTGCCTGGCTTCTGGTCTGGTCGGTCTGCACCACTCATGCTGGGCTCTGCTCTACTCCACTCCGCTCCCAGCTCCATGCGGGATAGACTTCACCCAGCAACCATCCAGCCTATCCTGGGCTGGAGCCCTGCTTCCCTCTGCTATTTTGTGGGTTCTGCAGTTCTAGAATTGGTTCTGAGCCATTTTTATAGGTTTTTGGAGGGACTTGGCAGGGAGCTCATGCTAGTCCCTGCTTTCCAGGTGCCATCTTGGCTCTGCCCCATGTCTGACTCTTTGTGACCCCTTTTTGGGGTTTTCTTGGCAAAGATACTGGAGTGGTTTGCCATTTCCTTCTCCAGCTCATTTTACAGATGAGGAAACTGAGGCAAAGAAGGTTAAGTGACTTGCCCAGGGTCACACAGCTAGTAAGTATCTAGAATTGGATTTAAACTCAGGTCTTCCTGACTTCAGGCCCAGCACTCTATCCATTGCACCACCTAGCTGCCTCAGGAAAGATAATACATGCACACTAATAGTTAAGATAACAATCAGACATATATCCTAAGTGCATATATGAGGTAGAAAGGGCTACTGGAGAGTAGTAGAAGGAAATATGCTCAATCAGTTGTCAAATCTTCACTATTTCTCTGTCTCTCTCTCTCTCTCTATATATATATATATGTAATTGATACCTAGATATAATTAGGTATAGATATAAAGATATCATATATATATATATATATATATATATCTCAGAAGGGAAGGCATTAGCAGCTGGAATATATATACACACACATACATATACATATGTGTATATATGTATATGTGGAGAGAGAGAGAGATGAGAGAGATTGTATGTATCCAGGTATTTACAATGTTCTATTCCCCATTAGAAAGCTAGGTTCTTGAAGTCAGGGACTATTTTTACCTTTCTTTGTATTCCTAGTGTTTAGTACAGTGCCTGGAGCATAGTAAGTTGCTTCATAGCTGCTCATTGATTTGATAAAACTACTCTCAGCTGTAGGATCACAGACTGTGTCATGGAAGGGATGGCACCTTGCCTGGGTCTTGAAAGAGAAGAAGAATCTCAGTGGGGAGAGATGTACATTTTAAGTTGGGGCTGGCAGTGAGAAGAGAGAGGCAAGGTGGAGAGGCATCCAGAACACTCTAGTTGTGAGAGATGATACGAGCTAACACACAAAGACAGAAAACAGCTCCAAGGAGGAGCACAGGAAACAATCTAGTTTAGCTGAGACAGAGTCCATCAAAGAGAGTAATGAGATGACACTGGAGGGGTGGATTGGAGGTAAATTGTGGTGCACCTTCATTGCTAGGCTAAAGACTTTGGATTTTATTTAGTAGGCAGTGGGGAGGCACGTATGGGTTTGAGAAGTAAGCAGTGTGACATCAGAGCTGTATGTCAGCTAGATAACATCTTTCAGTCTGTAGAGCAACTGGAGGGAGGGAGATCAGTTAAGTGGGTGTTTTTAGGGTTATTTCCATTTTAAAACGTATTCATCAGTTCATTTAAAAAGCATTATTACAAATCCTTTCTGCGTAAGGTGCTAGGGATGCACAGAGGGTGAAAAACAGCTCCTTCCTTCAAAATCTTTATGTTCTGCTGGGAAATAGAGTATTTAAACAAATAAAGAACATAGTTTGAAGAAGGAGAGAGAGAGAGCACTAACATCTAGGAAGTTTAGAAAAGGTTTCCCACTGAAGGTAGCACCTGAGCTGAGCCTTGTATTCCGAGAGGTGCCGTGCTTTATCTCCATCCCTCTGACTTCCCATTCTCTGGCTCCACTTTTATCTCACCTAACTCTTGAGCTGGTACTTAATCAACACTACTTTATGCTGTTACCTCATGTTACATCCTTTCTCCCTCATCCTTAAGCCACTCATGATCAGCCAATTTGCAGCCCTGGATTGCCCCTGCCATCAACCTTCTGTGTCGTACTCACATACTGCTGGATGCCAATAGGGATCTTGCTGCCATATTGCAAATATTTTTATTGTTCTTTGATTTACTTTCTACTCCCCTCAACACATTTCCAAACCTTCTAAAATGGAGAATGTTCAGAAGAAGGTGACCAAAATGGCAGAAGGCCTTTACATCATGCCATACATTGACCAGTTGAAGGAACTGGGGATGTTTGGGGGATTTGGCCTAGGAAAAAGAAGATTTGGGGATGGAAGGGCTTACTGTGTTTTCAGTATTTGAAGAATTATCACATAGGAAAAGGATTAGATTTCCTCTTGTTTGATCTAACTGGGAGCAGGGGGTAAAAGTTGCGGAGGGCCAGATTTAGGTTTGATGTAAAGAAAAATGTCCCAAAATTCAGAGCTGTCCCAAAATGGAATGGGCTGCTTCGGGAGATTGTGGGTTCTCCTTCACAAGAGGTTTTTGAGCAAAGGCTAGATGATCATTTTTCAGATATGGTGCAGAGGGGCTTTCTCTTCAGCCATGTGTTTGGACTAAATAGACTTTGATACATCTTCCAACTCAGATTCTGTGATTCTTATTTTCTAAAACAATTAGACAATAAGCATTTATTGAGTGCCTGTTGCGTGCCAGGCTCTGTACTAGACACTGGGGACATAAAGATTAAAAATTAAACAGTCTGAGGGCAGCTAGGTGGCACAGTAGATAGACAGAACAGCAGCCCTGGAGTCAGGAGGGTCTGAGTTCAAATCCAGCCTCAGACAATTAGTATTTGTGTGACCCTGGGCAAGTTATTTAACCCTGATTGCCTCCAAAAAAAAAATTAAGTGATCTCTCCTCTCAAGGAATGTACATTCTACAACACAAACAATATAAGTATGTTTAAAGTATAGACAAAGTAAAATGTTTAGGAAAGGACCAAACCCACAATTTCCTTGGTATAGGGTATTCCCAGTGAGGAAAATCCGCCTAAGGCTTGTTGGCACTCAGTTGCTTAGGGCACTGAGATGTTAAGTAACTGGCCTTAGTCTACCCAACCAGTAAGTGCCTGAGGCAAAATATGAATATAGGTTTTGTTGGCTTTGAGGATGGCTCTGTATCCATCCTGGTGGTGACAATAATAATAATAATAATGATAATAATAATAATAATATAAAAAATAGCATTTCTATAGCACTTTAAGAGTTGAAGAGAATGCTTTATAAATATTATGTCGCTTTATCTCACCACAAGCCTTGCACTTGTCCCACTGGTCCTGGGACCCAAACTCATAAAAACAGAAGTAATCTTGCAGTTTTGGCAGAGAAAACATCTGGCGAGCCATCTGGTGAGCTTCTGTTATCTTACACTGAAAGAGCTTTTCTTTTCTTTTCTTTTCTTTTTTTACCCTCCTCCACCCTAGGTGATTTATGCCTTGAACACTCGAAATGATGAGTTTGAAGCCAGCGTGGAGGCTCTCAGGGAAGCTCATCAGGATGAGCTCCAGAACATCGTTGCCGAGACCAAGGCCAAACTCCTACAGGATCAGAGCAGCGCTTTAGAGCAAGACCTTCAAAAGCGCGTTCAGTCCCTGGAAAATGCCCTGGAAGAGCAGAAGAGGCTGACGGAAGAAGCTCTGGCAGAGTCTGCCACGTATAAGAAGCAGACAAAAGAACGAGAGTTGAGGGCAGAGACGGAACACGCGGAGAGGATCATTTCTCTCTCCAAGGAGATGCTTGACCTGAAAGCCGACTTTGAGAAGAAACTCCAACGCCGAAACCAAGAGTTGTCAGAGAGCCCCCAGAATGAAGGCAGGGGGTTTGCCAAAGAGAACTCCAACGCCGAGGAAGATCTGGCCCAGAGCCGCAGCGAGGAGACGCAGAAGGCACGCAGGGAATTAGAAAAGCTCCGAGCTGAGAACCAGCAGCTCAGCAAGGACTATGCCCTGAAAGCCAAGCAGCTCCAGGCCACGTATGAAAGAGAAAATGAGGCTGTGAAGAAAGCCATGCAGCAGTCTGTGTCTGAGGCCCTGAGACAGTGGCAGCAGGAGGAGGCTGAGCTGAGGAAGAGTTTTCAGGTGCAAGAAATGGCTCTACAGGCCCAAGTAAAGAGGCTGGAAATAGATTTGCAGTCGAAATGCCAGAGAATAAGTGACTTAAAGAAGTATTCCCTGAAACTAAAGGAAAAGATTCAAGTAGGTTGTAAAATACTGCTATAACTTTTGAATTGGGTTAGAACAAGCAGTGTGATAGGAAATGTTTTAACAACCAGCTCTTGGGGTGGGGTGTGTGTGTGTGTGTGTGTGTATGACACATTTCTTAAGTTTTATCTGCATTATTGACATGTTCATCAATTTCTTGTCTAGACAATAAACAAAACAATAAATCAAACCCTGACTGGTAGCATTTGCCAATTTCTAAAGTATAAATGCTCACACTGAAAATTTAACCATCAGCTCTTATAAGCTGGTTTGAGCTGGCTCCAGTGCAACTCCTGGTTGAAACTCATAGACATGTAGAAGACCAGAGCTACAAAGGACCCTGGAGATCATCTTCTAGGGGTTCTTCACCTTTTTAATGTCACTTTTGTCAGTCTGATGAAGCCTAGGGACCCCTTCTCAGAATAATGTTTGTAAATGCGTAAAATAAAATACATAGGACTACATGGGAAACCTGTTATTTAAAATACGATTATAAATATATTTTAGAAAATAATTTCATGGGCCCCAGCTTGTTAAGAACCCCAGATCTAGAGAAAGTTGAGGGCAAAGGGACCTAGGTAAGTGAGTTGCTCAAATCAAAGGCATTAATTATATTTCATAGATAAAGAGGCATGCTTCAAGTGGTTCTACATCCTGGGAATTGGTGGCATAGCCCTCTGACAGTTTTCTGAAAACAGATTGCTATAACTGTGGGCATTTATGAAGCAAAGCAAAGTACTAAGTGAAACCAGACTATGGTGACATGTAGTTTGGGGAGGTCATGGATGCCAGAGAAATAAGGATTCTAACATCTCTTTTAGGACTTGGACATCCAGCTCAGGGCAGCACAACGAGAAAACCTGGAATCCAAAAACACTGCAAAAATCCTTGGGGAGAAACTAGCTTTTGCAACAGAGAAACTCATGCTGCAGGAATGCCAAATTTTGCAGGAAACAGGTAGGTTGCTCCAGAAATTTGAAACAGCTTCATTGTGGCAATGGTAGGCACAGTGTTTGGAGCAGCTCAGTTGAAGAAGAGGGACTGTGTTGGGTGGGTCAGTGAGCTAGAAGCTAGGAGCATAATCAGGCTGACACTTGGCTTTGGAGCCAGACCCAGGGAGGAGGAGGATCAAATCCTAGATTTAGATATGGAGGGGACCAAAGAGGCCATCTAATCAAACCCCTTCATTTTATATTTGAGGAAACTGAGACCAAGAGAGATTGAGAGATTTGCCCAAGGTCACACAGAGAGTAAATGGCAGAGTCAGAATTTGAACCCCAATGATCTGGCTAAGTTGCTGTGACTTTGAAAGATTTACTCATTTAAAAAAAAATACACCCCACCTCCCATTTCCACTCTTTTACTTCCCCAACTCCAAATATCTTTCAACGTTTTCCCACCTACTACAGTGCTTTAATAAGGCTAAGGCTTCGTTGTCATTTGGGAGGTATACCAAATTTTATCAGTAATTAGTTTGACCTAAAAAAAATGTAATTGTCACTTATTGAAAGTCCTATAAATGGTGGTCTTATAAATAAAGCTAAAGGGATTTCAGAGATTGTTAAAGTTTGTGTAAGAGATCATACCCTCTTCCCTCTTCCATTAATGAATTTTACTACCTAATAATCATTTTACTGACTAAGCTGTCAGGTCAGGCAGGGGTGGTTTTCCTTGGTTTCTAGTCTGTGCTGGCTGATACAGTGACAGACGATGCTAGATAGGTGATATTCTTCCCCTTTGTCACCACTGCACACAAGAAAAAGGCTCTTAGAAGGATCGAATGTTCAGCCTCAGTTCCCTAAATGCCTGAGAACAATAGACACCCCTGAAACCTTGGTCTGTTACTTAGTTGCTCTTTTCCCAGTTCATCAAGTAAGTTCTAGTTGGGAGTCAGGCATCCCTGAGTGGATCAGTGCCCTAAAATATGGCATGATGGTGATGAGCCTGGTAAAAAGAGACTTTGGGTGGTGGGGTTTGGAGAGGAAGGAGAATGGGAGGATGCTATCTAGTCCCAGGCTAAGGGTATGGCAGTGGAGGACTTTGTATCCAGGAAGTGTTCTAGGGCTACTGGGCACTTTGGCAGAGGAAGGAACACCAGATGATATTTTGTGTTTGTGTGAGAGAGAATGCTGATAGGTGGGGAATCGAAGATACACTTCTCCCTTTTCAAACTGTTCTTATAGGCTGTCCCAAGTCAGGCAGGGGAAGCACAATAAAAAAGTGGGCTTCCCCTGCCCCTGCCATTGCAAAATGAGCTCAATCCTGAAAGCATATCCAGGAGGAGGGTTCATGGGAACTAGAAATCTACCCAAGAGCAGATAAGATGCTGGGGTCAAGATGGGGGCATCATTTCCAGGAATTCATTCAAGTCAATGAGTATTTAATAAGATACCTACTAAGTGCCGGATGCTGGTGGAGAAAAAAGAGAAGTAAGACAGGGTTCCCACCCCAAAGGAGTTTATATGTTCTTGGGGAGATAAGACTTAAAAACACATACAGAGGTAACAATATGAGGCGGCACCAGATGAGTGGTAGAAATAGGTTGTGTTAGAAGGGTTCTGAGGTCAAGACTGCTGTGGGCCAGAGTGCCCAAGGAAGGTGCTATAGAGGAACAGAGCTTGGAACTGAACCTACAATGAGAGGTACAATTTAGATGTATGGAGGCCAGGTTGGGGCGGCAAATGTCATGGAAGGAATTGTGTGAGGAGAAGTAAAGAGGTGAGCATGAACGTGGCATGTTTGAGATACAGTGAATAGAGTGGCCCAGACTGGTGGAGCATAGGATTGTGAGTGGGAAAGATGAAGTTGGAAAGCTATGTCAGGGCCAGATTGTGGAAGGCTTGAATGTGACCAAGGCTAATGAACTTCTGTGTGAAGTTTAAATGTTGCATTTACAGATGAGATGAAGACTTTACTCAGTTCCCAGAATGAAGCAGATGTCTTCAAAACTCCCAGTTTCTGCCTGCAGCAAGAACAGCTGTCCATCACAGAATGCACATGTGCCAAAAGGAGTGAAGATGCCCAGGTAGAGTATCTCATTAGTCTGGATGCTGGGAAAGTCTCAGGGGGTTAGCCCTGGATTTACAAGTGTGGGGCAAGACTTGGAGTTCTTTCGACTGAATTGAAAGAGTTCTAAGAGTCATTTCAATTCAACAATAATATTTACTAAGCTCCTATTGTGTGCAAGGCATTGTTTTAGGCACTGAGAGGGATTCAAAAATAAATAGAACGCCTTAAGGATATCATTTTAGTAGGGGAAGAACAAGATAAGATAAGACACATCATTACAACTCAACTGATATATACTAAATCCTTAGAAGAAGATTGAACAGAGTGCCTAGAAAGTTTAAAGAAGGGAAATATAGATCTGGTGGGGGGAACTAAAGAGGCTTCAGGGGAAAGGTGGTACCTAAGTAGGGCTTTGAAAGATGAAAAGGACTGCAATGGGTAGAAAAAGAAAGGAAAAAACAAGTATTCTAGGTGTGTTGGAGACAAAAACAAAGACAGTGTTTCATACTCAATTTATCTAACTGCAGGGTTTATTTAATAATATGCAAATATACAGGGAGATATGTGTGTTCTGCCCTTCCCAAATATTGCCTGCTGTATCCCTATCTTTGTCTTTCCCAGAGATAGACACATAGCTATTCCCCAAAAGTTGGTTCTACTAAGACAATAAGAGAGCCCAACTCCTAGATGGTGCATAGATGTGAGGGGCAGTGCAGTTTTATATTGAGGTAGACGGAAGGAGTTGGATATGCCAATCCAGCTAGCATAAGCAAACCCCAACTAGAGATAGAAGAGGAAAGGACAGAGTTTAGGGCTATGCCAACATTAAAGGAACAGAAGGAGAAAGAGGGGCCAGCAAAGGAGTTAGAGAAGTAGGAGGGAAACCAAGAGAGTTTAGTTCTCAGAAACTAAGGGAGTAGCCAGTGTCAAAGGGGACATTGTCAAAAGTGCCAAATGCTATATAGACATCAAGGAGCGTGAGGACTGAGAAGGTGCCTTTGGCTGGGCTCTAAGAAAGTCCTTGGTGACAGAGAGAGAGAGAGAGGAGAGAAGACAGAGAGAGAGAGCATTTATGAAGTGCTTATTATGTGTCAGACACAGTGTTAAGTGCTGGGATACAAAAGTACGAGCAAATAAAACAATTCCTGCTTCAAGGAGCAGATTGAGTGTTTCTGGAGTGGACTAAGTAAAAGAACCTCTTAAATGTCTAAGATAAAAAGCTCATAAAATTCATTGTACCTTTTGACGGGCGCTGTAAAAATCAGCATTTCAACAATGGAAAGAGTTGTATGTAAGAGAACTAGTACATTTTGTATTTTGAGTACACTACACTCTCTCTCGTTCCTCTCCTCTCTTTGTTTCTCTGTCTGTCCCTCTCTCCTCTCCTCCCTCCCTGCCTCCCTCTTTCTATCTCTCTCTGTCTTTCTCTGTCTCTCCTCCCTCTGTCTCTCTCTGTCTCTCCTCCCTCTGTCTCTCTATTCTTTCTCTCTTCCTTATCCCCTCTCTTTTTCATATATATATGTATATATATGTAATATACACACACACATGTTCCATATATGTACATGTGTATCTATCTATAGGCCAAAGAAGCTGGAGCTGCTTTTGAGAGAGACTATTTGAAGCAAAAACATGAAATCAAGCTTCAGAAAATCAGGCATCAGACAGAAGAGGTGAGAACGCATCTTGGGGAGCAGCTGGTGAAGGGACTGGAAGACTTGGTGAAGAAGCACACCATGGAAATCAAGGCAACTCAGTCATCTATGGAAGCAGAAAGAAAGAAGCTGCAGAAGGTGAGGCTTTCCTTCAAGTGACAGGCATGGCCTCCCTTTAGTTTTTTAGTTTTTCAAATAGAGTGACCTGTCCTGGAGGTAGTGTTATTACTTTTGGAATCACTTCTACGTACATCATCTCATTTGTAGACATTTTAAACTCCATTTTGCAGATTAGAAAATTGAGATGCAGAGATGCTGCCTAACTTGCTTAAGATCTCAGAGTGCATTTGTAGAATGTGCATATATTCTACCTGTCTGTACACACACACACACACACACACACACACACACACACACACACACACACACTTGCTATGTGCCAGGCACTGTACTAAGCATTTTACAATCATTATCTCATTTGATTGTCACAATAACCCCATTATAACCAATTATTATCCCCACTTTACAGGTGACAGAGGTTAACTGACTTGTCCAGGGTCACACAGCTTGTAGATGTCTGAGGTCAGATTTGAACTCAGGTCTTCCTGACTCTAGACCCAGCGCTAATAGCTGATAAGTAACAATTAACATTTCTATAGCACTTGCTATGTGCCAGACACTGTGATAAGCACTTTATAGTTATTATTTCATTTGATCTTCACAACAATCTTGTGGGGTAGGTGCTATTATTATCCCCATTTTACAGATGACTTGTCCAGGGTCACACAGCCAATAAGTGTCTGAAGTTAGATTTGAACTCAGGTCTTCCTGAGTGTTGTATCCATAGCTCCACCTAGCTTCCCCAATTGTATATAATATATTAATAATAAATCACACAATATATAATGTAACATTGTACATATGATTTATGTAACAATATATTTAATAATTAGTATGTAATATTGTTCATATGCACTACACACATTATTTAAGATACATATATTAATAATGTTACATTATATAACAGTATATTATATATGATTGGGGCAGCTGGGTGCCATAGTGGATAGACACCAAGGCTTAGACTCAGGAAGACTTGAATTCAAACAGAAGTCAAACTATATTAGATATAATATTCTATAGAATGTATTGTATATAATTATATCACCTCATATGTAATATTCAATACATTACATTTACATACACACGTCAGAGGTAGATTCAATAGACACTGAGGAGATAGAATTAACAGCACTTGGAAACTACATGGGAAACATTAGGGAAAAGAGAAGAAGTCAAGAGGTGATAGACAAAAGAACCTTTATGACTAGGTGTCAGGGACCAAAGGTAATGCCTCCCTATAGGTTTTCCAGTGAGGCACATCACGTATGCAAATGGGAATGTGGTCTGACCTGCCTTTGCCTCTCATCCAATCTATGGATTAAAGCCATCCTGTACTTGGGGTTTCACTTAATGGTCTCCCCGTTCCCCTGTGCCATGATCAGCCAGTTCTAAAAACCAGGCCCAAAAGAATGACCTAATGCGCTGGCATTAGCAATCAGTGAGCCAGACACTTGTCTCCTGGAGCCAACAGGTTGCCCTGGTAACCTGCTCGCTCCAAAAGCAGCTGAGTGTATAAATCTCACTAAAACTTCCATCTCTATTCTGTTACTGGCTCAAGAAATGAATCATGTAGAAATAATTTGTGCTCCTTCATTTTTCTTGCTCATTTCTGTATTTTGAAGAGGTTATATTTTCCAAATGGCTTTAGCTTGGAATTTGAAATGAGGTACATAAAATCAGGGAAGGTAAAACTGCATTATTTCCTGAAAGCTCATATTTGTAGATTGAAAATGGTCTTCATTTTCCCCTATGTAGTTAGGTAGGCTCGATCTCCTGGTCACCTTGAGTTTGGGGGGAAGACAAGCCTGCCTGGGTGTCCTTATATATTCTTTTAGTGGGACCTGAGAAGAGTCATTGTCAGGCTAAAGGAAGGGAGAGGATGGGGTAGTTGGACCCAGGGAAGGTTATCTTCTTTCTATGTTCCAGAGTAGGGAATTATACGTAACCCTGAAAAGGAGAATAGAGCCCATTTATGTGATCACAGAATGTAGAACTGATGGGGACTTTTGGAAATCATTATTTTATGCATAAGGAGACTGAAGCCCAAAGGGAGAAGCAGCTGAGTCCAATTACTCCGAATCCAAGTGCTTTTTCTACTATTCCATATTGCTTATATAATGTCAAAGTTCATTCGCATATTTATATTTAATGTGTATACACTTCAGCGAACAGCCAATTGCATTCTCTGGAACCAGCTTCTGAGATCTTTCTGTGAGAAATGTGGTTTTGGGGATCACTGGATTTCCTAGGCAGGGCCAAAGTCCTGAGGAAAGAACCCTGCAATCCTAAGGAAGGCTGTGCAGACCACAGGACTCCCAGGGGAAGGCCAAGTGGTAGCCCTCCCTTTAATCTGTGGGGATCACAGGGCTTCATAGGGTCAGATCCTAGGAGGACCCAAGTGACAGCCCCTTAGAATGGCAGTAAGATCACAAGGCTCCCGAGACAAGGCCGGAAGACCCAAGTGATATCCCCTTAAGAAGGCTGTGCAGACTGCAGGGTTCCCTAAGGGAATCCAGAGTGGTCGCCCTCTTAACACCACAGTGGGGATCACAGGACACCCAAAGGAGAGATCTGGGAGTAAGCCTGAGACAAGCTTCTGCTGCTCATCACTTCCCTTCACCTGACCTTTGGAAGATCCACGTGATGTGCTCATTCTCAACCAAACAACTCAGGACCAGAGTGGGCAGAGAAAGGCATATTTATTACCTTCCTTGAGAGAACAGGTGTAGTGCTTACTGGAATACTCACACTGATGCAGCTGCAGGAGCAGGGGTAACCATTCCTTCTACTCCTGCTAGAGTTATGGTTAGTTTACAATCTTTATTTTTACATAGGTTTCCTAGGTTACATACCTATCCTATAGGTAGGATAATAAGGATACAGAAGCAAAAGTGAAGTTAATTAGATTTTCCTTGTCTTAGTTTAGGATTAAACTACATTCTTTTACTTCCTTTGCTTTCCCTCTTTAACATATGCAAATTATGCAAATCAGTAGGCCTGGATTCTTGAGCAAGACCAGATCCTAGATAAGCTTGAACTGGTTCCAGGGGTTGGCCTTTCTAATTCCCCTGACTACCTTCTCAAAAAGCATGCCAATGCGTACAAGCCTCTGACCTCTCACCTGACTGACCTTGAGGCCTGGTTTCTGCTAAAGCTGGGGTGTGTGGGAGGGGGAGGAAGTACACCTTTAGTTCTGTGGAAACAAAACTCCTCCTCCCATTTCTTACATTTCCAATTAAGGGCCATATAATAGATTAAATGATTTCCTATCATCCCACTGCTTAGGGTCACAAATTTCAGAGTTTGAACAGATCTTGGAGATCTTCAAGACTAGTCTCTTCATCTTATAGATAAAGAAATGTAGGCCTGGAGAAACTAATTGGCTTGATTAAGGTGACACAGTTGTATTAATGTTTAAATGGCAGACCACAATATGCAGTGAGACTGTCCTTGATTAGCTAGAAATCAACTCCCACTAGGGATTTAGTTTTAAAAAATCAACATCCAGATTTTATCTGGGGTAAGATGACATGCTGTTGACTCAGCTTTCTATATTTGCAGTCTTACATAGTCATAATTTGATGTCTAGAAATAGGTGCATAAAACATTTGAGCCAGAAGCCATTGCCTTAGATCATAGAGGCCATGCCATTCTGCAGGTGAGGAAATTGGGCAACAAAGCTGTGACATTACTACCCTTGGTCAGACAGGTGATAGAAGCTGGACTAGTAACCGGTTCTCCTAATTCCTAATCTAGTGTTATTTCTAATATAATGGTCACCCTCAGGTTCCAAAAGCACCTTCTGTATCATCTGAGCTTCACGTGACTCTTTATCTTCTAATAAATAGGACTGATCTTTTAGGTTTGAGTGCACGACCCAAGTCTTCTGTTGAAGTAGAGAGCAGACAAATGAGAGGCAAGGCGGTGTAGAGGGTAGTGATAAGAGAACAGGTACTGGAATTAGACCACATGGCTTCTATGTCTAATATTCGTCAAGCACCACCTAGGGACAAGACACTGTGTTGGGTGCACTGAAGGATATTGGGAAGTGTGACACATGATCTCTTTTCTCACGTAGATTACGATTTAGTTGAGAAGGTAAAAAACAAATATACGAATAACTATTACTGAAGACAGAACTGTGTATAAATGGTATAAATGAAATCAATATGTTATTTGGGGGCAAGTCATTTCCCATCTCTGGGTTTGTCTTCTCTTTAAAATGGGAGGGGGAAGGCCTCGGACTGGATGACTTTGAAGGTCCTCAATTCCAATATTCTATAAAATGTCCTAGATTTTCCTGTTTCCTGTTTCCCTCTCATTCTCTCCCTTTTCCTTTAATAATAGTAACTCGCATTTCAATAGCACTTTGTTTTATGAACCTTTCTTACCATAATAGCCCTGTGAGGTAGGAAGTGCAAGTTTCATTATTTCCATTTTACAGATGAGGGAACAGGCTCAGAGAGGTTATTTCACTTAGCTGAAATCACAGGTCTGGTAAATGTTGGAACCAGAGAAGGTCTCTTTTTGTTCTCATAGTGTGCGAATCTAAGTTGGGGGATGGACTCAGTAGCTATGGAGATCTCTCCCAGTCCTAGAGTTCTGCGGTTCCTATTTCGACATTGATGTCTCTCATCTGTTTCAATTTCCTTGTGACCTTGGAACCTTTGTCTTTCTTACTCTTTACCTCCTAGACTGACTAGTGTGAGAAATATACTCACTCTAGAAAGAACAATACTTGTGGTGAAGCCAGGAAAGTTTTATTTAATATTCCTTGTGAATGGGTAACTCCCAGATGGAACATGTTTACTCAGACAAATGCAAAGCTTTTGCTCTGTTCCCAATTCGAATTCCCGCCCCCCCCCCCCCGCTCTCCATTGGCTAGATGCAACCTCCTGAAACACCCACTTCATGTTCTCTTCCTTGATATGTTCCCCTTCAAACAGCTCATTAAGTATGCACACAAGCTTCTGACCTTTTACTTCATCAGAAGTCTGGTTCTGCTAGGTCACAGATCTGATGAGAACCTGTTACCCCTGACTTACATCCTGTTATTACTCAAAGCTAGGGGTAATCCTGTGGAAACGGAACTCTTCTTTTGTTTCTCACAGTAGATTTCAGATCTTTCTTCTCAGAATCTTCAAGGTCATTTTAGGCTGTGTTGGATAATGGGACATTTTCTTTTAAAGTTGATGAGTCAGTCTAGAGCAATTTGTTTACTGACCTGTCAACTGTCAGAGAAGGAATATGCTAATGAGCTCCCAGGACAAATGACTTGAGGAAATTCCAAACTCCTGCCAAATTCTTCAGAACCTAAGTTTAAGTTTTCTAATACCAAAAAGCTCTACTGAACCAACTCCCCTCCCCCTCCCACCATACACACACACACACACACACGTGGAGATTTTAATTTTGAGCTTTTCTCCATAAGGCAATTGCCATGGCTAGTTCCTGTGATCGATTCTGGGTGTCATGGGAAGCTTGCTACAGAAAGTAAAAATAGAAATAGTCATTTTCTGAGGTTACCAATTTTTTCTCAGAATGATTTTTAATTTATCTTTGTCACTCACATGAACATGTTTGTGTAGAGTTTGTGAGTATCTGTAAACTATATGCAAAATGAGTTTTTGGTTCAAGAAAACTGTTGAAGAGAAAATAATCTATGGAGAAAAAAATTCAGAATATTAGCTTAAGACTTATTTTTGAGAGTTACCTAAGAATAATTATAATAGCAAACATTTCTAGAACATTCTTTGGAAACATTGTGCATTTCATTTGCTCCTCAGAGGTAAGTGCTATTATTATCATCATTCCATGGATGAAGAAACTGAGGCTCATCAAGTTTAAGGATCTACTCAGAGTCACACAGCTAGGAAGTGTCTGAGGTGGAATTCAAGCCAAAGTCTCTTGACTCTGAGTCCGGTGTTTCATTAATTATGCCTTTCTATCTTATTTGGAACGAATGAATTATATGGGAATGTCTTTGGAAAACAAGTTCTCAGATTTTCCAGAGGTCTTTTAATGGTTTTTAGCAACAGTGGTATTTGGACTTGGAGTTAAAACATCAGTGTGAAAGACCCAGCTTTACCACTTACTAAACTGAACTCTCTACTGTGATTTTTGAATAATTCATTTGATGTCTCCAACTCTTAGTTTCTTTATGTGAAATAGGAATAATAATGATACCTATACTAACTAACATGCTGATCTATTTCAACTAGTCAGTAAATATTTATTAAGCTCTTACTGTGTGCCAGTCATTGTGCTAAGCACTAGGAATACAAAAAGAGGCAAAAGACAGTTCTTGCCCTCAAGGAGCTTACAGTCTAATTAATGGAGGTGACAATAATGAAGCAAATATATATAATGCTATATATAAGATAAATAAGAAATAATCGGGGCAGCCAGGTGGAGCAGTGAGTGGAGCACCAGCCCTGGAGTCAGGAGGACCTGAATTCAAATTTGGCCTCAGACACTTGACACATGTACCAGCTGTGTAACCTTGGGCAAGTCGCTTAACCCCAAGTGCCCTGACGAAAAGCAAAAAAAAAAAAAAAAGAAAGAAAGAAAAGGAAGGAAGGAAGAAAGAAAGAAAGAAAAATAAAGAAAGGAAGAAAGAAAAAGAGGGAAGGCTCTAGAATTAAGAGGGGTTGGGAAAGCCTTTCAGTAGAAGGTGGGATTTTAGTTGAGACTTAAAAGAAGCCAAGGAAGCAAGTAGGTGGAGGAGGAAGAGCATTGCAGACATTGGGGACAGCCAACATAAAATGCCTAAAGCCAAGAGATAGAGCAGCAAAGAGGCCAGTGTCACTGGATCAACAGTTCATGGTGGGTAGGAAGGTATAAGAAGACTGGAAAGGCAGGAGGAGGCTAGATTATGCAGGGCTTTGAATGCCAAATGGAACATTTTCTCTTTGATCCTGGAGGTAATAGGGAGCCCTTAGTTTATTGAGTAGAGGAATGACATAAACTCGTGCATTAGGAAAATCGCTTTTGGTGTCCAATTAGAGGATGTATTAGAGTGGGGGGAGACTTGAGGCGGGCAGTCCCACTAGCAGACAGTAATCCAGGTGTGGGGTTATGAGGACCTGCACCAGAGTGGTGGCCGTGTCAGAGGAGAGAAAGGGGCATATTTAGAGGATGTTATGGAGGTGAGATTGTTAGGCCTTGGAAACAGATTGGAAATGGGGAGGTGAGAGGTAGTGAGGGGTCTAGGGTGACATCTAGATTTTAAGCTTGATGTACTGGGAAGATGACGTTGCCCTTGACAATAATAGAGAAGGTAGGACAAGGGAAAACTTCAGGGGAAAAGATAATGAGTTCAGCTTTGGACATGCTGAATTTAAGACGTCAACATCCAGTTCAAGATATCTGAAAGGCAATTGAAGATGTGAGATTGGAGGTCAATAGAGAGTTTGGGGCAGATTAATCAGATTTGAGAATTGTCAGCATAGAGACAATAATTAAACACAAGTACAGACAGGGTGGGAGCCATCCTTTTCCTCAGAAATCTAATGTAGCTTCCGTGACCCCAGATCTCTGGGCTAATCTTCTGGGGAAAAAAATTGTTTGGAGGTAGGGAATCAGTGGGGGAAAGGGCTGGAGTATCTTTTATTTTTAGTTATTGTTTACTTGGTTTTTTTGTTTTTCATGAAAAGCAGTTGGGGTATGTGCTGTTAGGTTCTTTAATTCCATTGGCCTGTCCTGGACAGATCCCACCATAGAACATGTTCATTCTCCTTAATCATCCATTATTCGTGATGTCTGTTCTAGCTCACTCCTTGTCTGAAGAGCCTATGGAATGGTCAGTTCTAGGTTTCCCTCAACCACTTCAAGTGCGTTTTGATCCACCTTGATCCACTATGGAATTTGGTTTGAATCCACTGAATACAGAAACAAATTGCCTGCCCAGAAGCCATAAGGATGGTTGCTGTAGATCAGAATGGGGTCCACAGGAACTCCACAATAAAACCCATCACTCAATAATTAGCAAAGTTGTAAAAAAGGAATCATAATTATAGAATCTCAGAGTTGGAAGGGATGTCAGTCGTCATGTGGTGGTATAAAAAAAAATCCCCTCTTCTTGAAGACCCCCAGGGAGGAGGGAAAACCTACTATATCCTGATATAGCCCATTCTGCTTCAGGCCATCTTCACTTATTATAAAGTGTTTCCTTACATCAAGCCTAAATTTACATCTTTGCCTGAGAGCAAGAACTAGATTCTGTTTGGAGAAATAACTTTGCATTTGCATCCACTGCTCTGCCCACCCCCCTCATCACTTCTCTTCTGAGCCTTCTGCATTCTTCAGCTCCAGCCTTTCATGATCCCTGGGGTTATCCCCAGTGAAAATAACTGAACAAATTCATCACCTTCAGAGGGGGTGTTTCTTCACAATTTGTCTTAGGGTAAAATTGGCAGCAGTTTGCATCATGTTTATTAAGAACCTTAGTTAGGCTGTCAGGTTATTGTGGGTTGAGAATGACATCTTGTTTTAGAAAATGCACAGCCATTCCTTCATGGATGTGACAACTTCATTCCTTTCAGCGAAGAGAGGATGGTGCCTTTTTGGATGGCATGATAGCCCTGTGTTCTGCATTTCCTTATTGCCATTTACCTCTTATTTCCAAATAGTTGACATCATGATGGAAGTTGTCTTGACAAGTTAGTTGGCATTTTTTAATAGATCTAGCTTGAAATTATTGTATAGGAGGTTGCTTAGCCTCCTTAGATAGTAATGATAAATAGAATGTAGCTACAGGCTCCGTAATCCATGGGGAGACTTCTTAAGCAAGCTGTTAACATATTGGTAGTCCTAACTCACAGACAAGCACTTTTTTATTCAATTATCATCTCAAGTTTTGAGTCAGGTCACAAAATTAAAAAGGCTTTTGTTCTGGAAAGTGAATTGGAAAGGACCCTTACGTATTATGTCTATATAGGTAAGACCATCACTTGGAAACAGACAGGTCAGTGACTGACTGACTGAATAAATAAATAAGCATTCATTATTTACTGTGTTCAAGCACTACACTAAGTGCAGGGGATAAAAATACAAAAAATGGGAGTGGGGGCAGGGGGAGGCAGCTAGGAGGTGCAGTGAATAGAGCACTGGCCCCGGAGTCAGGAGGACCTGAGTTCAAATATGGCCTCAGACACTTGACATACTGGTTGCGTGACCTTGGGCACGTCACTTAATCCCAATTGCCTTCCCTTCTCCCCTCCAAAACAAAAAAATACAAAAAGCAGGTCACTGTCCTTTATTCTAATAGGGGAAGACAACATAAACAGAGAAGTTGTTTCTGGGAGTTTTATGGTTGGAGTAATGGAGTTATAGAGCAAATAATTGATTGACATGTACTTTCCAGGAATGGTATTGTGGATTTGATTTCTATTCTCAGCTTTAGAGCAATCATCTGGAAAAACCAGGTAATGTAGACAACCAGCTTGGATAATGTACTTTTCTACAGTAGGTTCTTTTGTTGTTGTTAGAATTATCCAAATAACTGGGAAAACTTCTTTCTCCTCAATTCTTGTGGACTGGTCAGACTGTCAGACCAATGATAGGTCCAGCCTTTAAGGGAAATGTATGGAAATTAGTTTGCAGAACTTCAGAAATGGCGTGACTTTGTACAGGGATAATTCTCCTATTTCTCTTTGTGGAAGTCAAACGCTCTACTTTCACTCTTGATCTCATCCTCTCCTATCTCTTCTAGGAATGTGTCCCTTTAAATATCTCATCTCATCTTTTCAGCTTCAGTCTCTCTTTACCTACTACCTTCTTTTCTATTGCCCATATGTTGGCCCACATCTCTCCTATCCTTTATTTTTTTAAAGTATTACTTATTTTTTGTTATTTTGGGGTTCAAAATTCTCTGTCTCCCTCCTATCTTCCCACCCACTGGGAAGGTAAGCAATATAGCGATTATACATGTGAAATAAAGTAAAACATATTTCTGTGTTAGCCATATTGAAAAAAAAACAAGAAGAATAAAGAAAGTAAAAAATCATACTTCAATTTGTACTCAGAGTTCATCAATTCTCTCTCTGGAGGTGGATAGCATTTTTTCATCATGAATCCTTTGGAGTTGTCTTAGATCATTGTATTGGCAGAGCAGCTAAATCTTTCCAGTTGATCATCTTATGGTGTACAATGTTCTCCTTGTTCTGCTCACTTCACTTGGTATCAGTTCATATAGGACTTCCCATGTTTTTCTGAAATGATCCCCCTCATCATTTCTTATAGCACAATAGTATTCAATCATAATCATATGCCATATCTTGTTCTGCCATTCCCCAATTGATGGGCATCCCTTCAATTTCCAATCTTTGCCACCACAAAAAGAACTGCTACCAAAATTTTTGTACATATAGGTCCTTTTCCTTTGTTCTCTTTGGGGTACATACCTAGTCAAAGAGTATGCCCAGTTTCATAGCCGTTTGGGCATAATTCCAAATTGTTCTCCAGAATGGTTGGACCAGTTTACAACTCCATCAAGAGTTTATTGGTGCATCTGTTTTCCTTCATCCCTTTCATCATTTGTCATTTCTTTTTTTAAATTATTTTTAATTTTTCCCAATTACATGTAAAAATAGTTTTAGCATTCTTTTTTCAAATTTTGAGTTCCAAATTCTCTCCCTCCCTCCTCTCCCCACTTCATTGAGAAGGCAAACAATTTGACATTGGTTATACATGTGCAGTCATGTAAAACATTTCCATGTAAATCATGTTGTGAGAGAAAATACAGACAAAAAAACCAAGAAAAATAAAGTAAAGAAAATGTATCTTCGATCTGCATTTAGGATCTACCAGTTCTTTCTCTGGAGATGGACAGAACCTTTCATCATAAGTCCTTTAGAATTGTCTTGGATCATTGTGTTGCTGAGAATAGCTAAGTTATTCATAATCGCTCATCATACAATATTGCTGTTACTGTGTACAATGTTCTCCTGGTTCTGCTCATTTCACTTTGCATCAGTTTATGCAAGCCTTTCTGGGTTTTTCTGAGAGTATCCTGCTCATCATTTCTTATAACACAATAGTATTCCATCACAATCATATACAACAACTTGTTTGGCCATTCCCCAATTGATGGACATACCCTCAATGTCCAATTCTTTGCCACCACTAAAAGAACTGCTATAAATATCTTTGTACACACAGGTCCTTTTCCTTTTTATTGTTTATCTCTTTGGAATATAGGCCTAATAGTGGTATTGCTTGGTCACAGGGTATGCATGGTTTTATAGCTCTTAGGGCATAGTTCCAAATTGCTTTTCAGAATGATTGAATCAGTATACAACTTCACCAACAGTGCATTTGTATTTTAATTTTCCCACATGCCCTCCAACATTAGTCATTTTCTATTTCTGTCATATTAGCCAATCTGATAGGTGTATGGTAGTAGCTCAGAGTTGTGTTAATTTGCATTTTTCCAATCAGTAGTGATTTAGAGCATTTTTCATGTGACTATAGATAGATTTGATTACTTTGTCTGAAAACTGCCTGTTCATATCCTTTGATCATTTCTCAACTGAGGAATGGCTCTTATTTCTATAAATTTGACTTAGTTTTCTGTTTGAGAAATGAAATCTTTATCAGAGAAACTTGCTGCAAAATTTTTTCCACAGTAATGATCACCAACTATGTATTTCCCTGCATCCAATTTTTCCCAATTTATCCTGCTCTCTCTCTCTCTCTCTCTCTCTCTCTCTCTCTCTCTCTCTCTCTCTCTCTCTCTCTCTCTCCCTCCTTTCACCCTGCCCATTCTCAAAAAGGTTTTCCTTCTGACTTTTACCTCCTCCAGTCTTCCCTCCCTTCTATCAGGCCCCCTATTATCTTATCCTCTTCCCCTTCTACTGTCATGTATAGCAAGATAAATTTCTACACCCAACAGAATGTGTAAATTATTTCCTCTTTGAGTCAAGTCCCACGAGAGTAAGGATCACAGGCTTCCCTCCCCCCTTTCTCTATTTCCCCTTTTACTGTAATATGTCTTTTGGGCCTCTTTTTGTCAGATAATCTACCCCACTCTACCTCTTCCTTTCTCCTCCCAGTTCATTCTTCTTTCTCACTTCTTAATTTTATATTTTTTTTAGATAATCATACCATCACATTCAACTCACACCTATGTTTTCTGTCTATGTATATTCTTTCTAACTGCCCTAATAATGAGAAAGTTTTTAGGAGTTATGAATATCATTTCCCCATGTAGGAATATAAACAGTTTAACCTTATTTAATCCCTTTTGATTTCTCTTTCCTGTTTGCCTTTTTATGCTTCTTTTGAGTCTTGTATTTAAAAGTAATATTTCCTATTCAGCTCTGGTCTTTTCATCAGGAATGCTTGAAAGTCCTCTATTTCATTGAATGCCCATTTTTTCCACTTACGATTATACTTAGTTTTGCTGGGTAGATGATTCTTGCTTAAAATCCTAGCTCTTTTGCCCTCTGGAATATCATATTCTAAGCCCTCCAATTCTTTACTATAGAAGCCACTAAATCTTATGTTATCCTGACTGTGGCTACATGATATTTGAATTGTTTATTTTTGGCTGCTTGTAGTATTTTCTTTTTGACCTGGGAGTTCTGGAATTTGTCTATAATATTCCTGGGAGTTTTCATTTTAGGATCTCTTTCAGGGAGTGATTGGTGGATTCTTTCGGTTTCTATTTTACCCTATGGCTCTAGAATATCAGGGTAATTTTCTTCATAATTTCTTTTTTTTTCTATTTGTTAATTTAATTTATTTAATATATTTAGTTTTCAGCATTGATTTTCACAAGAGTTTGAATTATGAATTTTCTCCCCATTTCTACCCTCCCACCCACTCCAAGATGGTGTATATTCTAGTTGCCCTGTTCCCCAGTCAGCCCTCCCTTCTGTCACCCCACTCCTCTCCCATCCCCTTTTCCATTCTTCTCTTGTAGGGCAAGATAAATTTCTACACCACATTGCCTGTGTATCTTATTTCCTAGTTGCATGCAGAAACTTTCTTTTGTTTGTTTTTGAACGTCTGTTTCTAAAACTTTGAGTTCTAAATTCTCTCCCCTCTTCCCTCCCCACCCACTCTCCCTAAGAAGGCAAGGAATTCAACGTAAGTGCTTATCGTTATGTAAAACCCTTCTACAATACTCATGTTGTGAAAGACTAACTATGTTTTGCTCCTTCCTCACCTATCCCCCTTTATTGAATTTTCTCACTTGACTCTGCCCGTTTTCGAAAGTGTTTCTTTTTGATTACCTCCTCCCCCTATCTGCCCTCCCTTCTATCATCCCCCCTTTTTTATCTTCTTCCTCCTTCTTTCCTGTGGGGTAAGATACCCAATTGAGTGTGTATGGTATTCCCTCCTCAGGTCAAATCCGATGAGAGCAAGATTCATTCATTCCTCCTCACCTGCCCCCTCTTCCCTTCCTACAGAACTGCTTTTTCTTGTCACTTTTATGAGATAATTTACCCCATTCCATCTCTCCCTTTCTCCCTCTCTCAATATATTCCTCTCTTATCCCTTAATTTGATTTCATTTTTTTAGATATCATCCCTTCATATTCAACTCA
>CM053623.1:394357446-394373465 GCA_028646595.1 Phalanger gymnotis
TCATACCTATGTGGTCTGATGGTTTTCCCTACTTTCTTCAATTTAAGTCTGAATTTTGTAATAAGAAGCTCATGATCTGAGCCACAGTCAGCCCCAGGTATTGTTCTAGTTGACTGTAAAGAACTCTCCACTATAATGTGTCCATCTTAGGTAAGTAACCCTGCACAGCATAGCTCATTGAGGTAGGCAAGGCCCTCTGCCATGACAAGGCAGTAATCTGGGGTGGGTGGGTGGGTGGGGCTTATAATCTAACCTTTGCTCTAAAGTATGTTTATTTATATTTTGATATTCTGTGATTTTAATACAAAAGTTGGTACCAGAGAAGAAGAAAGGAAACAGCATTTATTAATCACCCATTATGTTAAGGCACTGTATAATTTCTCACAAATATAATCAACACATAAAAACTGTTGAAATATATGGTTTGGGATCAAGAAATAGAAAAGACCAAAGGCTTGTATAACCAGAAGATTCACAATTGTATGTAAATTGTACATATTTTTATCAATTGATAATTTTTTCAGCCAGTATTTTTAGGTTCTCATCATGGTCTGTATAGTTCTCCGCCCTCCGTGAACTTATCTACCCGGGGATACAGTATATTCGTAATAAGTAAATATGAAAAATTTGTTTAAAATTCACAGCGATTGGGAGCATTAACAACTAAGGAGTCAAGAAGGGAGTAATACTTGATTCGAACCTTAAAGGAATCTCAGAATTTCAAGAGACAGAAGTGAAGGGGGAATATTTCAGGCACAGGGTAAAGCCTGTGCAAACTACTAACCCATAAAAACTATGTTTTTATATTTTTAAAAATCTGTGAGAATGGTTTATACATGCATACATCAAGGTTATCTTAGAAGGAAACATGAGAAGAAAATTTACAGACTTTCATAGGCAATTTTCTGTGGCAGATGGTGTCTGTGGCTACACAGTTGACTGAGAGGTATAAGGAATCTCTATTGTCTTCATTCTGTGTTGATTTTTTAAGAGAGAATTTGACTAAAAAAAGAAAGCTATTGACTCAGTAGGAGAAAATATCACCCATAAGGCTCTCTTTAAAAATGTGACTTCCATATATGTGTGTATGTATATTGTGTATATGTATATAACCACACATACAATTGTATAACATAAACATATAACATGTATAACTTAAAATTATTCATGACTCTACTACAGATGCAACTGTGGAGATAACTTTGTTCAAGGATCTGCTTACCTAACATATTTAGCAGTGTCACAGAAGATATCTTGCATAGAGTTGTTTGCCCCCACTCCCGCCCCCAAATAAAAATTCAGTGTTGATACTAAGTTCTCCACAAATTCTCATTTTGCAGGTAACACTGATGGCATCAAGTGTGAAAACACTACAAAGCCTCCTCATTGAAACTCACAGTAAAGCAGATTGATATAACTATTTATACAGGAAGATTCAGGTAGATTAAAAATGCATATTGGCCAAATTATGCTGTGCAGCTAGAAGCATACATAGTACTTTGAATTGGTTCATCAGCACATATTTATCATGAACATACATTATAGATGGACAATTTATTGGGGACCAGGATTGATTAGTAACAAGAAATTGAGCTAAATCACATCTGGAAAATTGTGTAGTACTTTCTCTGTTTCTAAGCTCTCCCAAGACATAAATGCCCATCTCTCTCTCTTTTTTAATTTTTCTTTTTGTTTTTGAATTGACAAGCCTTTATTTTCTGTCCCTCCCACCTACCCTTATTATCACAGGAAAAAGGAAAAACAAAACCCTTGTAACAAATATTCATAGTCAAGTCAAAAAAATTCCCGTATTGTCTGTGTCATTCATATCTAATTCTGCATCGTGAATCCATCATGTTTTTGTCAGGAAATAGGTAGTATTCAGTCCTCCGCAATCATGTGGTCATTTTGAATGGTTCAGAGATCTTAAATCTTTCAAAGTTGTTAGTTTTTACAATGTTGTTATCATATAAATTGGGCTCATTCCACTCACTCTGCACTGTATTGGTTCATACAAATGTTCCCATGTTTCTCTCACCCCCATCTCTTTTATAATTTCTTACTACCTGCCTCTTTAATATCAATATCCTCCTGATTCCATTTAAGGCCTGGTTAAGCCAAAATGGCCTCCTTGCTGTTGCCTGTATATGGCAGTCTGTTTCCCAATTCCGATGTCTTTGTATAACCCGCCCTCTGTGCTTAGAATCTCTTTCTTAACATTGACCTTGTACACTCTTGTGCCCCCTTCCAAGCAAGCTCAGGTGCTGCATCCTTGTGGAGACCTTTCCTAATCTCCCCATTTGTATGTACTCCAGCTCTCCATGCCTAAATCACTTTGTATTTATTCTGTGTGTATATATATATATATATGTATATATGTATATATATACATATATATATATATATATCTGTGTATTCCTCCCAGTAGAATGTAAGCTCCTCGAGCACAGCTTCATTTTTGTCTTTATATCCGAGAGCGTAGCGTAGTGCCTAGCATATAGTAGACGTTCACTAAATGCTTGCTGTGAATTCTGGAGCTCTAAAAGGAGTGAAAATTACATACAAATAATCAAAAAGACACACAAAAAGAGGCAAGGCAGTTGGGCTTCAGTTTCCACATCTGTACAAATGTGCTCATTGAACTGTTCCATGCTCATTGTGGTGCTAGGCCCTGAGGGGGATACAAAAATATAACAACGAGGATCTGGCCCTTTAGGAATTCATGACCTACTCGCTAAATGTGTGTTAGGCTCGTTTGAGTTCATAGAATTCTCAGTTTAGAGCTGAAAGCTGCCTTAGAAACCATCTAGTCCAAGCCTTTTGTTGGACAGATGAGGAAAACGAAACCCAGAGAGGTTGTGGTTTGTCCCAAGTCTCATAAAGAGTAAGGGGTAGATAGAGCTGGGACCTGAATATGGGTCTCCCAGCTCCAAATCTAGTACTCTCAGTACTACACTATACTGTCTCTCAACCTCTTTTCTCATGGCCTCTACACACTTGCTGTTGGAAAGAAGTAACTGTGACTTGGTCCAAGAGTTCAGATTCTATGGGTCTTACCCTGTCTTGGTCACTCATCCTTCTTCTCTCCATACAGGAGGAATGGAGTGCCTGAATAAGAAAAAAGAGAAGCAAAAAGTGACTCCTCTATCTCTCTTCCTCTCTTTATTTCTCCCTCTCCTCTCACCTTCCTCACCTCCCTTCCTTCCTTCCTTCCTTCCTTCCTTCCTTCCTTCCTTCCTTCCTTCCTTCCTTCCTTCCTTCCTTCCTTCTTTCTTTCCTCCCTCCCTCCCTCTTTTCCTTCCTTCCCTCCTTCCTTCCTTCCTCCCTCCCTTCCTCTCTTCCTTCCTCCTTTATTCTCCCTTCCCCTTTTCCTCTCTTTGTTGTTTTAGGAACCATGCTTCAAGCCAAATGAACTTTCTAAGACGCCACCTGAAGTACGAAAATGCCAAGAACAATTAGCAGTAGAAATAGAAACCAACAAGGAAGAGGAAGAAAGGTAAAGGAGAATCATCCCTTACCACTAATGATAACAGTTTGCCTTCAGGTAGCGCTTTGCGTACGTTATTTCCTTTGGCTGTCACAGCAATACTGTGAGGTAAGCAGAGGCGGTCTGAGCAAACAGACTCCCAGAGGTGCTGTAAGTTGCCTATGATCACTTCATTAATAAGTGACAGAGGCAGGCGCTTGACCCAAGTATTCTTTCCACTGTGGCAGATGGAGTAAATGGAAACTCTGCCTTGGAAGGGAATAGCTCTCTGCCTTAGGAGAGTTTGGAGAAAGGATGGAGTAATTTTAATAATTTCTCATATGTATACAATACTTTATGGTTTATAGTGTTTTCCTCAAAATAATCCTATAAAACAGATAGCACAAGTGTCGTTCTTTGCCTATGGATGGGGAAATCGAGGCTCAGAGAGGTGAAGCAGCTTCTCCGAGGCCACATAACTGATCCATGTTAGAAATGGGAACCTGGTTTTTCCAACTCAAGTCTCGTGTGCTTTTCCCCCATCACCGCACTAAGCTGCCGTTCCACAACATTTCCTGGAACATCCTCTGTACAAAGACCTGTTTGAGGATCTGAGAAGGATGTGTCTGTGAGGCCCCTGCCCTTCAAACTCTTGCTGTTTCAATGGTGAAATGAGAAACATATGAAACAGTATGACAGTGCAGGTTGGCCTAAGGCTGGGTGTCAAAATGAATGCTCCTGAGAGCAAGGGCTGTCATGTCTTCAAGTGCCCGCCCTCTCCTTGACATAACTGTGATTCTTTATTCTCCAATAAAGAAAAAGTTCCCCTTTCCCTTTGCCCTTTCCTCTGCCATACAGAGATCTTAGTATTTAGATCTAGAGGGAACCTTAGAGATTGTCTAGTCCTACTCACTCATTTTACAGTTGGTGAAAATTTGGTCCAAAGACATTAAATGACTAGTTTCAAGGTTATACAGGTAAATAGCATTTGAACCCATATCCCCTGCCTGTAGATCCAGGGCTCTTCCTGCCCCACCAAACGGTCAGCTCTTTTAACAGGACTTCAGAGACCATAGCAGCTGGTAGTAGAATAATGATAAACGGAAGGCAGAGTCTTGGTCAGGGGTCATCATTGAAGCCCCATAGACAGAAGCTGGCTTCAAGTTCCAACTCTGACATGCACTAATAGTGTGCAACCTTGGGTAAAACACCAGTTCATCCGCTGGTGCCTCTCCTGTGCCAAGCCTGGTGCTAGGTCCTGGGAATACAAAAACCAAGATGAGATGGGCCTCATCCTTAAAGAATGTACACCCTGCTGGAAAGATGCGACAGATAAGTTCACAGATAAGTTAGCAACAGTAATAATAGCACCCACTATGCCATGTACTTGAATTGAGAGACGGGGGGGATTCTGGAGATGCCGAGAAGGTGGAATCCTTAAAGCTTGGTAACTGATTCGATATGGATGCATAAAGCAAGAGGAACAAGGCAAGAATGACTGAAGTTTTGAACCTGGAAAAATGCTGGAACTTTCAACAGAAATATGGAATTTAAGAGGAGGAGTGGATTTAGAGGGATAGATACTGAGATTTGCTTTAGACATGTTGAGTCTGGGATGCCTGTGCTAGTGGTGCTAGTCTAGTGTGAGCAGGAACTGTGTTCGAATCCTGCCTTAGACCCTTACTAGTTGTGAGGCACACTAGCTATGTACGTCATTTAATCTATCTAAGCTTTAGTTTCCTTAATTGTAAAATAGGAGGGTTGGATTCAATGGCCTCTAAGCTTCCTTCCAGCTCTAAATCTATGGTGCTAAGGAAATTTTGAACAGAAAGAAGGCCAGAAAAAAAGGCCAGATAATCAGGAAGGTGTCAAAAGCAGTGCGTTGATCTCATTGTATATACTTAACAGGAAGGTGCATACAACAGGGATCCCCGGTTTCATTACGGTTCTTCCCTCTGCCTTTTCTTTTATGTACATGCAACTGCCCATTCTATTGGGTGTTTCTTAAGTTCAGAATAAAAATGAAAATTCAGAAAGAAGTGCCAATAGAGTATCTAAAGGAGACTTTTCTCACTTTTTTTTTTGTAACTTTCAACTTAGCCAAAATAGATTGCCACGTCTGGGTCAGTAAGCCTGCCTTTGGGCATCTGACATCAGCACCTTTATTGCCCTGACAATATTACCATCAGCCACCTAGAGCTGCTCAGATAGCCCATTTTTAGCCTTCTACCCCCATGTTAACACCTCTTTATTTTTGAACTAGTCAGTGCCCAGACTTTTGTCTGCAAGGCTTTTATGTAGGACTAAGTCTCTGGAAGGTACTTTGGAGCAAAAGCCAAAGTTGCAGTGTTTTGGCTGCTTTGCATGAATATATTTTTTGCCCAGAATCAGTTTTCCCTATTCCTTTTCCTCTGTGCATAGAATGTCCTTCTTCCTTACCTTTACCACTTGTAATCTCTATTTCTTACAAGGTTTAGTTCAAGTATCTCCTACTGTAAGAGGCCCGTCAGGATCCCTATTAGTGCCCTCCCCACTTCCCAAAATTATTTTGTATTTACTATATGTGTATATATATGTATATATATATGTATTTACTACACACTATTTACATATATACATATTACATGTATGTATATTACTAATATATGTAATTACATATATGTACATTACTAATAGTATATATGTAATATATATATTACATATATACTATTATACTGTATACCATATGCTACATATACTATGCTGTATACTATATGTGTGTGTGCATAATTTTTTTTGGTGTATTAGTCGTGTCTGACTCTTCATGGCTCCATTTGGGGTTTTCTTGGCAAAGATACTGCAGTGGTTTGTCATTTCCTTCTCTAGCTCATTTTACTGAGGCAAACTGAGTTAAGTGACTCACCCAGGGTCATACAGTTGGTAAGTGTCTGAAGCCAGACACTTACAGCCAGACAGATCAAGTGTTCTGATTCCAGGGCTGGCATTCTACCCACTGCACCACCTAGCTGCCATGTACTATTTATATAGCATACTATTAAATAGGTTACTATACACTATTTATTATAGTATATGTTATATATGATTTATATAATACACACACACACACACACACACACACACACACACATGGTTTTTTTACTTGTCTAGGTGACATAGTGGCTAGAATGCAGGCCTTGGAGTCAGGAGGTCCTGAGCTCAAACCTTGTCTCAGATACTTCCTAGCTGTGTGACCCTAGGAATGTCACCTAACCTCTATGTGCCTCTGTTTCCTTATCTGTAAAATGGGGATAGTTGCACTCATTTCACAGGGTTGTTGTGAGGATGACACATGTAGTTGTTGAGAGAGCTAACACATGTAAAGCGCTTTGCAAAACTTAAAGTGTTATATAAATATTAGTTATGTTATCTTGTTGTCCTCTTCCGCTGCCAGCCCCCTTGAATGTGAGCTCTTTGAGGTCAGGGACTGTTTTTCTATTGCCTTTTCATGCCCAATCCCTACTATAGTATGTAGCACATATAAGAAAAGCGATAAATCTGTTGAATTTCATTCTGAAGTTCTATGCTAACACACAATTTTATCCCTGCATCTTTGAAGGTTGGAAAGACCCTGCAGATGGAGAGATAACAAACAGCACCCCCTCCTCAAAGAGGAGGCGTCCCAAACCCAGACTTTGCAGGAAGATTGGCAGAACCAGAGAGCCAGTTTGCAAGCACAGGTAACAGGTCGTTGCCGTTGGATGGCCTGGGGCCATGTTTCATTCAGCTGGCATTAATTCATGTCTTTACATCTTGGATACAAAGGAAGCTCTTTATGCCCACCTGTGTGTTGTGGGGGCAGGGCTTTGGGTAGGGGAGCGCTTTGGGTCTTCTTTATCCTAGGTTGACCCCTTCCTGTTTTCCCTCTGTCTTCTACTTGTAGAGGCAGCAATGCAATAGTGGATAAAGTTGGGAAGGACTTAGAGTCCTTCCCAGGACTCTAGGAACTTAGAAGACCTAGGTTCAAATTCTGCTTCAGACATTTGCTAGTTGTATGTTCTGAGAAAGTCATTTAAACTCTGTGCCTCAGTTTCCTCATCTGTAAAACAAGAGAATTGAACTTGATGGCCTTTGAAGCTCCTTCTTACAGTAAAACTATAGTGCTATGGCTCTTCTCCCCTCCTTCCCAAACCTAGGTCTTCTTTCTCTGGAGCTCCCATAATGGGAGGTCCTCCATACCTGAGGGCACCTTGGGAAGGCCCTGGTCTGCCACTTCACTGGAGATAATAATAGCTGACATTGTGGTACTTTAAAGTTTTTCAGCGTGCTTTACATAAGCATCTCATTTGATCCTTGCAACAAACCTTCAAGACAGGAGCTATGGTTTTCCTCTCTTTAAGGATGAAGACACTGAGTCTGAGTAAGGTCAGTGACTTGACCAGAGTCACATACCTAGTTAGTATCTGAAGCCAAATTTGAACTCAGGACATCTTGACTCCAAGTGTTCTGTATACAGTGTCAAGCTGTATCTCATATCAGATCTCTCCTTAGTACTCCCTGTATCTAGTCTCAGATTGTTTACCCTTTCTTCTCATCTTTAATACTCCTTTTCTTAACTATTCTCAATAAAACTGCCCTTCCTGGAGACCTTCCCTTACTCCATCTGGCCCACTTCTCCCAGTCCATGAGAGTCCTCTTGGGACTGGAAAATTAACCCATCTATTCCCAAGGCTACTTAATTTTGCTTTCTTAGCATTTCTTATCATCTATGATGATAGTACTTTCCCAGACGGGGGGTTCCCAGTGAACCATAACCCTGGAGGGAGTTTTGTTGGGAGAAAGAAAAAACAACCAAGAAAAAAAATCCACCACCATTATGGAAAAAAACCCCAAACCAACACTCCACCACTGGGTAAGAGCTCTGGGGTGCTGAGCGAATGACCATATTCTTTAAAGATTTCCCAGATGAAGCAGGCTCTAGAGCAGTCTGCCCATAACTACAGAGAGGACCTTCAGGAACTCAAGCAACTGTCTGACAAAGAACGGGAGAAGCTTTTCCGGGAACTTCAGGATCACATCAAACAGAGCCAGACTGCGAAAGCCCAGCTGGAGGCCTCCCATCAAGAAGCCCTCAAGATCATGGAAGATGCCAAAAACCAAGAACTGAAGGTAATGTTTCCATGGCTGTAAGAACACAAGGACCCCAGCTCTAGGTCAGATTCATGAGCCTGTTAGCCTGGGGGCCTTGCTCTGGGGCCAGGGCATTTGGGGCTCTCCTCCTTGTGGTTAACTTCAGAGGTTACAGGGCATACCTTTAACATCCTAGTTCTCCTTAATGAATAACAAGGTGTAGTGCTGTCATCTGTTGATTTAATATGAAAAAATCTATTTATATTTATAGTTTGCCTCATAGCTTGGGGTTGATCAGTTTCTCTAAGTTTTTATCCCTTCCTGTGTTAACATCCCTTTATTTGTATTAGGTTTATCCTTTCTAGGTACAAAAAAACCCATTTTAGCTGCAGAAGCTAGAGGTCAGCTGGGACCAGGGCTGCTTGTGGTATGAGGGACAGAGGGTGAGAGGGAAGGGTCAGGGTAGTGCCCCTCGACTACTCCCTTCTATGTTTGACTAGTTTGGGTAGTAGAGGAGAGAAGAAGGGGCAGTGTGGTATAATAGAAAGAGCCCAGGATGGGAAGTCAAGTCATAGCTGGATAGTGGCCAAGCCCAAACTAAAACCATGGAAAAAGCATTTCAGGTGCATGCCTTGTGACAAGCCGCCAATAGCCCCATCTTTGGGTGGGAAGGACCAGGGATTGCTCTGAAAGGCTGTGTTCCTCGGCGCTTCTGTCTGTGTATCGGATGAAGTGGGGATAAGACATTTCTAATTGGAGCAATCAGAAGGAAGGTTTCTTTGATTTTAATAAATAGTGGGTTTTTCTCTGCTCTCCCTAGTGACTGAAAGGAGAATGAACAAGGTACAATGAGGAAAAAGTACTAAGAGACCATAGAAAACAGAGGCCCACATCTGCAAGACTGCATTGGGTCTAACTGAAACAAATAGACGCACAATTCTTTAAATGCCCTGTTAGAAAAAATTGTCTAGCCTGGAGTTAAAGCAGCTGCTAATGTCTCTCCCTAAGAAACTTTATACCTGCGGGAGAAACCAAACCCAGCCCAACCCTTTTGCCATTCTGGGTGGTTGCCAAAAAAATTTTTCAGCAGTCAGGAATTTCTCTCTCTTGTTTTGCTTTGCCTGCAGGAGGTAGAGGAACGCCTGAAGAAGGAATACAGTCACACCTTCCAGATTCAGCAGCGGTCTCACCAACTGGAACTCCAGGCCTTGGAAGAAAAGGCAAGCAAAGACCTTCAGGGGGAGCGTGAGAGGATACAGAAGCAGCAGGCCCTCTTGCTAGGTATACAATAACCAGCCATGCAGATTAGCCTGGCTCTGTTTGCCCAGGGCTTCATGTACTCGTGCCAAGAAACCAAGGTGGTGGGACAGAGATCAACTGAATAAGCTCTGTCCGGCTGCTCGAGGTTTTCATGAGCGATGGTTATGTAATTTAACTCTCTGTGGTCCTCAGGCCCGGCATTTGGTTTAGGGAGGTGGTGGTAGGATGTAGAAAGAAAGATGTAGAAAGATACCATGCGATGCTTATTTCCATCTGAATCCATGATGCTGGAAGTTAAGTCCTGGAGGGTAAGAATTGTTTTTCATTTTATCATGGTATCCCCAGTGCCTAGTATGGCACTTTGTGTGTAACCACTTAATAAATGATCGTTGGGCTGGATGTCCTTAATCGACTGTCCTATAGCATAAGTAGAAAAGTGAGGTGTATATGTGTGCATACATGCATGCATACACACATATACCAGTACATACATATATTATATATTTATATACATGTATGTATATGCGTGTATATATATGTACATACACAGTCACAGACAAACACAATACATAGAACCCATCCAAGAAGATAGAACATCTAACTAACCCACATGGGGTCTCAATCCGCAGTTTAAGAAGTGCTGAAGGGGACACGAGTGGAAAAATTTAAGAAGCCCTAGAGCATTTAAAAATTGTACATCTATTTGTCTCAGTTCCAGAGCAGCCATGCAGATATGGGCCTTTACCTCTTGATACTTTTTCCTCATACACATATGTCCTTATGTGTGTGTATATACGTGTATATGAGAGAGAAAGAAAGCTTTATCACAACTTGGGAAACAAGTATGAAATATAGGTTATATTCTCTATCTTGGGGTGAAGATAAATGGTTTTATCCAATTTATCAAATTCATTTTATAACATCTTTCTATATACATATAACATCTTTCTAACATCTTTCTTCATCATATTCTTGTTTAGTTAATGAACTGGCCATGGTCTTTCTGGTCCAATCCAAACTCTCCATGTTTGTATGAAAGAGCTCTGTCATGTTTTCTGTTAGCTTTCTTAAGAAATGGAGTAAAAATTAGACTATTTATCTTTTCACGTCTTACTCATAATAAAAAGTAGCTCTTCCTTTTGTTTCTCTCAGTTTGGAAGGGGCTCCCTAGGGAGAGCTTGGCCTAGGTGCTCGTCTCTCTGATACGTCGGACTCAGGGCCTGGTGCAGCTAACTAATCATTTCTAGGCAGTCCTTGGACCCTTGAGACAAGGCTGGGAAAAGGGGTGGGGCTCAGGCCTAAAAAAAAAAAAGAGCATTTCTGAGTCCTGTGGGGGCGTATCGGAGTGTAAAACCCAAACCTCAGCCATGGGTGCCCTGCCTTTTCCCTACGGGACTGTTTCCCTCCTCGATGCATGTCTAATTTCCTACTTACCTTATTGTCCCTAGATTCTCTTCGGCTGGAGTTATCAGAGCAGCGTGCATCCTTTATCAGCCAACAGAAGGAAATCGAGGAACTGGAGACTGAGCTGAAGAATCTGAGGGGACTGAAGAAACAGCAGGCAAGTTTCCAACGTTCTACTCATGGTGCAGTGTTGTGTTTTAGAGCCAAAATGACACCTTTCCCTTCAGAAATTTTAGCGTAAGTTCCCTGCTGTCCCACCTCCCTCATGGATGGTGTGTGTGTGTGTGTGTGTGTGTGTGTGTGTGTGTGTGTGTGTGTGTGTGTGTATCTTCCTGCATGGCTCCAAGAGTCAGAGTCAAGAATATGTCAGTAGGGTCAGCCCTTTAGTTGATGGTTTTGTGTCCATCCATTTGTGGTACTGCTTCGGCATTTGAAAGTCTTCCTTTCTTCTAACAGATGTCTGAAGCATTGATGAGGGTGTTTTCAAAATGAAAAGCACATTATAAATGTTGAATAAGGCTAAAAGTATATTTTAAAAAGGAATCTTAGTAGTGTTTGCATTATGAAATTTGAGTTTGTTAATAGAGTGGCACCCCTTATAAAGGTCTCTTAGAAGACCTGGACTCCTACAGCTTCTAGGGCTAGCCCCAGAAACTATCGTACCTCCTGGGGCAGCTCTGGGGTTTTCCTCTTGAACTTCTCCCCTTCTCCCCTTCCCTTCCCCCACCCCCTCCCCCAAACCTCCTGTTTCTGTCATCTGGGCTCAAAAAAAGTCATCCTTGACATCTTCCTTCAAACCTGCCTCCACACTTGGTCATGCATGCAGAGCCGGAGAGTCTTTCTTGATAATGGGGTTCACACCCACCTCATCATTTTCACTTCCACTTTAGTCTTGATCACCTTAGACCTTACACCTGACACCTTAGACCTGAATTATTGAATTGTCTCCTAAGAAGTTTTCCTGGCTCTAGTCTGGTCTTCCCCTACTCCCCACTACACACCGCCACCTGATCAATCTTAGCAACGCACACTATTACCCCTTCATGAAATACCATAAAAGGTTAAAATATAAACCTCTGTGTCAATTAACGTCCTTTACTCCCTGGTTCCATATAATCAGTTTGCGCTGACCATGGTTACAATCCTTCATGCATAGTATGCTCCATTTAACCTGGCCTCTTTGATGTTCCCCATACGTGACATTCTGTCATCCACCTCTAAGTATTGGCACTGTCCACCATGTTGGATTATACTCTCTCCTCACCTCTGCTCCTTGAAAACTCTGTTTCCCTTCATGGCTCAGCTAAAGTGTTGACTCCTACTGGAGCCTGATCTCTTCTCCTAGTAGTTGCCCCCTTCTGACCTCCTTCCCAACCCCTGCCAACAAATTACTCATTTTTAAATTTTGTATTCACTTATCTATGTATGTGTTGTTCTTTCAAGTACAGGGAGCCTCCTCTACTCCCTAAACTCCTTGAGAGTGGGCACTATTTCTTCCTTGTCTTTGTAGCTCCAGTACCTTGCACAGCTCTTGGCACATAGTATATGCTTAATTAATTAATTGCTTGATATGCACACAATACATAAATACATACATACACACATGGACATAGACATACATACATATATGTATATACATATACACATAAACATATATCTTCAACTTCCAGGGCTTGTAATCAGTATCTCCTCTGAACTATAGTACTATGACATATACTATTCATTTAACTGAATGATATAATGGAAAGAGCTCTAGATTTGGAATCATGAGAGCCCTGAGTTCAAACTCTGCCATTTTACTAGTTGTATGACATTGTGTAAGTCACTAAACCTTTCTGAGCCTCAGTTTACTCTCTGTAGCTGCACCCATCAAGGAATCATGTTTGATCCTAACGTAGGCCAGAGAAGCGTCTTTAGGAAGCAAGTCTCTTCAGCTGCATTTTGCCCTCTTGACTGAAGTGCTGTTTTGTAGTCAATAAACAGTAAACAGTGATTTTACATTGACTTTTTTGTTAGTTGTGACTGTCTGCTATAGAAAATCATCTATGAAAGCGTGTCTGTTCCTTTCCCATAATTTCATCAAGCATACCCTCCAAGAGCAGAGATGATTAACATAAAGATTTTTATAGAAATTCTAAAGTAGTCATATGGATGGGTAATTGTGGAGATCTCAGTTGCCTTTTTATTTTTATTTTTTTGGCAATAAAATCATGTGTGAGTTTCCCCCTCCACCTCCCATTGTCTGGGTATCCTCTCTTCCCTGAAGTACTTTAAAAATTTATCCCTCATTGCTTTCAAAATTGTTTCACCTCCCCCACTCCAGCTCAGATATCTTCTATACATCCTTAGTCTGATAGAACTATTTTCCTTGCGGTACGTCTTTTTAAGTTGATTTTCTGTTTTCTCATATCAGATACTGAAATGTTATGGTTAAAGTGTTGTACCCCCACTGTCATTGATAGAAAGAATCAAACACTCAGAGAAACCTGCCGAATCTATTCCTTCCCTCCTCCATTTATTTGGTTTCACCCAGTTTCTTCTATTAATACTTTGGGGGTGGTTGGCATAGTTGGGTCTATTAAGATCAATCTTAATAGAAAGTACTATCAAACTTAAGCAAAAGATGAGGAAATGTGACCAGAGAGCAGTCTCTGAGACATGGAGGCATTAGTGAATTGAATCAATAGGAATCAATGGCACAGCCCCAAAAGGCAATATAATTTTGGGCTGCTGTAAGAAAAGCATAATGTACAGGACAAGGAGGGTGATAGATTGTCCCACAGCGCCCACCCTGGTCAGACCCCATCGTGAGTATTGTGCACTTGTGCTCAGTTCTTTGCACCATATTTTAGGAAGGATGTTGATGAGTTGGAGAGTAACCAGAGGAACACAATCTGGATGGTGAGAGGAGAGAAGATGATGCCAGATGATGAGCACGTGAAGGATCTGGGGATATTTATCCTGGAGAACAGAAAAATCAGGATGGATGTGATAGCTGTTTTCAGCCATCTTATCACAAGGGAGTAGGACTAGACTTTCTGCTTGTCCCTAAATACCCAAACTAGAAACTGCTGTGCCTGAGGCAGATTTAGGCTTAATGTGAGAAAGAACTTCCCAAAAGGCATTGCTATTCAAAGGTGGAATAAGCTAGCCCAGCAGGTTGTGAATTCTCTCTCATTTAAGGTCTTCCAGAGAAGGTGAGATGACCACTTATTGGGAACGTCGTAGAGAAGATTCTTGCTCAGGCACAGGTTGGGCCAGATGGCCCCTGTGGTTCTTTTCAACTTGGATATTCTGTGATTCCATTGAACTTCTCATTCAGCATATTGCCTCCCAGGGGTATGTAAGATGGAATGAGGGAAGAGGAACCAAAGGTATAGAGAATTAGTTAGGAAGATGTTACAGAAATGCAGGTGTGAGGCAACAAAGGACAAGGGTATTTGTAACATGGATAGAGACTAAGGAGTGGCTATGAGATGTGTCCATGACAGTTCTTAGTGAAAAACTGAGCATTAGGGGAAAAAAATGGAAAAGTCAAAGATGTCTCCCAGACCTCCAAGGTTTTTATCCTGAGACAGGATGACACTGATGAAAATGCAGGAGATTGAGAAGGAGGAAGGTAGGAAGATTTCAAATTCATTGAATTTTTGGTGAATTTGAAGTAAGCATCAAATTGAAATAACGTATAGGTAAATGGAATGTAAAGCCTGAATGGGCAGTGGGTCAGAAGTGGCAACGCCAAGTTTAAAGTCAGCAGCATACAGTCCAAGCTATTGGAATTAAAGAGATCCACTGGGAGAGAGCATAGAGAGGGAAGGGAACAACAAAACCAAAATTCTAAGGAACACCAATGCTTAGGGAGCAGAAGGAAAAAGAACCAGAGAATGGAAGAGACTAGTTAGGAAAATCATAATATAGAATAAATAGAATCAGGATCATAAATAGAATCATAAATCAGAATCATAAATAGAATCATAATGAAGAGAGTTCAAGGAGGACCCATCGAATAAGAGTGCTCAGTACTAAGGAGAGGTCCCATAGTATGGGCCCTGATCATTCGATATGAAAGTCACTGGTGACCTTTGAGAGAGCAGGCTCAGCAGAGTGGCTCTGGTATAAACCAGGTGGCATGGGGTTAACAAGAGAATTTCTAAAGCATTTCTGTTTGGCTTTGGGGTAGTAAACAATAATCACATTTCTATAGTACTTTTGCAGTTATCAGAACACTTTCTCATTTACTATCTTGTTTAACAATTGGAAATAGCCCAAGACCCTCTTGTTCAGACACTCATACCTTATTTTATATATATATATATATATATATACATACATATATATATATATATATATATTATGCCAATTCTTAGCGAAGATCTGAATGCCGCCAGACTCTGCTGCCTTAGCCTGAAACCCACCTGAGCAGTACCATATGTGGTCATAGATCATCGAGAAAGAGAAGATTTAATTATAACAGTCAGTGCATGTTAAATTTATCCCATGTTCAGAGGTTTTTTGGATAGTTGTGTTATCTCCACATTGAAAGATAAGCCAATATTTACTGCTATCAGGGTACTGTTTTCACAATCTGGCTAGCAGCTTCTGTGAGGGGGAAAGATCCACCCATAGCCAGCACCCAGAAAGCTGCCAGACAGCCAGAAAGCTCAGGTTCTTTTGATCTGCCTTAATAAGGAGAGCAAGGTTAAAAGGTTGGCAAGCTTACTTTAATTCAGCACACAAATATCCTTCACTTAGTTCAGGGGAAAAAGCCAGCACCCTGAACTTC
>CM053623.1:394373965-394394675 GCA_028646595.1 Phalanger gymnotis
GGGCCCCACCTCAGTCATCAATCCACACCCACATAGGTTCCACACCTAATAGGGGTTTGGGCCTGGGGCTTAGCATTACTCAAAGCAAACAAAAGCCAAACTCTTCAAGGACACTTGTTGAACTAAGTGCTAAGGAGCCCATTTTGCTTAACAACACAGGTACATTCACTGAAAAACATTAATTCAACACACTTAAAAATTTTTTTTTTGCTTTTTATATCATAGTCTTTTCTTGTTATATTATCCCCCCTACCCTTCAACTGAACCCTCCCTTGTAACAAAGGGAAAAAGACAAGAAAAACTGACTTCCTGAATGTCTGTCTGAGAGTATTTGCAGCATTCCACACCTGCTGACCCCACCTCTCTACCCAGCACAGAACAGTGTGTATCATCATCCGTTTTCTGCAACCAGGATTCAACAAACATTTAGTAAGTGTCTGCTGTGTGCAAAGCCTTGTGTATGCCTATGGGAAACGCAAAGATGATTACATCACAGTCCCTGTCCTCGTAAAACTTATAATCAAGTAGGAGAAATAAAACACAAATAAACATAACTAATGTAAATTAGAGTTTGATAAGGGCAGCTAGGTGGCACAGTAGATAGAGTGCTGGCCTAGGGTCCAGAAAACCTGTTCGAATTTGGCCTCAGACACTTACAGCTATGTGACCTTGGACAAGTCACTTAACCCTGTTTGCTTTAGTTTCCTCATCGATAAAACGAGCTAGAGAGGGAAATGGTAATCCACTCCAGTGTGTTAACCAAGAAGACCCCAAAAAGCATCACAAAGAGTCAGATGTGACTGAAAATGCCCGAGGGAGAGAGAAATTAACTCCCAGATCTAAGTGGTCTCTGGCCACAGTTATACTAATGACTGAACAACATGATAAGTTCACAAGAGGTTCACAGTGTTGTGAAAATTGAGAAATGGAAGAGATCACTTCCTTCTTGGGGCATTAGGAAAGATCACACAGAGGAGATAGCATTTGAGGGGACGTGGGTCAGATTTCCACAGATAACAGTGGGGGGAATTCCTGTTCCAAACATAGGGGATGGTGTAGACAAAAACACTCAGGTGATAAAATAGGAGATGAATTCCAAGAATTAGGAGTAGTCCGGTTTGTCTGCAGTTTAGAGTATGTGCTGAGGAACTGTGGGACATGATGCCAGAAAGTTTAAGGTTGGAGCTAGACCATCAAAGGCCTTGAATACTGCGTTAAAGAGTTTAGACTTTATTTAGTAGGTAACAATGTGCTCCACAGAACCCCAAGGTCCTATTATAGCAATCCAAGGGATTCCACAAAGGTCAAATTTGTTTGTAACAATGGACAAGTACACTGAGCAAACTCATCTGCTTTGCTGTCTGTCATATGATCATAATGCATGCATTCAGATGATGCGCATTGGAGACTAATAGAAATCAGTCAGTCACCAGACGTGCCCAATAATGCATGCCTTACAGTCAATCAATTGCCAGCCTGTCTTAGCAGGGTATATATAAAATAATAATTTACAGTTAAATTTTACAGTTAATTTATATAAATAGTAATTTACAGTTAAATATTAAAAAATAATTTACAGTTTTCTTTATTATAGTGTTCATTTCAAATGCTGATTGTCATTGAAGAGACCCTGTTAGGAAAGATTGAAAGCAAAAGGAAAAGGGCCAAGGGATGAGCCAGATAGTGTCATGGAAGACAATGAACTTGAGCTTGGACAGACTTTGGGAGACAGTGAAGGATATAAGGACCTGGTGTGCCACAGTCTGTGGGGTCACGAAGAGTCAGACAGGGCTGAACAACCAAACAACAATAATGCTGATTGTGGGTGATTTGATCAAATCAGGGAGATTTTATCCCAGGTGCTCTAATGAATAAGGCTCTAGTTATGCCACAGAAATCCACAAAGCTAGTTCTGGGGCTGAATTCCAAATATAGGAAAAAATGCAGACAGCAAAGGGTAGCAGCAGTTTGTGTTAACTTCCAGTGAACCTGATGCAGATCATGTGTTATCTTACCAGGTTCCTTAAAAAACACCCCAAAACCACAACAGAACAAAACTAGGATCCTGGCAAAATCATAAAAGCAGTTACAAACAAAATACGAGTCCAAAAATGAAACTTGCTCTTTTTAAGCTAAAATATGATGATCTGAAAAAAAAAAGACTTGTGTAACTGAAGGAGAAAATAAACTTATGAAGGATCTTACGAGGTGAGAGATTGCATCCAATGCTCTTCACTACTATAAAACATTTATCGATAGCAAAAATTCATTTCCTTCATATAATTTTTGGTTATATTGTTAGATTCATAATAACGTTGAGCTATAAGATTTCTCTTAAATGGTACTAGTGGTGGTAATTTTCAAAAATCATTTCAAAAGATTTCATTTTCTGCTGGAGCTTTGTTTAACCCCTAGGGTTCCATCATTGTTTAATGTTTGAAAAACATTGTAGCAGTCAACAGGGGCCATCAGTGTTATGATCCAAAGTGTGCTTTCTTTAAAGATTAGTCTGACATTGGTTAGATAAACTGATCGGACTGGAGCAGGGTAAAGACTATAATGGTGGAAACTAGTTAGAATGTTATTAAATAATCTAGGCAAGAGATAATGAAGGCTGCCTGGATTAGGCTGGTACCCTCAGAGCTGACACCCTAAGAAGTTTCAAATATGAATGATAAAGATATAGATGTTATTGGCTTCAGAGACTTGTTTTTGTTGGGAATAGGTCAGATGATGGTATGCATGTGTAAATTCAAAATGGAAGATAATTAAGTGATAATTAGTTATCTTAGCTACATGTTGAATGAATCCTGTAGACATATTGGAAAGCTATACCAATAGCCATTTTTTTTGCCATCCATTTCAAAGCATATTGTACAACACAATGCAATATACATTTATTAAGTGCCTGCTTTGTGCCACTGGAGATACAAATAAGAAAAGACAGCCCCTGCCCTCAAGGAGCTTATAATTAATATTGTTTATTGGTGTGAAACGTTTAATCCTGTAAACACTCCAGAGCATTAGCCATTTTAGAGTTAGGTTTATCTGGTTCCCAAGATGAGAAAACAACGTAAAAGAAGTTCTGTTTCCAGAAAGCAGGAAGCTCGTTTGGGTTGCCTGGACTGGTCATCTTCGCCCTCGTAATCTGTGTTGGAACTAGGGGCAGCATTCGGAGTCAAGAATAATAATATTTGTTATAATAACGATAAGAAGTAACATTTATGTGGTGCTTGTTATGTGCCAGGCACTGTGCTAAGCATTTACAGTTATCTCATTTGATCCTTTCAAGTATCCTGGGGGTTGTTATTATATCCTCTAATTTAAAGATGAGGAAACTGAGACAAACAGAGGTGAAGTGACTTGCCCAGGGTCACACAGCTAGTGTCTGAGGCCATATTTGAACTCGGTCTTTCTGTGTCTAGGCCCAGAGATCTATCTGCAGGTTAATACTACCTCAGACACTTATTGGCTGTGTGACCCCGGGCAAGTCATTGAACTTCTCTCAGCCTCAGTTTCCTTATCTGTAAAATGAGGGTGATAATAGCACTTACCTCCCGGGGTCCTCGTGAGGATCGACAGATATAATTAATCTGTGTACAGCACTTTGCAGACCTCGAAGTGACATATCAATGCTAGTTATTAGCGATAGTGTTAGGTGGACTCCATTTACTAAGCCAGTTCTGCACCCTCCTAAGTATCTCCCTTCACCATTGTGCTTTACCAAGTGACTCAGACTGGTTCTTCTTCTTAGGAAGGAAGCAGCCAGAGCCAGATCAACTCTCTTACTGGGACAGTGGAAAAGTGTCAGAGGGAGATGGCTGGTCTTAAGAGTGAGAATTCCCTTCTGAAGGAGACTTTGCAGTTGCTCAGTGCGGAGGCTGAAATGCAAAAGCAAGGGGCCATCCAGCTTCAGGAGAGAGAAAGGCAGCAGCGCAGGTCTGTCTCTGGGTCTTCCCTTTTATTCTTTCTTTCAGCCGGCATTGACAGTAGAGTTTACAGTGTCTCACTTCCCCTCCCCCTCAAGAAAGACATTTATTAGGACACAACCACTAGTTGGCCTTTTTTTGTTGTTGCTGTTCCGGCTTGGTGATTCCAGCGTTGGGAATATAGGAGCTGTGTATCGTCCTACAATTTGTGTGTGTTACCCTGAAATAGGAAGAGTTATGAATCGTGACTTAACTAGTAAAATAAGGAGGTCGCAGAATCATGGCGCTGGAAGGAGACTCCAACCAAGAGTCACCTCCTTCTTCAGGCAATGCTGCAAATCGTCCAGCTTGGTTGGGTCAGTGTCTGTCCAATATTACAAGTACCTCTTAACATCAGATAGTTCTTCCGCATCTCTGACCTTAGCCTCTCTTAGTGGTGTTGAAGGCTCAACTCTGAAAAGATGAAGTTTATGGTAAAAGAAATTCTCAGGTGGTAGAGCTGGTTGGTAATAAAGAAAATAAGTAGGCAAAGCTACCTTTAATCACTTTTTTTGAGATTTCTCCGGGACCAGACTTGGTCCGTAGGATCCCAGGCAGAGTCCTCCCCAGAGCTAGTGAATTGGGATCATTCTGGGCCTTACATTTGGAGGGGAGTTAGGGGAGTGGGACTCACCTTCCTAGGATCACACTAATGGGCAGTGACTCAGAGAGGCAGCAAGTAGTTTGAGGAGGGATGGTGGCTCTTGCTATTAAGTGTCTCCCTGGTTCCTCTCTCCACTTCCAGTCTGTCCTTCATGTTTATTTTAAACAGAGTTTACTTGGCTATGCATGGGAGGGGTTGTGGAGTGGGGAGAGATGGAGAATGGGTAGGGTGGGATGAGAGTTTCTATATCCCACTAAAGATTCCCCCAATATCAGGGCCCCAGATCTCCCTCCCAGGGCCCACAATTCTCCTCTACATAAAAAACCTCCTCTGCAACAGCCTCCCAATCCCCACCAACCAGTTGAGTTGGGAATAAATCACAAATTTAGAATAAAAGTGGAATCCTTAGGAGTGCTAGCCCTGCCTCCTCAGTAACCTGTGAGCCCCAAAGCCCTGGGAAGAAATGATGCTTTTGCATTATGTTGCAAGGTTGCTGGAAGAAGACCTTCAAGTCAAGCATAAGCAGGAAATGGAAACCTTGAAACAAGATCATCGGAAAGAAATCCAAAGCATGGTGTCTGATTTCAGCAGCACTCAGGCTCACCTGCAAAAGAAGATCGTCTCCTTGGAAACGGAGTAAGTGATTTAAATGAAGCCATCCTGCCTAATTTGTTAGCTGGGGAGTGCTGGGGCAAAGGATGTGGCTGTTTATGAGATTATGTTCCCATTCTGGGGAATGTAAAGCGGATATAATTTCATTTGGTTTTTTATTGGCTGGAAAGCTTTGAGCTATGTCTGTTATGTTTCCTCTCCCTAGCACCGGCTAACTCTCAAACTTATGGAAGAAATATAAAAGATCTCCTCCCCTATTAATGGGTGAAGTTAGACCTTTGCTGCTGAACTGAACCTTGGAAACCATTTAGGCCGACATTTTACCAGTGAGGAAACAGACTCAGAGATTTGAAATGACTGATCCGATGTTATATAGCCAGTTAGTACCTGAGCTGGGTCTGCAACACAAACTTTCTGACTCAAGTCCTGTGCTTTGAATGCCCAATGAAATGAATCCTCTAGAAACCATTTAGTGAAAGCTTTTTCAAGGGTGCCTTGAAAGTTCACTACATTATCACCCTCTTAATTTTCCATCCATGTATGCGAAGGGCCCTTCCTGGCTAGGTTACCCATGGTTGAGGTGAGAGTGGGGGCACTTGTGTCTTTTAGCTCTGAAGAGGGGGACATGGGCTGAAAAAGAAAGCCAGCTCAGCTCTGCTGACCCCTGATCTGTGGCCAGCAGATGTCATCAGCTGCATCCCAAGGACAAAACACGTGCCAGGCTGCTTACGCAAGCTCCGAGGTCTCCTTGATACCTGGGACCCAGAGGCTGTAGCTCTCATGTTCTGACTCTCTCCGTCTCTATTTCTCTCTCCTTTTCTTTCTTTCTGTCTGTTTCTCCTTCTTTCTACCCCCGCCATTTCTCTCTCCCCGCCCCATGTCTGTCCGTCTGTCTTACTGACTCTCTCTCTCTCTGTCACTCTTTCTCTCCTTCCTGCTCTCTTTGCTGCTCTCTGTTTCTCTACCTCTTTCTTTGTCTCTCTCTTTATGTCTCTGTCTCTCTCCCCCTCTCCTCTCTCCTTCCCTCTCCTTCCCTCCCTCCCTAGAGACAGGGAATCTTCTCTTCTTAAGTAATAATTCCCTGCCAGAAGTGTACTCAATATTTATCCTGCAGTGCTGATCTAAAGAAGAGACTCACTCAGTCCCAGGCATCATTGCTACATCTGACTGAGTGAAGAAGAGGAGAGCTGAACAGAGTATTTAGGCTCCTCCCAAGCTTAGCTGATTTTTGCCAGGTTCTGCCATTATTTTGGCCCAGAAAAAGCCTGGGCAAAGAAAGCGACAAAATTATTTCTATTTGTTTTTCATCTTCTTTTTTGTCTAATGCAAGTTCTACTAATTAGATATGTGATCTAATATCTAGTATCTAGTTATCTAATTAGACAACTAATTATATACTAATTACATATGTCTGTCTGATTGAAATAGCCTTAAAGATGCAGAAGAAAAACTACGGAAGTGGGAATCCAGACCAGAAGATTTACATCTCATAAGCATTTTGCAAAACAGATTAAGTGAGCGAGAAGAAATCATCAAACAGTTAACGGTAAGGATTGGAGCTGTTCAGTGCCAAGCTTAGAAAGTCTATAAATCAGGATGGAGACCAAAAATACCATTCGGGAATGACTTTTCGCAGGAAAATGACAGCTTCCCTATTAGCGCTTCACAGGATCATAGATTTGGAGCTAGAAGAGGTTACCTCAGCCAACCCTTTCGTATTCTGGGTCAGGAAACTGAGGCCCAGAGAACTCTTTGAGTCAGGCCATTAATCCATTGTGATTCCATCTACTATTTTATCATCCATCCACAGCCCTACATTATGTCCGCAAGAATGGCATGAGAGACTTTATTGTTAAGCTATAGCTATGGCATGCCTTTTATCTATGTGTATTAGGATCTGTGTGTTCCTTTGTTTCCCCCCAGGTCTTCTTCAGGGCCGAACTTAACCCTGTGACTAATTTTAAAAAACTTTTTAAAAAATTGCTTTCGTGTTCAAATTGATCTACCTCCTTCCCTAGCAAGAGCCATCCCTGGTAACAAAAAATAAGACAGGAAAACAAATCATCAAACAAAACCAAATTTAAGAGTTTATGCCTATACCTACAGACCCCATCATTTAGGTACCTTTTCATATTTCTTCTTTAGGGCCAAGCTTAGTGGTGTACAGCAAATCAGTCAATAAATGTTTTTCAAGCACTCACTATATGCCAGATACTGTTCAAGGCACAGAGTATACAAAGACAAATGCAACAGTTCCTGTCCTCAAGAAACTTACAGTCTAATGAGAAGAGCCAACATGTACATAGGCAGTTCTATCTAAAGTTGATACAAGATGATTTTTGGAAGAAAGATGATAAAGCCAGGGGTGGGGGGAATCAAGAAAGGCCTTCATGTAGAAGGTGGCACTTGAGCTGTCTTAAAGGGAGCTAGGGTTTCTAAGAGTTGGAAGTGGGGGAAGGAGGGCATTCTTGGCATGTGGGACAGCTAGTGCAAAGGTTTGGAGAGGAGAGATCCCTTCTTAATGAAGCTGTGATGGATATTTGTAATCATTTCCCTTTCTAGATGTTCACTAACAGTATCTTTAGTGATCTCTAATCTATCTTTAATGATAGAATTATCTCAGAAGTTAAAATCAAGCTCACTGGCCAGTAGTTTGCAATGCTGTTCTCTTTTCCTGGAAATCGGGATTTTTGTCCTCCAGTATTGGGGTATCTCTCCCATTTTCAAAAATAATAATATGATGGCTAGCGCTTTAATGACCATCCACAGAGAGTGGCTCTGCAATCACACTTGTCAGTCCTTTGCATGCCTGAGGACAAAATTTTCTGATCCAGAAGGCTCGATGTTCTCTGACTGTTATTTCTTTAACTGTCTTTGGTTGCCTGTTAGGCACTTTTACTATGTCATTTGCAGTGCAAAGGTCCTTCTATTTGGCAGAGAAAACAAACAGAATAAGAATAAGAATTCCCTTTGATCATTTCTCTTCCCATCCACCCTAAGCTGAGGTCACATCTATTCTTACTCTATTGTTATAGGACCAAGCCACATTTGTATTTGGTCTGTTGCCTGTCTTGCTTCCACTGGCTGAACAATTTTTTTTTTAAACATGTCAGTTGGAGAGAGTTCCCTTTGCATCCACATTAGTCTCTTCAGACAACTCTCATTTTTCTTCCTCACTGGAATGGTTTTCTTTTGTCTTCGTGATTTTATTCTTGAACCTTTCCATAGGATGCTACCTGTCCTTTGAACCCAAAATCTAGCGTACCTGTGGATTATATTCTGTCCTCTATCACAGACTCTAGGGGGGGGAGGGAATCACTTCCTCTCAGGATGCCTGTCATTTCTACCCCAAAAAAGTAATTTCTACCTGTTAGTGAGGATCAGATCCAGAGTAGAATTTCTCTTTGTTGGTTCCCTCCACCTTTTAAAACAGAGGTGTCAAACTCTTCCTGATTCTGAGTGTAGATTAAAATGTAATTGGAAAGTGTTAAGCAAAATAAAAATACAATATAGATAATGCTAATTTGTGATTTTCTAAGTCATTATGCAGCCTACAAGGATCCCTTTCTACTTGAGTTTGACACCATTCTTTTAAAGGATGCTGTTATCATTAAGACGAGTCAAATTATTAGCTGCATAGCTTTTGTCAGAGAGCTCTAGTAGATGTCTGGATAATTATAGGCCTTCATCAATACTACGTTCTGTCTCTGCACCAGCCTCATGATCTAGTTCCCAAACTCATCTGTTTCTTCCTCTTATTGTCCAAGTCATCTGCAGTATATTCCAAGGACCAAACCACTTGTTTTACTCTTCATTGTCCCTCCCAGCACTCTCCACCATGCTCCCCTACTCTGGTTCCTGGATTCCTTTACATCCACATATCCTCTTCATATACAATACTACCCCACCTGTCCTTCCACCTATTTCTTTTGAGTAAGGCACATTCATTCAGAGCCATAGTTTAGTCATAGATTTCATCTCACTAAGTAAAACTTCATTAGTACATAATAAGGCTTAATTTGTCTATTAGCATTAGGATTTTAGTTCCTCTTTTCTAAACTTTGGGAATTTGCGTAGAGACATTTGAAAGCCAAAGATTTTATTACTGGCTACTTTCTTGGATTTTACCTCTTATGAATTTATGGATGTCTGCTCTTCTTTCACTGGCAATTACTCTCTATGGTATCTAGTTTGGAGGACAGACGTGGGCAAATGTCTCTCTCTCCCCTCCTTTTTTAGTTAAAAACCATTCTGATTATCTTTGCAAGACAACTAACAAGTACATTCTTACCAGCCTTTCTTTTGAGCATATTCTATCCCAGGCCAGTAATCTGTCAACCTTGTGTTTTAAGCCAATGTTCAGAAGTCCACATCTTTTCAGCTTCCACCTTCTGCACTCCAGATGTTTATGTCCAAAAACATTCTTTTCTTCATCAATTTCCTTCATTGGGCAAAGATGAGAAAAAGTCGTCCTCCTTGTGGTCTTCAATTTCTTGCACAAAAGTTTGTGCCATTTGACAATATTTTTTAGGATCCTTCTGGTGTTATTTGTGTCCATGTGAATCACCAGAAGTGGTAATAATCTGTTTTGTTAAGCCTTGGGAGGTTATTGTTACATCTTGAATACATGCCTGAGAAGACAGTAGATATTTATTATTATTAGGATGACAAGTATCTGCCCTAACGCCCTAAACACGTAATCACCAACCACCACTACTCAGATCCTTCCTCCGACCTTTACTACATATAACTCACATCATCATCATCGTCATCAACAATAACATTTATATAGTGCTTACTATGTGCCTGGCACTGTACTAGGCACTTTACGATGCTCTCATTCGATCCCCGCAACAACCTTAATAGGTAGATATTACCGTTATCGCCATTTTACAGATGAGGAAGCTGAGGCAAACGGGGTTAAGTGACTTGTCCGGGATCACACAACCAATAAGTGTCTAAGGCTGGATTTGAACTCGGGTTTTCCTGACCAATAGGTTCTATGATTGTATAACATCATTCTTCAGACTACAGCCAGGTGCCTCTTCCTCGGACCATATGGCTCCCTCTTCAGAAACCATCTCAAATCTGTTTTTTAGTTCTAAGTGTACAACCGTCTTCTTCCTTCTTTTCTTCCTCTACATAACACTCTTCTACTTTCCAACGGCCTATCAAAGGTCAAGTCTCCCCTTCTTCAGCTCAGATCCCTTTTTTCTCCATCGAAACTTTGCATCCATTTCCTTCAGGAATGCTTCATTATTCCTAGCATCGTGGAGAGGTATTTCTGGAGTCACTTCATCTTGTCCAACCAGCAACACTTGGAACAAAGATAAGTCATTCACCTGTGGCAGAAATATAAATACCGCATCCCCAAGGCAAGTCACCAAAGAACTTTTCCCCACATCCCATACTGATTTGCTATTCTCAGCTTTTGGGGGGATTACTTGCGGATGTGTATGACTAAACCCTAGGCACTTAAAGTTTTTACAGCCAATTATCACCTAATAACTTGCCCTGCCCAATTTCCTTTCCGAAGGCTCACCAATTCCCCAGCTACTCCTTGCTTCTCCTTCCCCTCTTCCCCCTTGCACCAACCATTTTTGTTTTACTGTCTATCAGTTTACTTTCTTCTCCACCTGTTCCACTTTTCTATCTTGCCTTGTCTTGCCAGCTATCTTCTTGTCTTCCTTCTTGAATCTTCCTCTTCGGGTCCTTACTGCTTAATTCTCTTTGATTCTGTTCCTTCTTCATCTTCTTCTCCCTGAAATGGGAAGTGGAATCTAGATGGGTTTCTGGACTTGGACCTGGAGATTGTTCTTCAGATATTTCTCAATTTCTGTTCCTTACTCATACAAACCCTTCCAGATCACCTACACAATTTCCTTCTTTTTCTTATCTAGCTTAGGTCTTTTTCTCTTCTCCCATTCCTCCTACAGAAGCTGAAAGTAGATTTAATATTGACTTCCAGCACTTGAGGATCATAACATTTAGAGTAGGACCTTGAGAGTATCTGAACTAGTGTGTTCATTTTACAGAAGAGGAAACTGTAATCAGGGGAATCAGGTGACTTGTCCAAGGTCACACGGGTAGTAAAATGCCAAGGACAGAATTTGAGTTTATATACCTTGTCCTGAGCTAGGAGTACTTAGCCAAACTGAACTACTTTTCCTTAGCTAGAAATAAGCTTCCCTCACTAGTGAAGACTCAAACAAATGAGTAAGAAACTAAACCCAGTCCTTGGTTTCTGCTGAATCCTTCTTCTTCCCCCTGACCTACCCTTCCTTAAATGTACAGGGGCTACTTTGCTACCAGGTAATCACTCTCTTTTAAATGAGCCTCTGTGTATTTAAGATAAAGATACAGGCATCAAGGCATTTATGTTTGTTTGTTTTTCAGGAGGAGAGGAGATTTCAGTGCGCAGCATTACCAAACACTCTCTCTCATCGGAATAGATCCTTTTCTTTCAATCCTCATCCAGGCTATTTGACCCCCTCCATGAAGGTGAACGAGTTCTTTTCTTTTTAAAACATTTAAAAATTATCTTAAATATAGTATCTAGCTAAAATAGCATTTTAGGCTCATAAAATTTAGAACTGGAAGAGGCCAGAGCAATCTTGGTTCATGAAGCCGCTCAAAAGAGATCAGCCTGAACTACTCCACACAGGAAAAGTTAAGTGGATCAAGACCATGTAGTATATGACCTGCCCTTGGCCAGTCAGTCTGTCAGTCTATATGTCTTGGACTAATGATGCAGATGGTCAAGTTGGGCCCGGAATTGAATAGAAAAGTAGATGAGACTCACTTAGGAAATTGCACAAGGCTTCACTTCAGACCGCTCCTAGATACAAAAGTGGTATTTTTCATCATTATTCTCCTGGTGATGCTAAATGGTTGTGATTCATAGAACATTATCATCTCTAAAGGACCAAAAGGGGAAAAGGAAAATAAAGAGGCACACCTCAAGTGTCAGGTAGAGTGCCGAATGAATGTTACCAGGGAGAGCTTCTCAGGAAAAGTGATATAAAAGCCATCATCAAAGCAAGGTGTTATCAGGAAGAATTGAGGAGGTCATGTAGGGACAGTGAAAGCTAGTAGGCAGACAGCTCAAGTGGTGCATTATTTGGAGAATGTCAAAAAACTGAAGTAAATCCTCTTGTGTGATGGGTGGGTCCTCTAAAGGGGGTTTCACTACACAGGATCGGATGACATGAATGCATTGTCATATTCACTCAAGGGGATATCATAAATCCACATAATAAATTCAGTAACCATCCACCAATATTCAAATACAAAAACTTTTGAAGTGATTATATATGAAACTGCAAGTATTTTAGCTTTTAAAAATTAATGAAATAATAGCAAAAAGTTTCAATCTCTGACACATACTGGCTATGAATGGACAAGTCACTTAACCAAGTGTTCCAGGCACTTCTCTAAAGAGTATAAGTTGCAGAGCAGTTGAAGATTTGTATTGATAATCAACATGTATATTGCCATCTTGATTTTGCTTTTTCCACTCTGCATCTCTTGATACGGCTTTCCTTATTTCTTTGTATCCTTTACATTCTTCCTTTCTTATGGCACAGTAACATTTCATTACATTCACATACTATAGTAGATGGATTCATGGGTTATTATAGGAAAACACTTCTTCTCAACAAGAGCAAATTACTTTGCCAGGGGAATTCTATCATCTTTAATATCTTAATTGATTCTGAATAATTCAAATACATCAATGGAATAAATATGCAACCCGTCCTTTAGGGACCTAAAATAAAGAAGTACATTGACATGTCGAGCAGTTTGACTTTGGCATTCTGAAATACCACAGGGGTACCTTTTCTCTGCTGCTTATGTCTACAGTAGCCTCCAAGTGTGAGATACCTTATGAACCCTTCCTTTAAATTAACAGAAAAAGAAAATGGAGGAAGTTCCCAGCCGGGTTGTCAGTGTGCCAAACTTAGCCTCCTATGCAAAGAATTTACTGAGTGGTGATTTGAGTTCCAAGAGAAATGCTGCACCAATAACCAAATCACCAAGCTTAGACCCAAGTTCCAGCTGTGTTAGGTCTGGTCATCAGCCAGTCAAATCTCCAGATGCTAAAACTGCCACAAGGTAAGCGGATAAAATATCTGGTTAAATTTTTCCATGGAGCTACTTGGAAAAATAGGAAAGACTGAATAATACACACTAACAGTCGATTTAGAGAGAGTTCAAAAGGTGGAAAAACCTACAGATACTTGAACTGTACTTGTCCGTCCTTTTTGGGGGGGGCGGAGTGGGAAAGGGAAAAGTGGTTTTGATCTGCGACTTGATTGGTGTGGATATTTAACATGGAAACTCCCTCTCCCAACATAGACTGACAAGCCATCTGTAAGTTACAGTCTTAGAGAGTTGCCTAGGGTACATGGAGGTTAAATGACCATGGTCACATAGTATGTGTCAGAGGAAGAACTGACTTTCCTAGGTTAGCTTTCTATCCCTATGCCATGTTTACTTACATATAATATTGACCTATCTGATGGGAGGAATAGTACTGTCCCAGGGACTAATTATACAAGCAAATCATATTTTAAAATTTTCCTAGAGTATCATTTGACATGGGCACTGATTAAGGACTTTCTGGTTTGAATGCCTACCTAGTGTCATTTTGGCACACACATATATAGTCTGCATGCCTCTCCATATAGCAGATAGCATCTCCATATTGCCCAGAATACACATCCGTTTTCTGATTTTAAAATCTGTGTTCCAGAGCAAAAATATTTGTGAATATTAAATTACTAATTACTAACACAATAACATCATGTTTCTGTTCTTAGGACTGAAGACAATGAAACAACCCAAGCCAAAGAAGTCCAAAAACAAGGTTCTCAGCATCAGGAATGGTTTACAAAATACTTTTCATTTTAGACTGACCTTTAAACATAACCTAAAAGGTAACATTTGAGAAAAATAATTCTTTCTTCAAAAATGTCCACTTTAGAGAATGGATCGAAAAATAAAAGGTATACTTTGGGAATGTAATTATACCTCATACATAGCCTAAGAGATTTTTAGGATTAATATTCTATGAGTTCACTAAGGAAGTTCCTTAGATCAAGGTAAGATCATTTTCTTTCCTACTTGAGTATCTAACAAATTATTTATTCAGTGTTAACCAGAAAGCACTCATAGGGAAACTTTCCACGTGGGTTTTATTGTCACATTTTTGGTGTTCACCAACCTTTACAGAATGCCAGTCTTTGTGAATTGTGTAGTTGGCTTTGTATGTGTTTTTGCTGGTCTAGAAGCAAGTATTTGACTTTTAGAAGACTGACTTGACTAGAAATGATTTTTCTGTAAGATAATATATTTACTGTGGCACGTCATCAGTAGCAAAAGGGATAAAAGGAATTTTCATTGACAGGAAGCTTATTGATAGGCATAGAGACTTTAGATCCATTTATCTCATTGTGGCCTCACTGCATGGAACTTCTGTATATTTAAAGGGGAGCTCTGTGCTTCAAAGGGTAAATGGATCTGGGTGAATCTGGTCCCATTTGAACCAGTGGGCTATTTCATAGCATTAGATGTACTAGTTTTTACAAACTCTTTGTTTGTTCATTAAATTCACTTTGCACCTGGCAGAGCTATGGGATTTGACAGGACCCAATACAACTCTTATGACACAAAATAACCTCAGCCCTTTGGTGCTGGCCTAAATGGTGCTCCATGAAACTCTAATTCCAGTAGATGTTGTTTACTCTATGTACTGTGTTATTTGCTGAGATGATGAATCTTCCTGTACTGCCAGTTTTTAAGTCTTTGCTCTGAATAAAGCCAACAACTGATAAGTCAAAATGGTTCTATTATGTGTTTTTCAGCAGAAAGCTGATGTCACTATTCAAGGTAGAGGCTGGGAATGGATAAGGTGATCATTGGAAAAGTGGCGCATGATTAAATTTTCACTTTAGCAGAAAATGCTTTTGTATACTTATGCCTAAAAGAAAAAAATGTGTTCTGTAAGCTAAAACACAGAGATCCAGGAGAGATTTTTAAAAACACAGCTATTGGTAATCATACAGAATTCTGACATGTTATTTACAGAAAAAGGTTTTTCTTCTATTTTCTTCCTTTCTTCATTATGTAGAATGGGCACTGGTAAGACAGTCTACTCTATTTCTTATCTTAGAGACATGATACTCATGCTTTTCTTTTGCCCTGCAGAAAAGGTAAACGTGCCCGTACTTTTGGCTACAGCCCCTGAAGCTCTGCCAGTAAAGGCTGACGATTCATTGCCCAGTATCCTAATTTTAACCTATCCTATTACTTAAAGAGAGTCTGTTTACTAACCCACTATCAATCACTGTGTTAATACTCTCTAGTCACAATAACCCTGGGATTTTATAGTCTTTTTATTTGTTCTTAGTAAAAACACATGTTTCCACAGGATCTTCTTTTCAAAGAGCCCCAAAGTGTTTACAATCATCAAATCTCTCTGCGACAGGCATGGACACATTTACTATACCACTCTGAATTTAGGCACACTTGCCTTCTGCCATAGTGAGGCCTCTTAGTAGTAAGGGAATCAGTTCTAGGATCTAGATCTGCTTCTCAGACTAGCTTTCTTCCCCTCAGACTACACTCAAATATATATTAGCGAATAAATGGGAGTCCATGAAAAGAGGTTAAGTTGGCTATGTGAATTGAAGGCCAAAAATGTGCTGTAATAAATTTGGGAAGCCAGTATATGTCTCACATCCAACTAAAACACAGAAGGCTCTGGATTGTCTCAAATAAAAATGTTTCAGTTGGGATATTTTAGAAATTTCTTTAGAAAACAAATTCCAAATGGTCAATTTAATTATCCATAAGTGTTAAATGCAGTAACCTCTGCCCAAATAACCCGCTTTCCCTAACACAAAACCAAAAGCCATCTAAGTGATAACAAAGCAACTGACTAAGCTTTGAAGATAGCACTAATTTTAGTTTATCAAAACAATATGTCTTTCAGACAATTCATAGAAATATATTTTAAGAAACTCTACATAGAAAAAGAAAAGAATATTTGGCAAAGTTGAATTTTTTTAAACAAAATACTTTGTACATCAATATTTTGCAAATTCCATTAAAATTACAAATAAGAAAATTCTCAGTTTAACCCTTTTGTAATGGAGACAACAAAGAGTCATGTTTGCTTCATGGGTGCTGGAATATTAGCTGATGCCTGTTCAAGGTATGCCAAAGGTCCTTGAGGTATGTCTGCAGGCTTTTTATGTTGCATGTTGATCTCTTCTAGTACCTGTTGCCAGTGCCTGAGCTTTGCCAAATGCTTCTGGACCAGGGCTTCTTTTCTCTGCAATTCATTTCTTAACTCTGAGACATCCTACAAAAAAATCCAAAGAAAATAAAGTTCTTGACTAGATAATTTAAGAACTTGTCTAAGAAAAACTAAAATGAAAGAAATTAACGGTTCTGTAACTGAATTCTGGGTCTTTATGTTCCAAAACTTGAACCAGCTATTTGAACAATCTGATGAAATTATTCATAAATTAGGGAATTATCCATGAAATCTTGGGTTGGAAAGGAACTCACGGCTCGAGTCCAATCTACAAGTAAACTGAATTCCATGTACAATATGTAATATAAATACATTTTTGTATTTATTTTGAACAATAAGCAGAGACAGAGATTTCCTCCAGAGGAAGGCCATTCCAGTTCTGAGCAGCTCTAATTGTCATTAAAGAGTTTTTCTATACAAGCCAAAACTTTCCCTCTGTAATGCTATCCATTGCTCCTAGTTCTGCCCACGAAGATTCAGTCCACTTCTTCTTCTAAATGAAAGCCCTTCAGATATTTGTCATCATTTACATTCCTCTTAAGTCTTCTTTTCTTCAAGCCAGCCACCCTGCCTGATTCCTTCAACAGATACTCACAAAGCAGTTCCCAGGGCCTCTCAATATCCCAACTTTGGGCCGGATCCTGAAGATCTGTCCGTGGAACCTAAGGCAAATCTCCCCACCCCTTCAGACTTCAGTTTCTCATTTATAAAATGAAGGGGCTGCATGGGATGACCTTTACCAGTGACAAGGAAATCAGGTTCAGAAAGAAACAGTGCCCTGCCCAAGCTTGCTGACATGTAAAGGAGAAAGCCAGTGTCTGGCTATGTCTCACACACTGAACTTTAGTATAGGACTTTACATAATTCCCCTTGACTTTCATCTAATTAGGGTCATCCCATCATTCTGGCCTAGTGAACTCTTTGGGGTCCTTACTCAACTTGTTAGCTCTCCCTTCCACTTTCTTGCCATCTGTACACTTGAAAAGCATGCAATCTATGTCATTACCAATAATGCTGAAGAGGATAAGGTCAAGAATAAATCTCTAGGGCACTCTATTGAGAAACCTTCCAGGATGGCATTAATCTCTACTCTTCGGATTCAGCATTCATCCAATTCTTCACCTACTTAGTTATTCTACTATTCAAACCACTGCTGGATGCCATGCTAAAATCCAGGTATACAATGTCTACACATTCTCTTGATATACCAACCTAATGATACCATCATGAAAAAAAGTAATGTGACTACTCTGGCATGAAACAGTTTTGATGAAGCCATGTTGGCACTTAGGGATCACCCTGTCTAAATAGCCACAGAACATATAACTAACCTTCAATCAAATTTTTCTGGATCCTCTTAGGCCAGTAACTTAAAAACCACCACTTGGTATTCGACTGGTTCCTGATGTAAAGATTATTAAAGCTTCTTTTCAAGGTTTTGAATAAAATACCACCATTATCTTACTCACCTTAAAAAACTTATTTTAATCTATTATTAACTGTATGAAATTACAACATCGCTTAAATTAGAAATGACAGCACACACTACACAGACCATCTCACCTATATTTTCCTTAAGAATTAATACCCAAGGGATCACAGATCAGCTTTTAAGTAACATTCCCCACCTACACATTTTTAGAGAACATGATAAATTCAATCAGCCTTTATTATTTCACAAGCATAAGTATTTTCAAGACTTCTGTGGATAAAGATTATTTTAAACCAAAAATCTTCAGTTTCAAAGAGACCAGGCCTTAACTACAACTTAACTTAATCAACAAATCTGTGACAAGAGTCAGATTTCGATTTTGTAATAAAATGCTTAATTTGCCATAGGTGGATGGCTTGAAATGTAAAATGATTCTGAAAAATGTCACTTTTAGGTTGAACCTTGAAAAATAACAAGTATAGATTGCATTTTAAAGGGGCCAGATTTTTTGTAAGTATGTTCTATATTTGGATCTAGATGGGTATTTATTTACTCTTGCTAAAATCTGAGTAGGTGAGACAGAGAGAAAATTTAAATTTATTACCTCTTTGATAACTTGCTCTGGTTTCTGGACAGACAGTTGTAATCTTTTCTGAAGGAAAAAGCACTCTGTTTGTCTTGCAACATCCAGAAACTTCTGAATACACTGATCAACACCTAGAATTCAGAAATAATATAAATCCCCAAGGTAGAAGAAATATAACGATGTAATATATGACTACCCAAACTTATTCATTATCAGTCTACTGAAAGGAGCATTTAACTAGGAAGTCAGGCTTACTGGATTGTTAATGTTAATGTCCACTCCAAATCTTTTGCTTCCAAGTTCATCTAGCTTTTCTGCCTCAATGATCTGCACCTTTACTCCACCCCAGCCCTATAGGATCAAAGCCTTGATCTCATCAACCACAAATGTCCCACCTTTATAATTCATAACTCAAATTCCTGCATCTGATGCTCACTCCCTTTCCTTCCAGTCCCCCCTGTGCCTCAGCCCTTCTCTTTCCTCACTACAACCTCAATCCACACCTCCATCCTTTCCCAACTTTTCTCTAGTCTAACTACCTTTCAAATTCTCAATCTTTTAAGTAATGAATTCAATTTTACCCTATCCTCAGCCCTTGAAGCCCTTGACTCCTTGTCCTATTGGCTCTCATTTCTTTCCAGACCCCAATCCTCTATTAAGCTAACCATCTGTCTTGTGCTGCCAAATGCTGATGGAGAACCAATCAGTTCATTGGATTCGCTCCAAATCTTGGCTATCCAATCTTAACTGAGCCCTCAGTTGTGCTACAAACTAAACCTTCTACTCACTCTTCCCTGACTGATTAGCTGTTGTTCCAAATGTCTTCTTAATAAACAAACTTTTATTAAGCACTTACTATGTAGCTGGTACCAACACCCTCTCTACCCCTAATACATCCTTTTTTCGTAGCAGAACTTTTCATACTTCACTGAAGAAACTGAAGGCCTCCACACTTCCTTTCCTCTGCAATTCTATACTTAAGAACAACTCAGCATCATACCCTGTCATCTCCCTCTCTGTACCACTTTCAGGATGAAGTTGCCCTTATTACCAAAAACCATGCCCTCTGATTGTGTCCTTGAACCCATCGCATATTCTCCAAGGGCTTGGCTCTTCTATTACCTCACTCACCCTAATTTTCATTCTCTTTTTATACACTGGCTCCTTCCTAGTTTCCCACAAACATTCTCAGATCTTCTCATCCTTAAAAAAATTTCACTTGACCCCACCATGCCCTTGGGCTATTATCCCATAGTTCTCCTCCCCTTTTTGGCTAAACCCCTAGAAAAAGCTGTCTATACTCAGCACCTCCCCTCTCTCACATCGCACTCACTTCTCAAGCCCCAGCGACTTGACTTCCATCCTTGCCACTTGGCAGAAACTGCTCTCTTCAATATCACTAAGGACTTGAATTTTGCTAAATGCAACAGCCTATACACAGTTCTCAACCTTCTTGACCTCCCCAGTATCTGACACTGCTGACTCGACTGTGTTCCCTTTCTGGCTATCTCCTCCTTGGATTATTGTGACATTGGTCAGTTATTCGCTGTCAGACTTATTCGTGGTTTCCATTTTTAATCCATTATGCATGTCCTGTCCTCATACATGCATATACCCCATGGTTCTGTCTTAAGTATGCCTTCTCTTCTCTTTTTGCACTTTGCTGTTGATTTCATCAGCTACCATGGGATTCAACAATCATCGCCATAAAGAACTTTCCAAACCACATCCAGCTGTCATTTGTTTCCAAATCTCCAGCCTTGGAATTGCTTGATCAGCATCTCAAACTGGATGTTCTGTAGGTGTCTCAAGCTCAACATGTCCACAATGGAATTTCTCATCTTTCTCTATAAACTTGCCTCTCCTCCTAATATCTTATTTCTATCAAGGCAAGCACCATTCCCCTAGTCACCCAGCTTCATTATCCTTGGCTCTTCACTTTCACTTGCCTCCCATATCCAATCAGTTGCTCTCTTGTTTAGTCTACCCCGTCAAAATTTCTTGCATCCATCTCCTCTCTACTCGTACCACAGCCACCCTCACCCAGGCTTTCATTACTCATCACTTGGCCTACTATAAAAGCTTCCTAATTGATCTCCTGACTCCAGTCTCTCTCCTCTCTAATGTGCCCTCCCTTCAGTTGCAAAATTGATATTCTTAAAGCAGAGGTCTAACTAAGGACTTC
>CM053623.1:394395175-394415518 GCA_028646595.1 Phalanger gymnotis
TGGGGAACAGGGCAACCGGAGTGTACGCCATCTTGGAGTGGAAGGCGGGGAGGAAATGGGGAGAAAATTTGTAATTCAAACGCCTGTGAAAATCAATGCTGAAAACCAAACATATTAAAAATAAATTTAAAAAAAAAGTAACAACAAAAAAGAAGAGAACAGTTTCTTAATGGGGAATAGGAGCATGAGTTGATTAGGTTAAATTTATTTCAAGTAAAATCAACAAGCATTTATTAAGTGCTTCTATGTCCTAGGCACTATGCTAAGCCTGAGAAATACAAATACGAACAAAAAGAACAATAATCCCTATTCTCAAGAAGCTTAAATTCTAATATGGGAAGATAAGATAAAAGAGAGCTAAAAAACAAGAATGACTGGTCTAGAACCTTCCTCAAAATGGAAGTTCTGGGGCAAACTCTCCAATGGGAGAAGGGAATTTCAGGGCAGAAGGAAAAGGAAGCTATTGTGAAATGTTATATGATAATTATGGTTACATTTTAAAACCTTGATGAAACCAAGAGGAAGCCAAGGGTGCCCTGGAATATCACTTCCTGTTCCAGGCAGACCTAAGAGGCACCCACATCTGTGAAAGAGGATTGGAGCTAGTAGCCCATGGTTAGGCACAGTGCTTGATGGCTTATGCTGAGGTTAGTATCTGAGTCTCCCAGACTGGAACTCTTAGAGGTAGATAAGCATTGATGGACACCTGTCTTACTTCCTTACAAACATCAATTTTCTTTGTACAAGGTATAAGAGATTTGACTGACATTTTCCTGACCTATTTAACATACCCAGAATGCTCTGTTTTTAATCTAGCCAATTTCAGCTTGCTTCCTTAAAAATAGAGAAAGAGTATACAACTGTATAAACTCCCAATAACAAGGGCGTTTTTCTGCAAAAGGAATAGCTAAATCAAAGCCCACTTAGCCTTATCCATCATTGTCCATTTTCTTCACAGAAATTTTAAAAAAAAATTGTGGCACTTGAAAGGGGCAGGTACATCAGGCTAGACAGGAAAGCTACCAACCGTACATACTTTTTAAATGTGGGTGGACAAAGTTATTTTTCAAATGATCGGGTTTCACGGTTTTATAAATCTAGTAAAAGTATAAATTTTAAATTCCATCTGAAGCTATCAAGCTTATTTTTTTTGCTAGACAATTATATCATCTAGCAATTTGTCTAGGATTGTCTAGAATTTGCTAGACAATTCTCACTTTCTGGATAAACAGTGTTAGTCTCTGGGAAGATTTTTCCAATTTTTCTGTGTTTTTTTTTCCATTGAATAAACCTAGGGACTATGGCACAGTCCAGAACATGAGAGCTTTGGGGAGAAAGCTGGTCCATTTATGAGCTACTTAATAATACTTCTTACGCTCATTATGCTATTGTAGAGGCCATGGGTAAAACTTGTGCACTGTGAATTTAGGAGAACCATTTCCCCAAACCTTCAAGGTCAAAGAAACAGAGCTACTACTGGATTGTATAAATAGAGACAGACATTCAATCTGTTTTATTCAACAAGAGGATAAACCCACTGATTCTATCTGGTGGAGGCCTCTACTGTTTTAGAGATGTCCCGCCTCTACTAGAATATTCCCGATGACATTAACTACAGAAAAAAACATCCCCACTGGAACAAACCTGACCAGTGGCAACTCCTGAGACCCCAAGGTTAGCACCTTCTCCTCAAAATCACCTGACAACCTGTCCCTATTACTCAGCCTCCCAAATAAGGAAATTAGCTGAGTAGTCTCACCTGATAGACTCCTTTTGCTTTTAGCAATACCACCCTAAGGCTGTGTAATACACTATATATTGTATTTGTGTATCTCCCTTTGGCATTGCTATCTACCTAGCAACTGTCAATCAGCTAATCTTTTAGCCCTAATCTCTTGGATTAATTGACCTCCAGTCAAACAATCTAAGGTTGGAGGAATCCTCCAGGAGGATTTTAGGACCGCTAAGTTGAGGAATTTCCCAATACTGTAAAAGGATCTTGTACTATGAATCCTTTTCAAAGCAAAACATCAAAGACAGCATGAATAAAAGTGTGTTTTGTGTAATTATTGACCTGACATCTGAGGAAGCAGAATTTGATAGCTTGTCAGACTTCAATAATTATTTTTTAAGTGCCTACTATGTGCAAGGTCTTACGTTAGTTACTGTGACAAAAGGAAAAAAAAAATAAACCCTGTCTCCAACAAGCTTGAATTCTTCTGGAAGTATACAACATATAAACAGAGTGTCCTAAAAGCCTTAGTGCACTTTAAAGCCTTTTAGACCTTTGGGACAACCAGTATATACAAGTTAATCTCAGGAAGGAGAAAGCTCTAACATTTGGGGATTAATAAAAAGCTTCTCTTTGGAGGTAATATTTGAATACTTAGAAAACTCTTAGCATGAATTCTTGACAAAATGGAGGCTAATGCTTTTACAAACCCAATTGATAACCTTTAAGAACAAAAAAAGGAAGGGAGAAGAATGAGTTGACTTACTGAAGGCATGACTCCTATTATTGATGAAATGCTACAAATGCTACAATTTTTAAAAAAAATTTCTGTAAAGATAATGGACAATGATGAAGCCTTAGATAAGGCTAAGTTGGCTTTTGATTTAGCTATTCCTTTTGCAGAAAAACGCCCTTGTTATTGGGAGTTGATATTTAGGGGAACCATTGTATACTCTTTCTCTATTTTTAAGGAGGCAAACTGAAATTGGCTAGATTAAAAAAAGGAGCATTCTGGGTATGTTAAATAGGTCAGGAAATCTCTTACACCTTGTACCAAGAAAATTGATGTTTGTAAAGCACCCTAATAGCTTCAAGGGCCTTCTAGATCAAAGATTTTTTTTAAAGACAGATTATTAAGGTTTTCCATATGTAAGTATAGTTTTAAAAGTAATTTGGGTACACAACATTGGTCCTTACTGATATAGCATTATAAGATTAATTATTGTGTGGAAGACTTGGGGATTATATTGAAGTACCTCATAAAAGAAACTACAGAGCATCATATTGCCTCTTTCTAGTCATGGTGAATAGGGGGTAGATGCTGGAATCAGGAAGACTTAAATGAAAATCCTGCCTCTGACTCTTCAGACAGTGTCACCCTGGGCAAGTTATTTAATCACCGAATGCTCTAGGTAACAACTAGGGTGGTTGGCTCCACTTCCCTATGTGGAATTCACAAACTAAGAGCTCTTCACGTCAATGAAATCAGTTCCTTCAGCATTCTAGTTCTTTTAAAACTGATAACATACAGTAGGGAATAAATGGTATCTCAGCAAGAATTTAAAAAAGTTAATCGAAGTCATTGGATCTTAGAGTTGGAAGGAATTAATAATGTTGATTTACTGCTCTCATCTCCAAACTTTTTCAGTACTATAGCTTGTAGATTGTCCAAGTTAAGAGATTAGCTCATTTAGAGGAGCTCCATGCTCTCATATGCCATGGGGTTTATTACCTCTGAATCCTTTTTGTTCACTCCTTTTCAGTCTGTAGATTATTCACTTTGACAAAAATGATAGCCCCAAATAGGGCATCAGTAATTCTCTTTACTCTGAATAAAAAATTTGTTTCAAGAAGGGGAAGTATTCTTTTCATGTCATTCTTTCTTCTCTAATAATAACTTAAAAGGCCCTTTTTAATTGTCCTTAGCATTTTTTTTACAAGGTACAGCTCATTCTTTAATTAACCTTCTTAATGCTATTTTTACAGGATGATGCTTCTCTTAAATACTTGCCTTTCCATTGTTTGTACTCGGCCTACATATCCTTTTTGAGATCTGAGTCCCTGGAGGGTTCCCTGTGTAGCCGAATTGACCCCTGTATTAAATATTCCCTCTTTTCTTTTTCATCAGAATTATTTGCAATTATGTGACAACATAATGAAGATGAAATTGTCAAATTTCATTTTTAGGCAAGAGCCTCTTCCTGGGCTGACTTCATTTTTGGAAGTGGGATCATACCTATGTTTTCTCTGCATTTTTTAAAAGTTCAAAATGTCAAAATTTGAACTGCTTTCCTAACCAAAGTGCCCCAACTACAAAACTTTTTCTCCACACTCTCCAGAATACGGTTCGGTACAGTACTATAAATAGTTAAATCGGTTTCTGTCTCTGAGCGTTTCATGCCAACCAATTGAGATGTGATGTCCATAAAACAAGTACCACAGTTGCTAGGGAAAGAGAATACTTCGCTCCATTAAAATTCCAAGTTGCTTTCTTACACTCTCGGCTTTCTAGTTTATGAATGTTTATTGTCTGTGAATTGCTTCCCTCTGGTGGCGAAATGTAGCCACTACATTAAGTGCTGCAAGTTACTTTTTAAAAAGCTATCCCTTCAAACCAGATTTGCGTTGTATCATGTTCTTCTGTAAAATATGACTATTATATACATATATGACTATTATATGACTATTTATATATATGACTATTGTAACCTGTGATTTTTGTCAGATTAATATAGGATTATACCCAAGTCATTGCAATCACCCAACATCTAAATGACATTATATCTAAAGTAGTTTTGTCATTTAGGACCATAGGATTTTGGAACTTGGACAGGGAACTTAGAGATCATTTAAATCAACTACCCTGTTTTATAGCTGAGGAGACTGAGATGAGGTGATTTGCTCAAAGCCATGAAAATCAGAAGCGATATAGTCAGGATTCACGCCCAAGATCTTCTAAATCCATATTCAATGCCTTTTTTTTTAAAAAAAGAAAGATACTATTGCTTTCTTATGCCTTATTAATAGTTTAAGATAAAAATTATTTTCTTTAGCAATTGGTGAAGCATTTGAGGCATTACTTCAAATTATCTTATATTTTTTATTTCACGTACATATTATATCCCGTCCCCACACTAATATAACAAATAAAAAAGCATAAGCTCCTGAGGACTGACACATTTTAATTTTTGTCTTTGTAGACTACTGCCTTGCACACGGCCAGCACCAAACCGATGCTATTTAAATTGAATTATTGTTGAATAACTTCCAGTCCCTTTAAATGTCCAGCTAATATTCTCAAGTTCTCCCTGACGCTGACAAGAGAATAATTTTGTTTTGTTGTGCTTCTCTCCCTTTATCTATGGAAACCTTTTGGTCAGAGATAATGTATTTGTCTTTCCTGAGCAGGCTTTTGTAATGTTTTAATTTGCGAGAAAATTGTAAATCCCCTGCAGCAGACTAGAAAGCCAGAATGGACCAGGATTGATTTTATATAGTGAAGAACAGGTAGAAATACTCAAAGAATTAGAGGCTACTGAATGAACTAGTAGACTGGTTCTCAGAAGCCATCATTCACTTCCAACAAGAGACTATGTGAAAACAGACCTAACCCTTCAATTAAATGCCTATTGTTGCTTACTGTCCCTGCTGCAGTAAAGCTTGTCAGCTTGACATTTTGGCACAGTATTTCTTTGTGAGGGACAAAGGTGGAGAAGAATAATGGATCCAGGCAGTTCCAATGATGAACCCAAAGGAAGATTTCATTCCCCAGGCATCATGCTAGCCAGCGCGATGACTTCATAGGTTACAGATGATAGTGTGTTCATTCAGCTATATCAATAGAAGAATTTAGTTACAGGGTGATTGTTTTTAAGGCATAGTTTGTTAGACTCACATCTAGTAGTGTGAATAGCTTGAGTCTTATAGTGGCAGATCGGATAGCTGTCTGCAGGAACTAGCAGAGCCGTCGGAAATCCTAGTCCTGGAAATGCCTTGTTGTGCCGCAGAACTTATTCTATTGGTTTGTGTGATCAGTCGCTATTCTGTGAGGGTTAATGTCACATCAGTTAAAGACAATCCTTGCTTCTAAGAATGCATATGAGAGAACTAAATTATGAACTGAAAGCAATAAAAACATGAGGTTTGGTCAGTATTTCTGTAAGAATTCAAGCAAAGGTCAATTTCCTTATTTGTAAGGTGAAAGAGTTGAAGTAAGTGACCTCTAAAGTTCCTAACTTACTCAAATATTCTATATTCTTTGCCTTGAAGTCTCTTCTGGCTCTGATTCTATGATTTTAGTAAATGTCTAATGATCATTAGTCAATCTGGATTTCCAAGAGGTCCTACAGCTAACAATTGCTGCCTTCTCTTTTACTTCTTGTGTTGGGTATATGAACCTGACTAAAGGTTCAGTTTCCCCATCTGTAAAGTGGGTGCATTGGACTACATCAGGGGGTTTTTGTGCCACTGATCCTTCTGAAAGTCTGGTGAAGCTCAAGTACTTCTCAGAATAATGCTATTAAAAATCATAATAGAAAGAAATGCCAAATTTTAGCTAAATTTCAAATGCTAAATTTTATTCAAAAGGGAGTAAAGATAAAGACATTCAAGTTCATGGACCCCTGAAATTTATCTATTCCAGGAAGTTTATGGACCCCAGATTAAGAACCTCTGGACAAAATTATCTCAAAGATTTCTTCTGGCTCTGATGTTCTATATTGCATTTCCTAAGGCCCTTTCTAGCACTGACATACTATGTTTTATGTCCTAAGGTTCTTACTAGCTCTACCTTGTGTAAGATCCACATATGGCCAGGGCACATGTATGTTCAGGGCAACTTATACCTTTGACATGACCAAGCTATTTTCTCAACTGAGATAAAGTTCTCCATGCCATGATTTCTGCTACTCTATTTTGGGCTTCAGCTATGATGTGGCCTCACAGGGAGATGATCTGCCAGTTTTTAGCTATATTATTCGGCTCTTTTATGATGCCATTCCTCCCCCCATTCCTAAAACCATAGCTCGCAAGTCCCTCCACTGTGTTGCTTTCTTTAGTCAGCCAGAGGATATCATTAGCTCAAAGCAAAGGACATTACTGAAATGGCATGGCAGGAAGGGTAACAACAAAAGTCTTTCCCATAAACATGAAGTATGCTCTTTCATATGTATAGTCATAATCAAGAAGGAGAATGGACACATTTGAGATGCCGTAAATAGAGAGGCACACACATAAGAAACATGTGACCAGTATACGCATGAGGATGGACAACTCATTTGTCTAATATAGCATGACTCCTGAGGTCCTTGAATGGTTCCTTACTGACCTTGGTCTTATAGTCTCTTCCAGATGCTGCTCTACTGGGTATATATATACAATATACACATACATATGTACATACACAATATCTGTATCTGTATCTACAACTATCTTCATCGATTGGCTGTAGTCTCCACCATCTTTACTTTTTAGCTCAGTTGAAGTCTTCAGTGGCTTTGCTTGTCAAGTAGGATGCTATTCAAGAAAGACAAGCTGTCTTCTTCCTTCTCCATGGAGCAGAGTGCAATAGGAAATAATCTCTCTCTTTAGAAGATCTAATACCCAATGCCTTGAACTCTAACTCAGACACTCTTTACCTTGGAGTTATATAAGGTAACTCTAAAAGCTTGTACAACTCTGGAAATCTCCCTTTTCTACCGGAAGACTAGATTCTGGCATCATGCTTTTTAGAGAATTCAGAACTACCTTCTCTTCACAGAAGGTGTCTTTGAATTGCCCTCTCAGGCTGCAAGCACATATCTTCTAAGGTCATGTGTTTCTGATACAAGATGCCATGGCTGAAGAAGTAGGAGGAGAGGAGAGAGAAAGATCCATGCTCAAATCCTGCCTTAGGTACTTATTAGTGACCTCAGAAAAATCACATAATCACACATCTGAGCCTCAGTTTCATCATTTGTAAGATGAGGATGATAATAGCACTTACTTTACAGAGTTGTTATTGGGATCAAATAAAATATTTGTAAAATGTTCTTTGTTCAGTCAGTCAGGTTAGGGGATTTGCCTGAGGTCACACAGGTAGTAAAAAGAAAAGTCAGAATCTGAATCCAGGTCCTCGGGGCTTTGAATCCAGTATACTTTAGGTTATGTAATAATATGATCCATGGCTATTTTATATTGTGTGACTGCATGTAGTCTGTGTACCTGTTAGAATGTCTGTGTTGCTCAAACTTTCAAATAATACAACTTTTAACTGGGAAGAAAACAGGTATCTTTGTATTTGTGTACTTTGCAGCAATTGCTTTTTCTTATTGTTATCCTGAACTTGATAAACACAACAAAATGAACATTTCCATATTCAGAGAACAGAAAAAAAGATTTTATACATACATGTATGCATGCATACATATTTATATGAAACTGCAAATCTCTATCATGTATACCAAGCAGATGAAAATCCATCATGTTGATTTCAGAGCTGTCTTGCTTTTCTGTCTTCCTCTGAACTGCCTTCTGGTACCTTCTGTGAATTTTAAAATGCTTCATTCTTACTCATCATTTCTTTATTTTCTTCTTTTTGTGGCATTGCTATTACTAGCCCTCTCTCTTTTCCAATTTCCCCTTTCCCTTTTAACTAATAAGCAAAGTCAAGCAAGCCATATCCGTACCTTGTTTCAGAAAAGGTATATCTCATTCTGCACCTTGAGAATATCACCTCCTTGTCAGGAGATCCTCCAATCTCTGGCATCATGGTTGGTCAATGCCTGGATCAGAGCTCTTAAGTCTGTCAATTGTTTTTTGTTACAATGCTGCAGTCAATGTATAAATTGTTTTCCTGGTTCTATTCACTTTGCATCAATTCTTACAAGTCTTTCCAGATTCATAGGTTCTTACAAGCTTTCTGTCCCTTTTATCACTTCTTATGGCACAATAATACGTTACTTTCGTATATCGTAATTTGTTCAACCATTTTCCATTTGATGGGCATCCTTTTGGTTTCCAGGGCAAGCAAGGTGGTATAGTGGACAGAGTGCTGGGCCTCAGGAAGACTCATCTTCCTGAGTTCAAATCTAGCTTCACTCAATAGCTATGTGATCCTGGGCAAGTCACTTAACCCCTTTGCCTCAGTTTCCTTATCTGTACGAAAATGAGATGAGGAAGGAAATAGCAAACCACTCTAATATCTTTGCCAATAAAACTCCAAATTTGGTCACAAAGAGGAGGACAAGACTCAAAATGACTGAACAACAACTCTTAGTTTTCAGTTTGTTTTTATAACAAAAAAAATGCTGCTATGAAAATTTTTGTATGTATAGTTCCTTTCCTGCTTTCTTTCATCTCTTTGAGGGGATCTTTGTCTCTTCTGGTTCTAAATCAGTGATCCTGTGAACTTATGTCTTGTAGCGATATCCCTGGGTCAAAGGGTATGCACAGATTAGTGATTTTTTGGGGCTGAACTGAGAATTTTGAAATTAGGGTTTAAGCATAATGGGGACATGGGCCTTACCTGCAGCAGCTGCTAGAATTGCCCCTTTATCTTCCCTCTTTCTAACTTTGCATGACCTGGACTTACTCACTGGAGGAGAGGATGGAAAAAGAAAGGAAGAAGAATGGAAAGGTATGTGACTATCTTCCCTGGCCTCAGGAATAGTCAGTGGGAGATTACAGTATTACTGTGTTTGAAACACATTGTCTACACCCAAGGGTAGGGAAGTGTTCAACAAAATTAAGTTGTTGTCATTTCGTTAGTACCGAAGGATATTGTCATTCAGTCATTATTTTAGTCATGTCTGACTCTTCATGACCCCATTTGGGGTTTTCTTGGGAAAAATGTTGGAGTGGTTTGCCATTTCCTTTTCTAGCTCATTTGACAGGTGAGGAAACTGAGACAAACAGGGTTAAATGACTTGCACAAGGTCACACAGCTAGCAAGTATCTGAGGTCATATTTAAAATCAGAAAGATGAGTTTCCCTGACTTCAGGCCCAGCACTTTATCCATTGTGCCACCTGAAGGCTAGGCACCTGTGTTTGGAAAAGGGTAGTTGGGAAATGACATCTGCCTGAATGACCCATTTGTACACCAGCAAGGTGGATCTACAGGCCTAACAACAGAGCTGATAATATGTTGACTAGCCTTATGGCGCATTAGTTCATGCGGCTTCATTCTTTTTCTTTTTTCTTTTTTTTGGCAAGGAAGAAGGCAGGGCAATTGGGGTTAAGTGACTTGCCCAAAGTCACACAGCTAGTAAGCGTGTTAAGAGTCTGAGGCGGGATTTGAATTCAGGTCCTCCTGACTCCAGGGCCGGTGCTCTACTCACTTCACCACCTAGCTGTCCCTCCTGTGAGTTCATTCTAAAAGAGCTGTAACACTTTGTTGTGTAAGCAGTGCTGGTGGAGGTAGCAGCAGGAAGCATAATGGCAGCTATGCAGGACCCGATAGCTAAGGAACACCTCGTGGCCACAGTCAGCAGGTATTTAGGCAACTACAGTATTAGGGATTTTTTAAAGTGGCAATGAGACAGAACTCAAGCGTCCAGCATCATGCAATGGCAAAGGATCAAGGCCGGGAGCGACGAAACACTGAGTCATGTTGTCAAGGAGCAAACTGGCTTTTCCAAGTTTTCCTGTTGTTGATAATATGAGTTGTGTGAACTGCACCTGCCTGAGGAGGGGAGTTGACTTTCTAACCGCCCCAACTTCCTTCTCTTCTTGGGTGAGTGTGGCGCTTCGACTTTAGAATACCCCTTTAAGTCTAGAGTAATTTTACGAGTCTCTGAGGAAGGTGTAGCTCAGAGGGCAGGGGGAGGGGGAAAGGGAGGGGTCTTACTCATCTGTAGCCACCCTGAAGTTTTTTTCCCCACGGTGGAATGCTAGATGATGCCATAGCTTTGGAGTTTCTGGACTTGTAAGAAAGGAAAGTATTGTAATCTGTGAAACCAAGTAAAATGGACATTTCCATATTCATAGTATAGCAGAAGAAGAGGATTTATCATGAAATTATAGATCTCTGTTTTGTACCTCTTGCTTTTCTTTTAAATACATAATCCATTCAATATGTAACTTTCAAAGCTGTCCTACTTGTCTGTGACTCTTTCTGGCTCTTGTTCTGTCCTGTCCACTTAAAAATTGATTGCTACCAATAAAGACATCTTGGTAATTAATCTTCGGTTTATTACACACATTTTCATGAACTAAAATAATTTCTTATTTTCACTAACAACCTAAATAAAGAATTGTTTTCACTAACATTATATCTTTAAAAATTAGTATACCAAATCTCATTAGCTTTGGTACAACTCAGTGCATCTAATATTGGCAATAACAACTTATATGCATATTAATAACCTTAAAGTGAATATTAACATTATCGTGACCACATTAATCAGAAAATAGGAATATTAGTGTTTTCTTCTTATGTAAATTCTATTATGCGAAGATAATAAAATATTAAAGACATTAATTTGTCAGTTTCTAAATATCCTTTTATCACCAAATATTTGTTCATATGAGAGCGAAAATATTCTAGGTCCCTGGAAACAAGGTGAATCTGAGTCTTCTTCACCTACTCTGGTTACATGTGGCTCCATTTTAAGATATGAACCATCACTAAATATATAGAGGCCATGCTGGAATATTTTACCTCTCAATTATTTTTCCCCAATATCAGGGATGGCCTATTTTTTTTTTTAAATTTAGAACTGGAAGGAACCTTAGAGATTATCTAGTACAACTTCCACATTTTTGTAGATGAGCAAAAGACCTGCCCGTGGTTATACAAGTAATAAGAAACCAAGTCAGGTTTCAACTTCTAGTGCACTAGCCAGCCCTAACTACTCTCCCACAATCCTGCCGGCTCCCAAGACACAAACAATATGTGGGTGGAGAAGTCGCTAGATAAATGAGTTAGCTAAGTACCATCGATAAGTCATTTTGCCACTCAGAGCTTTAGTATTCTCATCTGCAATATGGGTATAATAATACTTGCACAGACTATTCCACGGGGATGTTGTGAGGAGGAGGTCTTTGTAAACACTGAAGTGCCAAGTAAAGGGGAGGATGTTCTGTGTATTGGGAATGCAAATTGATTTTTACACTGCCCTAAGCAAAACAGGGTTGAAAAGGCTAATCTGTTATTATATATACATAAAAAAAGAAGCGTTTTGAGAGTTGGTTATTGTTCCGAATGATCCCCGGTAATGTTCCTCACATTAGCAGACAGCTTAAAATTGATCATAAGAGGCTAGACAAACCACAAAAATAATACGTGTTTCATTAATGTCATCTCTGAGCCATGGCGTTCACTAAAATATACCCAACTTCTGAAGTTATATTTTCTGTGGGACATCTGGGGGGAGCGGAAAAAATAGCAACGGCTTGGTTTGAACTGTCCTTAAAATCACAAAGATCCTTTATTTACAATATCTCATTTGACCATCACAACCAACCTAGGAGATAGGCAGCATATTCTTATCCTCATCTTACAGATAAAGAAACTGAGGCTCAGAGAAGTTATTTGAGTGGTCATGTAGCCAGTTAGTGGCAGTCAAATCTTGAACTCAGGACTCCTGACTCTGAATCTAGGGTTCTTTCCTCTGACATTCAGTCCAATTCAATAGAGCAGAAGAAATCCCATACAGCTATATTGAGGCATAGCATTAAGCCCAAACTGCCATTTTTCAGGTGGGATGGAGTTTCCAGGGGTAGAGTAGTATTGTAGTTAGACAAGTGGCCTTGGGGGTCAGGAAGGCCTGGGTTCAAGTCCTATCTTGGATACATACTGGTTGTGTGACCCTGGGCAAACTAATGAACTGCTCAGTGCTCTCAGGCTGCTAAGACTTTGGTAGAAGTTGAGTTGCTGGTCTGCATCGTGGGCAGTGAATTTTCTCCTGGGGTGTTTCCCACCTTGTTGAACACAGGGCTAGACTTAAAAAAATATATGGAATTTATGTGCTTGTTTGTGGTTGAGAGAAGGGCAGTGTTATATTTTACTTGGCATGAAGACAAAAGCAGAAAAGGATTCTTCACATCTGGGGTGATTAATACAGGTGTGGAGAATTTGGAAAAAAAAAAAAAACTTTGCTACAAACATCTGTGCCTGCCCAACAGATCCCGAGAGGATGCTTCACTTTGCAAACAACTCTCTTCAGAATTCCTGTGGTGAGTAATTCAATTTACAGACCTGTTCACACAACAAGAATGAATCCTTTTCATTCAATAGACATTTGTTAACCAATGTCATGCTAGCATTTCCACCGCCATGTTCTTTTCTGTTTCCCTTAAGAGAATACAGCATAAATCAGTCTGAGGATATCTTGACTTTCCCAGGTCCATAAATTTCCTAGGATGAAAGTCTCTAGAGAAAATGCCATTATTGTACATCTTTGATTACATCATTAATTCCTTTTTCAGGCAATGAGGTCCATGCAGTATATAATTTACAATCCCTGGTTATAATTACTGACAGTTTCCATTGACTTTTATAGAATCTATGAAATCACTGCCAATTAATTAGTGGCCAAAGCATTAATGAAGAAAGGTCTTCATCCAGATCAGAAGCATGAGAATCCAAAAAATATATGCCTCAATTAATTTCACAGAACTATTTTTAGGAAGAGGACACAGTTAGGGAAGGCAATCAGTACAAGATATCCTCTGCTGTCACAGTTACTTCCTCTATTTTGGTCTTTATCTCGGGAAGGGGAATCTGACTTATGGCTACCACCAGCAGGTTTGCTGCATGAGCAGCAGCACTTGCCACACAGATCCAGAAAGATTCCTCGTACTGTTCCTCCACAATGACAAACTGAAAGATCTTTTCCTGAAAATTGGCAATTCTGTCTGTGAGGTCATGGAATTTCACAGCCGCCATGAAGCTCCCAATGGCCAAAGCAACGACACCACCTAGAACCAAAGGGAGATTCAAAATTCATGTTGGCCATTAAAGACTTCATGGGTACCTTATTTAAATTGTAGCATCTTGATAAGGATTGAGTCAAACTTTATATAGCCCGAATCAAATCTCTGAAAGCCCCATATTAAATATTGTCCATTTTCTACCAATGAGGGAGTCATGCAGCAAAACCACTCTGATTTAGGCTAAGGAGGAGTGAGTCCAATCTGAAGCAGAGAATTTTTTTTTTTAAGAAATGCAATCTTACTATTTTGAAATACCTATATCACTATGAACTAGGTTAACAAAGCACTATTAAGTAGAAGTCATATTGAATCTACTCTAATAAACAGACAAGAATCGGTTATAAATAACTCATTAGTTGTTTGAAATGGTTGCTAGTAAAGTATTTGGAAATGGTTCATGTTTGTTAATATATTAACCTCCCTGCATTTTTAATTACATCATTAATTGTAATTTCAGCCTTTTCTCTTCTGATATATTCCAAATTCATCGGATCCAGTTCAATTCAGTAAATAATTATCAAGCATTTTGTAGGAGCAAGGCACTGTGCTGTAGGAGATACAAAGAACAAACAGCTCGAAGAATGGAATCAGACACAACCCGCTCACCACAAAACATAAATCACAGGATGAAATTAGACCCAACCCTGGAGTTCCAGAGATTTAGAATCTGTTGGGGAGACAAGTGTACAAGTAAATATAACACCAAATGTTGCTACGTTGTGTTGGCAATTCACATTTAGTGACTTGTAAGAATAAATGAGACGGAACTTTTTTTACCCCTTACATGCTACCGGAGGGACCTTTTAACTCTATATGCCTATTTATAGGGTTTGTAGATTTAGAGCAAGGTTATATACAGGCTCACCTCCTTATTTTACAGACAAGGAACCTATGGTTCAAGTTAAGTGACTTGCCCAGGGAGTAAGCCGCAGAGCCGTGATTGGAATCCGTGTCCTCTGGGTCTAAATTCAGCATTCTTCTTATGGCATTGTACTATGGGAACACTCGTATTAAAAACTTAACTGAATAAAGAAACTACAAATCCCTAAACACCTGAGGATGTCCCCACGGGCCTCATGGAAGAGAGTTTCCAACTGTCCTTGAACTCCTTCTACCTTGTCTCTGGATGTCTTTTCAGCCTGCATTTCCACTTATTTATTTGGCACCTGGCTTATCACCTCCTTATTTAGCCCTGATTATCTTTTTCCATAGATAAAGGGTAAGGAGAGAAGATAAGAGCAGCAAACCAGTACAAAGAGAAAGGGAAGAAGAGAGACCCATATACCTCCCTACTTCTGGCTAACTCAGAATTGTAGTTTAGACCCTGGGATCCTATCACGGGATGGAGAGCTAGAAGGGACCTTAGATATCCCACCCTTTCATTCTATAGATAAGAAAAAGATAAGGATTAGAGAGGGCTGGATGGTAAGCTGGGGCACAAAACACTGGCCTCTAATGCCAAATCCTACTCTCTTTCCAGTGTCCCGCAGCCTCTGGCCATTCTGCTTCTCACCACAACTTCAGATACCCACCTGATTTTGGACCAGCCCCCACCTCCTATTGGCAGTCCTTGGATAGGAGGGATGAAGTTAGGCTGGTCACTGTAAACTGATTAAAAATTACAAGTTGAGGTTGGGGTGATGGAAAGGATGAGCACAGGGGCCTATTAGAGAAAAGGAAGAGGCCAGGGATATGCCCTACTCTGGAGAATCAATCTTGTGGTATATGGTATGCCTTCTGGAAAGCCCTCCAAGATTTTCAAATTCAGTGGTGATTGTTTTTTCCCATTCCCAAATGGACTCCACTTTTGGTGGTCAGCACTCTTACCACAATCAATTAATTAATCAATTGTGATAGGCACTGGGGATACAAGCACAAAGAATGAAACAATCCCTACTCACAAGGTGCTTACACTCTAGTAGGGAGGCCACCTGCTTTTCTCTTATCATCTTTGCTTGATGTTGCTACTGAGCCTTCAGCTACCGAGCTCCATCCTCAGATCCTTCATCATTCCTCCAGCCAGCATCACCTCCTCCCCCTTCTCTTCTCGCCATTTCCTCTTTTCTCCTTAGCCCTGGCTCTTTCAGCATCGTTTTCTCTTGGCTTCTCTTCCTCCCCATCCCTCTGTCTCACACCCTGAATCACTCAGGAATCCAAATAACCATGTGTATGTTTTGTAGACAAAAATAGAGGGATTATTATAATAGCCTGAGTAACTTACAACCAGGAAAAATAGATTTCAATGGATAAATCTAGAGAAAATCAGAAACTGATCTTAAAGAAATGGTAAAACAATTTATACAGTAACCACAATATTCTAAAGACAAACAACTTTGAAAGACTTAGGAGCACAATGCAATGGTCAGCCATGATTTTAGGGTATTTGTGATGAAACTCGGTGGCCACCTCCTGATAGAGAAGCTCTGGACTCAGAGTGTAGATTGAGATATACACACACATGTGTATATATGACATGTATATTTCTGTATAAATACATATGTAAACACAACATATGCTATATATTTATGTACCTATGTATATACATACACATATATTTATATTTGTATATTTCATGTATATACATATACATATATTTATATTTGTATATTTCATGTATATACATACACATATATTTATATTTGTATATTTCATGTATATACATACATATATATTTATATTTGCATATTTAATGGTCATTGCAGCAATTTGTTTTGCTTAACTATGCAGATTTGAAACAGGTATTTTATTTTTCTTGCTTCTCAATGCAAGAAAGGGGGGAGGTTGAAAGAGGAGAGGGAAAGGGAAGGGGAGGAGGGAAAGAAGGCAGAATTTGAAAAAAATAAAATTAGAGAGAAATGAAGAAATAGCAAGGCATTTTAATGCCTTCTTACAATACGTTTAACTCCATTCTCAGCGCAGTTTGACAATTACATAAGCAATTTAAGAATGTGCCTTACCTGCAAGTACATTCCACAGACATATACCAGCAGGCCCATTTATTGCACGATACGGGACCTTTATCATATTGAGGATTGCAAACCCCATACTGACCAGAGCCAAGGCCATGGCCACAAAAAGGAAGATTAAAATCATGACATGAAGGCCAGCGTTCAGCTGTTTCACCATGCGAGGAAAGACTGGGGAGAAAGAAACAATCATTGTTGTATTTCATTAAAGGGTATTAAAGTGTTCTACCAGGAGTGTATGGTATTTTGGTTGTTTCTTTGTAAAGCACAAGTCATACTTATTATGAACGCAGTAATGAACTGGGGAAGGGCCAAAGGAAGCAGGCACCTTTCGAGGAAAAAACATTCATCTTTTCCTGTTCTTGATACGTGGATTTACTGCTCATTGGGGGGGCCAGCACCTTTAGTCTGTGGTCTTTAGGCATTAATATTTTGCACAAACAGCTAAAAAATGAATGATCACAGGTGGCAATCTAAATTGGCTTGACCTTTTGATCTGGTTATCTTTCCTGATTCCCAGATTCCAGATTTCCAGATTCACACCGCTCCTTTCTCTTTTAATACTGTTCTTTTTCAAAGGAGGGCTAGGTTGGTACTGCTTATGGGCACTGAGCAACCTGAAATGTAGGTGTCACAGGATTTAAAGAAGGACTTGAGACATTATCTAGGCCAAGTCCCTCATTTTGTAGATGAGGAAACAGATTCCTAGAGAGGTAACCTGACTTGTATGGGGTTCTATAGGCAGAATGGAGCACACTTGGGCCTTTTGACTCCCAACCCAGTGCATTTTCCACTACAATGCATTCCACAGTTACTCCAGCAGGGTGTTACCAAATGTTTTCTGTGTGGTTATAACCCTGGTAAGGTATGAAACTTTAACCAGGAATTTTTGTACCTGAGGCCAGAGGCACAAAAAGCACCATCAGAGGAGGAGTTGAGGGATCTGGTGGGGTAGGGGGGAGAGGTTATGTCAGTAGAGCCTTCGAAGCTAATGGATGGTACCAAGTTGCTAATGTTCTGAAGGGGGAACAAGTAAGTTACTAAGGCTAGTTGGCCCTGATCCCCACCCCCTGCCTCTGAAGTTCTTTTCAGTGCTAGAGAAATCCTGATTCTTACCTGGGCCAGGACAGACACAGCTCCACTTTCGATGCTAACAATTGGTAGTGGGGCAATGACACACAACTTCTTCCTCACTGACTCCCCCTCCCCTTTCACAGGTAATCAGAATGAACTACCATGGAGACTATTCATTCTTTTCTACCACCAAGCCGCTATGGATACTTTGGTCTCAGTTTTGGAGGGAGGTGCTTAGGGTTCTGGGTCCATGGCAGGCCTATAGGAAGTGGATATACCTGGCTCCAACTTCCCCAGATGTTGAAGGAAGGACAATTTCAGTCACAGGAGGGGCAGATTCATAGCCATTTCTCCCCACACCTAATATGAGAGATTGGAGAGGAGATATAGCTTTTATTGCAAGCCTTATAAATTTGCTGCACCTGGTGCAAAGCCCTGGTTTGCCCACCCAATTTTGAGCTCTGGAACCATACTTAATTTGTTGTTCTTTTGCTCCCTCTTCTGTTTTTGATGCCTGTCTCAAGCATATGTGTCCCATAACTTGTTCTGCATCAGTTCCCTAGATATCATAATTGGTGCCACGTTCTCCCCGTATAGATTAGAGTAGTAATTGATGCAGTCTCCCATCTAAGGAAAGAAGACAAGTGAATAAAAACAGCTAAAATGACTAATGAATCCATGGGTGTGTAGTCCTTGTCACCAAAGGAATTCTGTCAACAACAGAGTTTATCCTAACCAGACTTATTTATGATTTAAGAGTGCCTAGGGTCTGCTTACCCTACATTAGTGCCTCTGTAAAAAGCTCAATCTTCCTTGTGTCTACTTTATTTTAAAATCTCCCACAGACCTTAACTCCCGCAGGCCATTGAATGTGTTCTGGACAGAGCCAATTTCTTGGGTTTCTCCTTACAAGAACAAGACTGGAACCCAACGGCAGCAATGAACAGAATATATAGGACACCTGGTATCCATTTACTATGTGTACCCCTAATGGTTTCTATGCCATTAACAAAGCCTGTAGTAAGATTTCAGGTGGGTCTGACCATGTTTCTGTTTCTTGAGATCTAGAAAACTACTCATATAGCTACATAGATATAAAGTACTATTTTGAGTCAAATTTTGTGGTAATTTCAATTTTTTTTCTTCATATCTTTTAGAATTTTTTGGTCTATATATTTTTAGAATACAGTGGACTAAAACCATACTATAGCTGAGTGGAAGTCACTATTTTCACCCAAACAATCATTATAGGAAGTGTGAATTTGTAGGAAACTAACAGGAACCCAAAGGGCTACATAGATGTCATTCATTTTTATCATTACTGTTATCTCATCCTCATCCTTTTTTGATGGGATTCAGGTAGAAAAGGTCCTGGGAAAAGTTACTATCCTACTTATTATTCCTTTGTATTCAAAGTTCTATAGACTGTTGCAGAGGTGGACAAAATTATTATCAGTATTATTACCTTCTACTTCAGTTAAATAGCAGACTTTAATGCCTGTGGCATGGGTCACTGTACTGAAACTAGTTTCTCTTAGCTTATCACTGCTCTCTCCTTGGTTAAAACCAGTGATGCCTTCTTTGTACTCATCCTTCTGCTTATCTCAGCTTCATCTGACACTGCTGACCTAACCCTCTTTTTTTCCATGCCTGCCTTCCATGACACTAATGTAATCTTCAATCTGTTATGTCTCTGATGATTCTCTCCCCGTTTCCTTTCTGGGCTATTTTTTTTCCTTGTGGACGAAATGTCAAGGAACAAAATGGTACACTTCTAAATCCTCTGTGCTTACTCTACATCCTTGCTTAAGAGAGTCTGTCTCTTTGTGTTTTCAACCATCTCTATGCGGATGACTCGAAATACATATTAGGTACTGACCTTGTTTTCTTTTGAGCCCTATATATCCAGTTATCTCTAGATCTCCCCTTACATGGAGATTTACTTACCATTTCAGATGACACCCGAAATTCAACACTGGAAAACGTCTTTCCCTCAGTCACTCTTTCCCAGTTTTTACCCCAGCAGCTAGTCCTCAATTTGGAAGCTATTACTGCTGCTGCTCTGTTCTCATTTCTTTGTAAGGCCTGTCAGAGTTTGTTCTTGCTGTCCACCTCCTCAACTGCTACCCCTCATTCAGTTCAACAAACATTTGGTGCTGTGGCCCAGCCTCAGCTGTCTGTTTGGTCATCCTACCTCCATAATATAAGATCAGAGGATATGAAGCTGGAAGGAACCTTAGAGATTATCTAGTCCAATTCACTTGTTTTATGGATGAGGAAATGGAGGTCCAGAGTGTTAACAGCGACTTACCCAAGGTTACATAAACAGCTACAGGATTCAAACACATATTACCTGGTTCCAAAACCCATATTCTTTACAGTACACTGAACTGGCTTGTGATTTTCTCCATCTAAAACACAACTGCTAGGATAATCTCCATCAAACAATTTTATTCATCTCCCTCCCCTGCTCAAGGACCTGAAGTCCCTACTATTCTATTCATCCATCCACCCAATGGGATGAATAGATTTAAAGAACAAACCCAAATATTCACTATTTGTGTCCCACCTTGTGTTAAGCAAAAAAAGCATGGCTTTTGTTTCTTTTGAGTGGAAGTACTTTCAGCTGTTAAGTGCTAAGCCCCAGGCCTAGGGCC
>CM053623.1:394416018-394456968 GCA_028646595.1 Phalanger gymnotis
GAGTCAGAAGCCAGCCCAGTTCTTTAAGCTCCAAATCTAATTTCTTTCACCATCTGTTTCCTCCCGTGTGCCTACACCGCACCTTTACCTCATGTTCACCTGTATCCCGTAACCAGCGGTGCTGTGAGGCTCAAGTGACATAATCTACATAAACCACTTTGCAAACATATCCTGCAAAGCACTATATAAATGTTTTTTTAAAATTTTTTTTTATTGCCATTGCTGTTGTTGTTAACCTGCAGTCATCAGGCCTCCAGCCCGGCCATGGTTTCATTCCCTGAGCCTTCCACTTTTGCTTTGCTCAAGCAATATAAGGATATGTTTAATAACCAGGTTCTCTGGGGGGAAAATGTACACGCATACAATTTTAAGTTTGATTTGCATTACTAACACTTTCTTAAGTCTAGACTGTCAAAATGAGAAATCAAATCCCAATGTGCAGCAATTGGGGACTTATTCAGTGTAAATGCTCACAATGAAAATTTTTACAGTCTCTCTTGCAAGCTGGTAAGAGGGGGCTCCAGTATACCCCTGGCCTGTGTCCTTATAGTTTTTTTTATTTTTATTGTGAATTTAACATAAAAAATGAACATTTCAATATACAAAAAGAGGACTGCATATGAAATAGTGAATTTGTTAGTTTTTAAAGTGCATATTAAATGTTTAACATGATAGTGTTAGTGGCTTCCCTCTGAAATTATTTCCTATCTATCCTGTATGTAGTCTGCCTTGTATAGATTTGTTTACAAGCTGTCTTACTCATTAGACTGTAAGCTCCTTGAGGGCAGAAATGGGGTTTTTTTTTTGCCTCTTTTTATATCCCCAGTGCTTAGCACAGTGCCTGTCACACAGTAAGCACTTAATAAGCGTTTATTGCTTGGTTGACTGATGATAGTAATGAACCTGTCTTGCTTCTCTACATCCCCTTCTGAGCTTCCTTCTTTGTTCTTCTGAACATTTAAAAAACAATGTTTTTTTCACTTTTATTACTACTTACCAATTCTCTCTACATCCTCACTTAACAGAAGCCTTGCCTTATAATAAGTAAGTAAAGTCAAGCAAAACATATCAACACATTGGTGGTGCCTAAAAATGTATGGCACACTCTCAGTCTTCTGAAGTCGTGATTGGTTGCTGCATTAATCAGAGTTTTGAAGTTTTTCAAAGTTGTTTTCCTTTACATTACTGTGGTTTTGAAAACTGTTCTCCTTGTTCTTCTGATCATTTAATTTTGCATTAGTTCATACAAGTTCTTCCCAGGCTTCTCTGAATCATTCATATTCACCATTCCCTACTGTTGTTCCAACTATCCTCAGGAGTAGGGCATCGCACTTACCAGTACTTTCCTCCTGTGTCTCTTACGGAGTTGCAGGATTTCATAACTTGACTCTATCTTTCTAGATCGATCTCACATTCCTGTCCATCATGTGCTCTACTTTCCAGCCAAACTGACCTTCTTGCTGGTCCCTGTACACAGCATTCTACCTATTGCCTATGTATAGGATATCCCCCCATGTCTAGAATGCTCTGTCTCCTTATTTTTAGAAAAACAGAACCACAGATCTACAGCTCGAAGGGACCTAGGAAGCCAGCTAATCCAACACCATGATTTGCCACTTAGGGAAACTGAGGCCCCAAGAGTTGAAGTGACTTGCCCAACCAAGGTCATGTAATCAGTGTCAGAGGTGGGATGTGAACCCACGTCCTTTGACTCCCCAGAAAGTACTCTTTCTGCTATTTTGTCTTGTATCCTATCTCTTGATATCCCTAGCTTTCTTTGGCACTCTAGTGTTACCTCCTACATCAGGCCTTTCCCCATTCCCTCTCTAGTTGTTAGTAATTTCCTTCTTCCTCTGAATTTGGTGTATGCATATACACACACATATATGTATGGATGTATATATGTATATACATACTCATCTGTGTACTTGTCGTCTCCCCCTCCCCCACCCCAATATAATATAACCTTTCTGGAGAACAGGGGCTCTTTTGCTTTTTTTATCCCCAGTGCCTAAGATACTGTAGGAGATAAATATATGTTTGTTGAATTTAATTGGACAAGATGTTTAGAACCAGGAGGTGTCTTACAGATCATCTAGCCCAGTGGTCCCCTATATTTTTGTTCTGCAAACCCCATCTTACAACAAAGGAAAATGTGTTATGAACCCCCAGGGCAATTTAATATGCTACTCATAATATTCTGCAATTATTTACTACTTAAGGCTCCATTAAAGATTTTTAGTGTGAACTCCTTGGACCATTGTCATGAACACCCAAGAGGTGTGTGAACCACTAAATAGGAACCACCAAAGTGGACCACTTAATAGGAATCACTGATCTAGCCCAAGACATTTATTTTACCCAAAAAGGAAAGACTGGTGACTAAGTTCTTCAGGGAACCCCATCCCTCCAACACCTGTCTATGACTTAGTAGATAAGTCTTAGAGAGTTGCTGTGGGTGTCCCCCAAAGTTCTGTCCAGGGACCTTTTCTTATCTATACACTCTCTTGGTGATTTCATCAGCTACCATGGGATCAGTTATTATCTTGAGGCAGATGACTCCCAAGTCTATCATGTCTTCCCAAACCTGGTCTCTTTCCTGAGCTCTGGTTTCTATCTCCCACTACCTATTGGAAAGTTCAAACTAGATGTCCCACAGTCATCTTGAACTCCACATGTCCAAAACAATTCATTGTCTTTCCCCCCACAACTTCCCTATTTCTGAAGGGATGGGGTAGGGAGGGACACTATTCTTCCAGTTACCCAGTTCAGAGTCATGCTTGATTTTTCTTTCTTCCACATTCTTGTCTTCCCAATAAGTTGCCAAGTGTGGCTGATTTTACCTGCATCACATCTCTTGCATCCGTCCATTCCTTTCCTCCTCTTATGTGGCCACAACCTTAGTTCAGGCTCTTATCTCTGGCCTATATTATAATTTCAATAGCATCTTAGCTGATCTCTGAGTGTCCACTCACTCCTTTCTCTATGCCATCCTCTGCAAAGCTGCCAAAGTGGGATTCCTAAGGCCTGGGTCTGACCATGTCATCCCAGCAACCATTTCTCTCTCTTCTATACTACCACTAGAGGCTCCTTTGTTTGACATTTAAAGCCCTTTACCACCTGGTTGCAGCCTACCTTTCCAGGGTTTATTATACACTATTCCTCCTCACACACCCTACTGTCCAGACAAATTGACCTTCTCGCTGTTTCTCCAATGTGACATCCCATTCTCCTTACCTGGGTCTTGGCCAGGCTGTCACCTGGGCTTGGAGGCGCTCCCTACACACCTCTGCCTCTTAGACTGCCTAGCTTCTTTCAAAGCCTTGCTTAAATGGCACTTCTTACACAAAGCCCTTCCTGATCTTTCCAGCTGGTAGAGTCTATCTGATGAAATCCCCTTGTATTTACTTTGTTTATATGCAATATCAACTTATATTTGTATTTTATTATTTATTTCCCTGCACTCTCATCCCCCTAACCTTCTTGAGAATAAGCACAGTTTCATTTTTTTTAACTTAACAACCCCATTGCCTAGTATAGCAAGTACCTAGAATGTAGTGGATGCATAATAAATGCTTGTGAATTGAATTGATTATATATGGCAAGGAGATGTTAAGGGACTTGTTAGAGATGATGCTGTTACCAAGTGTTGAAGGTGACGTATGAATGTAGGCATTCCTCACACTAGGCACAACACTCCGATATCACTAAAGCCATGATGCCTCTTTTTGTTTCACAGATGAGGAAAACGTGGCCCAGAGAAGAGAATTGTTCATATGTACACAAGGAATAACTACGAGGTCACTCATATAAGTAGTAAATAAAGGCATGGTTCAGGTCCTTTGCCTTCTTTCTATTAAACCAGCTTATCTCTCAGTGTGTGTGTGTGTGTGTGTGTGTGTGTGTGTGTGTGTGTGTGTGATATGCCTCTTCTCATACACATATATCCCTGTCATTAAATGTAGTCACAGAAACTTACCCATATCTCAATTTAAAAAATTCTCTACTCAGATTATTAAATAACATTAACAAATAGCAAATTCTTAAATAACAGCCCATGTTTATGTATCACTATAATTTGTAAAGCACATTCTTCACAACAGTCCTTATGAGGTAGGTAGAGTAAGTATTATTAACTTCATTTTATAGATGAGAAAACAGGTTCAACCAGGTAAAGTGGCTTGTGGAAAACCACACACCTATTCAGTGCCACAGGGCTTTTGACTCACAGTCCAGTGTTCTTCCCACTAATAATAATAATAATAATAAGGATAATAACTCATCTCTTTGAGGTTTATAACAGTATACCACCCTTGTACTCGTGGGGAGCAATGGGAATTTTCATTGGCTGTTTCCTTGCTCATCTCTTCTTCCTGGCTACAGGGGCTTCCTTTGTCAAGTCCCAGCTAAAATCCCATCTTCTAGGAGAAGCCTTTCCTGATCCACCATAATGCTAGTGCCTTTCCTCTCTTCATTATTTCCAATTTGTCCTGCATATAGCGTGTATGTACATAGTTGTTTACATGTGTTTCCTCCATTAGAGTGTGAGCTCCTTGAAGAGCAGGGACTGTCTTTTGCTTTCCTTTGTATCCCTTCTACTTTCTTAGATAGTGCCAGGAGCATAGCTGGCACTTAATAAATGCTTATTTGAGTGACCAACTAACTTACTGACAGATTAGCACATTGTCTGGCCCACCGGGTGTCCTCCTAGTAAACATTTCTTCCCTCAGGAGACCAACGAATGCTACATTTAATAAAACTTACTAGTTTAAAAACTTTTAAATAGAAGCCAGTTTCCATGGCATGCAGGGAAGGAAGCATATGATACTCACTGGTGAATCGGGAATGCCGGCCACCCAGCCCACATTGCCGCACTTTGCAGCCCTTGAAGAGTCCGTAGTAAATGTCTCCAATGAATTTAACTAGCTCTGGATCTGTGGCATTGACCAGATCCACTCCAGTCTGACACAGGATCTTCCCACTTATCCACTTGGGGACTGCCAGAGCAATGATGATTAACAGGAAGGACGAGAAGCTCAGCAATGAGGCCAAGCCGAACCACGTCTTCTTAAAACAACCTGGCATCCTAGTGGTTTTAAGAAATCATCCCCAAGGCCGCGTGGCAGCAGCAAGGGACAGTGGCATTTCTTGGGTGCTGGGAAATCCTCAGGTCCAACATCAGCTTTTCAATGTTGCGCATTTTGAAGTGCATTTTTTTCCCTCCTTTTCCCTTGCTGCCCAAGCACATGTTTACTATGACAACATCCTGAAATGGATGCACAGACAGCCTTCATTAGACTTGAGTGTGCAGAGAGGATGGTGTTTATTTCTGAAGGAAGTAACCCTATATCAGCCTCCGACTAGTGTTTCAGCTGATGGTTTAATTGTCCCCTGTTTTAAATATTCAAATGACACCGGGGTTCTTATCATAAGTACTTGAAAGGCACAGTGGGGCAAAACTAAGGAGATGAGATTGTAAAGAAGTGCTAACAGGTATGAAAAAAGCTGAGGGGGGAAAAAAATCAAGTGATTTGGCACAAGAATTTTGCTGACAGTGAGACTGTATCAAATGTCATCTCTTTTATCTCTGCCAAGACCTTTCTCTCTTTTTCTAAATGTCACTGCTGTCAGATCTCTTAGGACAACTAATAACACAAGGAAACGACCTTCCGTTTTCCAAGACAGTCGACTAAAGTGTATAAACAGTGCTTTATGACACCTGGATTTGTCACTGGGTGAATCTTCTGAGTGTAAAATTGCAACATAAATCAGTTTGTGAACTCACGGCTTTGAGCAAATGGAGCAATATGTACTGGAAAGTGCACCAGCCTTGGAGGAAAAACAGTTCTGGCTTTGACAAGAAATAGCTTGGTTAAATCACTTAACCTCTGTGACCATCAGTTTTCTCATATGTAAATTGGGGCTGACGATACTTGCACTAGTTGCCTCACGAGGCTGCCATGAGGACAGCAATTTGTAAAAGTAAGATGTACATGGGCATTATTATTATTATTATTACAAGGCAATAAATAAAATAGTCAATAAAGATGTACGAAGATAAATAGGTTACATTCTTGCCCTCATGGGGCTTATAATCTACTAGCGAAGACAAGACAAATACACAAGCAACTGTACTAAAAAAGTAAGACATGATAAATGTATTTGAAATCATAGGATTTAGAGCTGAATGAGGCTGTACCAAACATTCAATACAGTGGGTCTCAAACATTTTGGCTCAGGATCCCTTTGTACTCTTAAAAACTATTGAGGACTCTAAAGAAAGTTTGTTTACATAGTTTTATATCTATTAAACTATAAAACTATATCTATAGTTTTTACATTAGAAACTGACTGAAACTAATAAAATTTTAAAATATGTATTAATTCATTAAGAAATAATCATATAAAACCAATGTGAAATTAACTAATGTGAAACAATATAAAAATAAAAATTACATATTAACATGTTTTATGAAAGAATAATATTTTCCAAAAGAAATAAAATTATGAGAAGAGTGGCATTGTTTCATATATATATGTACATATATATATTTAAAAATCTCTTCAATTTCTGGCTTAACATTAGACAGCTGTATTCTCATATCTGCTTCTGCCTTTGATCTGTTGTAATACATTGTTTTGGTTGAAATATATGAAAAAAATTGAGCCTCACACAAAGATGTAGTTGAAAGATGAAGGAGTATTTGAATAGATAAATAATGCTTTAGTATTAGTACAAAAAAAGATTTGCCTTACAGAGATCCTCTGAAATGGCCTTGTGTTCAAGGACAATACTTTGAGAACCACTGATCTAATATAACCCTATCATTTTACAAGAGGAAACTTGGGCCCTGAAAGGCAAAGTGACTTGTCTAAAGTTACCAATCAATCAATCAATCAATCAAGTATTTATTAAATGCCTACTATGTTCCCAGCAGTGTGCTAGGCCCTGGAGATACAAGTACAAAGAATGAAACATCTCTACTAGCAAGGAGTTCACATTCCATTGACAGAAACAAGTATGGGTGTTTGTATACATATATACATACGCACATACATAATACGTACTTTTAACTACTTTGTACTAATTTATATTTATATATTATGGAACTACATATTTTATATTTCTATGTAAATATTTCTAACATATTTTATATTTACAATATGTTTTATACCATGTATTTTAATATAACATATACTATTTTAAATATAAAGTGAATCACTACAAAGTAATTAAATACAAGGTAGTTGGGAAAGGAAGGCACTAGCAGGTGGGGGAATCAGAAACGGCGTCATCTTAGAAGAAAGGGGCTTTATGATGTAGAAGTAAGGAGAGAGTGCATTCCAGGTATGGAGGAAGAGTTATATAATTTGGAAGTAGCCAAACTGATAGTGCACATTGTGCATATACCTTATAACCCCCGGGGAACTACAGTAATCACAGAATTCCACAATGGCTTATGGGATGCCTTTCTTAAGCCTGTAGAAAAGACGGTGTTGCTATAGCAGTTACCCAGTGAAAGAAGGTAACATTCAGGGTGTTTACAAGATGGCTCTCTCTTTGAGCCCCCAGCTCTGAGCCCCCTCAGTTCCTCTCTGGTGCATGTTTGGTACAGCCTCTCCAAAGGTGGAAATATCTCCTCTGGAAATGAATGGGTGGTCAGCCCGCAAACAGCCTAGACTGTTTACTTCCTGCTGCATTAGGCTTCAAGGGGCGGCACTGAGCATTTACATTTTTTGTTGGCCAGGTTTGCAATCCTGAATGATTTGGAATATTGCTCAAAGTATAAAAAATATAAAATTTACAACTGAAGGCACCACTTGCATCTGGAATCTCTCTTAGTCAATTATCCCCTACATCCCTAGGACATAAATTTTTGGCATACTGTGGCCACAAAGTTTATTAAATATAGTGAAAATCATAGGATCATAGATTTAGAACCGGAAGGAACCATAGCAGACATCTTGTCCACATATTTTACAGGTGAGGAAACTGAGGCTCGGAGGTTAAATAACTTGTGTAGAATGTAAGCTCATTCAGGGTAGGGATTGTTTCATTCTTTGTGCTATGGGCCAGAGACTATACCAAGAGAAAGCAAAGGAAGCAGGGTTAGAGTGATTTTATTTTTCTTCTTCTCTAGCTCACTGCAGTGCTAATGGGATTTTTTTTTTCAATATTTGTCAGTCTCTACTCCAGGATCAGAGTTGCCTCATTTGGGCTGAACTCTACTCACAGTCTTGGTTCTTTCATCCTCTGATCTGAATCACCAGAGATAGAATCTTGGGCCCTGGCATCTTGGAGCCACCATGGTGTGACAGTCTCAATCCTCAAGTCAGTCTGACTATATTAGCTGCTCATTCCCCATGCCCTATCTAGCAAGTGAGAAAACAAAATTTTAAGGACAACAGCAAGAAACAGAGGCAGTCAAATTTGGATACCAGTGCCCACATTTCTTCCTTTTCCCATGGCTTTTTGCTCTTTTTGAGTGTTCATTCACCTGGTTTCCCAGTGAGGGCATATGGTACGATGTCCAGGCTTTTCTTTCTTCCCTAAATTGCCACCCTGAGCCTGGAAGCAAATGATTTGATATAGACAAGAAAGCATGGCATGGACACAAGTTATGCTGGGATCTGAACCAAGTGCCCCCAAGGCCACTGCTTTGTCATTCCACATAGTACTCATATCACATAAGGACAGATTTATAAAGCAATTTATGGCTACATCTTCCATATATGATCTCATGTGAGTTTACAAAACCTTGGATAATTTTGGAATCATTTTTCCTACATTTCAGATCGGATAACTGAAGCTCAGAGTGGTTAAGTGACTTGAACAAGGCAACACAGCCAGTAAGTGAGGATCGTGGGCTTCAATCTAGCCTACCGCTTATCCTACTATGTGCCAGGAGCACACCTGGCAAAGGTGCACCTTGGCTGTGGCTGATATTAGGCGAAGCAAAACACATAAAGCTAGGGACATTCTGAAATTATGGTACTTCCAAGATAACGGACAATGTTTTGAGAGTCTTCTACAATAGAGATGTAAATGAAATATGTAATTAGGATTACATGCATATAATGTTCAATTCATATAATTAGATGAAGGAGGAAATATTTCTTACTAGGGTAAGGGGTTCTTAATCTGGGGGCCACGAACTGGTTTTAAACATTTTCTGATAACTTTTTCAATATAATTTGTTTCCTTTGTAATCCTATGTATTTTTATTTTATTCATTTAAAAACTCCCTGAGAAGGGGTCCATAGGCTTCATCGGAATGCCATACAGTTTTATGACACAAAGAAAGATTACATAGCCCTAGATTAGGGGGAATGCAGGAAAGTTTTATGGGGAAGATAACATTTAACTTGGATTTGATGGATGTGAATGAAGATAGGGGAGTAGAATATCCCAGCTATAGGAAACCCAGATTAAATTTACTTCTCTGGACAAAGGAGAGATCTATGGGCTATTCCTTTTTCTTTTGGATGAGACAGTCAATAGCCTTTTAAATATTATGTCTGTTTTTTTATTTTTCATATACCTACTTAAGGGGTGGCTAAGTGGCACAGTGGATAGAATGCTGGGCCTGGAGTCAGAAAGACTCCTCTTCCTGAATTCAAATATGGCCTCAGACACTAGTTGTGTAATCCTGGGTTTAATCTTGTTCACCTCAGTTTCCTTATCAGTAAGATGAGCTGGAGAAGGAAATGGCAAACCATTCCAGTATCTCTGCCAAGAAAATCCCAAATGGGGTTGGAGATATGACCGAAAACTGACTGAATAGTAATGATACCTACTTAAATTTTTATACGCTTGGACAACATCTTTATGTGTCTATGGCTGGAAGCTACCAAACACTTATTTTTAGGGCTTATCCTACCTGCGTTATTTTCATTTCTTTTTCCCACCTCACTTAGAGTTCATAGATACAGAGCTGGAAGGAACCTTAAGAGTCCAATTAGATCAGAAGTTCTTAACCTGACACTAATGAACAAAGTATTTTTTTAAAAAAAGTATTTTTAAAATAATATCTCAATCTAGTTCCCTTTGTAATCCTACATATTTTACTTTACATATTTAAAAACATTATTCTAAGGAGAGGTTCTATAGGCTCCCATCACACTGTCATGACACAGAAAACGTTAAGAACTGATCTAGACCATTTTCACTTTACAGATGAAGAAACTGTGAGTGATCTGTCATACACGGAAGAAGTTTTACAAGTGGCATTTTAAATTCAAGTCTTTTGACTCCAAAGCCATTGCTCCTTCCATTGTATCACAAGGGTGGAGATGGCAAGGGTTATAGCCATCTATTTCATGGTATCCTTGGAGGATTCAAATGAGATAATGCATTTAAAGCTCTTCATAAGCAACGAAGGGCTAGAAAAATGTAACCACTAGATGGTACTAGTAACAACTAATTTGATCCTATTCACTAAAAGAAGCAGGATGGGGGGGAAGCCAAACACTTTCTTGGGCTATGTGTCCCTATAACCTGGGGAGGGAGCAAATTCCAGTCTATCCACGTTTCTTAGATAGTGAGCCATCTTCTGTACCTTGTTTCTGTCTCGGTCTCTCTCTTCCTCTCTCTCTCTGAGTGGTCCCAGTGGTCTTGTTACTTTACAGGATGTAGTTGGTATGGCTTTACCCAGACAAAATAGTCCTGAGCCCCTCACCCATCAACAAACCCCCACCTCTTCCCCGAATCAACTATAATTTGCAGAGCCCTTCGTGGCCATATTATAATGGCATATTCTACTGGAATAAACAGACATGCTTAAATATCATACCCATATTTTACACATAGGTACATATTTTTATATTTAGGCACAGAATCAATAAAAGGAATAAAACAACACATAATAGGATACTTACCAAAGCTTGCAGCTTTTTTCAGACTCAGGAAATCTTTAACCAATCTACAGACACATTCCAAAACCAGGAGCTCTGAGAAAAACAGAATTCCTGTTCTCTACTGCCTAGTTGAGAATTGTATCACGTTGCCTTCTCTAGCTCCTCAGTTCTCCTTGTCAATTTAGATTTATTGAGTGAGCAATTATTATACGGGGCTCAAACAGACCTGCCAACTCTTCTATCTGTGATGAAAGGGTATGAATTGAAAGACTAGGTTTTGGCTATTTCTGTTTTGTGTTTATAAATATTCTGTCCTGAAGTATTTTGCAAATATTCTACAATAAGCAGGTTGCCAACACCCTTGGAGAGAAGACTTAGGCAGGACAAGAGGTATAAAGCAGGTCAACAGAAAGATGTACGACCAGAAAAAAGGATGAATCAATCTCGGAGTGAGAACAACTGTTGGATAGGTGGTGTTATCAGGAAGCAGCAGTGACCCCTCTGACTAATAGGAACAGAAGACAGATTTGAAAGGGTTGAGCAGTTTGTGGGTGATGAAGACAGTGTAGATTCAGGGCTATCCATTGGGAATTTTATTATGTAGCCCTAATTTTTAGTTCTGAATCTGTGATTTCCTTAGTATAGGCTACTCCCAGGGAGAGAATTCTCTCTGTCAATGTAGATCAGTCTTGTTTTATAACTTGCAGTCTTACTCCAGTACTGAGAACTTAACTAGCTTCCCCTGGAGTCATATGTGAATATGTTATCTTACATATGTTGGGATGCTGTCAAGTGTTGTTTACTCCTAATACTAGGTAAGTAACCCTTCCTGATAACTCCAGCTACAAGTGGTCCTTCATCATCTGATCTCAAAACAATGATTTCTCTTCTTATGTATGTATATTCCAGGAAGATTTCTCTCTTGGGATTTTTTTCTCTTTGCTTCTTCTTGTTTTGGGAAGGGGAATTTTGTGATGTTTGTGTCACTTGGAGAGGAGGTACTGGAACATATTTTCACTCTCTTGTAGAGAAAGATTGGAGGAGTAGTCTGCAGAGAGAGTTAACCCCATGAGAACTGATGATAGCAGCAAGAAAGCAAGTATAGAGAGAAAGAAGAAGGCTCAGGGAAAATCCTTGCGGGATATCCACTGTTGGGATCAGAATGATAATCTTGCAGCAGAGCCTGAGAAGAAATAATCAGACAGGCAGAAGGAGAACCAAGATAAACCAATGTCACAAAAACCCAGAGAGATTTCTCTAAAGAGAATATTCAGGAGAAGGGGTCGGTCAGCAGTGTCAAAGGCTGCCGAAAGGTCCAGAAGAGTGAGGATTGAGAAGTCCTAAGATTTAGTCATTATGATACTCGATGAAAACCAGCCTTGGAGAGAGCAGTGTTGGTTGAGTGGTGAGGTCCAAAGCCAGAGCTGTTACAGGCCATCTTCCCGCAGTCAAATGAATAAAAATATCCCTCCCCAATATGATCAGTGTGTGTTTTCCTTCTGTTTGCTTAACAGAATTGTATCAATGTTTTCAAAGATTTATAAGAGTGTCGGTGGGCACAATCTGCCAAATCACAATATTTCTAAAGCTGAAAGATTCAAGTTCATGAACAAATATAAAAGCACCTCCAATCTTTCTTTAAAGTACCAGTCCTACATTAGAAACATCTGTTAAAATACCTGTACCAGGATGCCCTGTAGACATATCACACCCAACAGATCTAAAATAGAACTCATTATTTTCCCCTAATAAGCCCAGGTTTCCAATCTCAGAGGCATCTTCAACTCCTCATTCTCCTTCACCTGACCCTGGGCAAGTCACTGAATCCTGTTTGCCTCAGTTTCCTCATTTGTAAAATGAACTGGAGAAAGAAATGGCAAACCACTCTAATATCTCTGCCAAGAAACCCCCAAATGGGATCACAAAGTCAGAAATGACCGAACAACAACACCTCATATCCACTGCCATTCAAATGGCTACCATGGTACTTCAGGCCCTTGTGACCTCCTACCTGGATCAACATAATTCCCTCCTAACTGCTTTCCCTCCTTCCAGTGTCTCTTAGCTCTAATCCATGCTCCACACCTGGGCCAAATTAATCTGACTAAATCACAGGTCTGACCACATCACTTCCTTGATCAAGAAGCTGCAGGTCTCTCTATGAGGTCTAGTCTAGGCTAAAACACAAACTCCTCAGTGGGGCACTTAAGACCCTTCACAATCTGTCTCTAACCTTTCCAAGCTTAGTCAGAACTAATCTTCATTCCCTCTATATTCTAGCCAAAGCCTACTTGTTTTTCTCTTAACTCAGGATTCCATTTCCTACGTCCATGACTTTGCATAGGCTTCTCTGTGCCTAGGATACCCCGTCATAACTTCTACCTCTTGGAATTCCTAGTATTTGTCGAGGCTTAACTCATATGCTTCCTGTAGGAAGCCTTTCCCGATTCCATTAGATGTTAATGTTCTTTCCTCAACTGATCAAATACATAGTTATATATTTATGTGTTCTCTCCTTTCCTCCTTGAAGACAAGAAATATAATTTTCATTTTGTCCCAGTGCCTGGCGCGCAGAAGGCACTTAATATTTGATGGGTGGGCCTAGACTGGATTAGTTGGTTTTCTGGAGTCCAGAAGAATAAGTGCCATCCTTTCCCTGAATGACAGCCATTCAAATATTTAAAGACAGTTAACATTTCCCTTAATTCTTGTCTTCTCCAGGCTAACTATCTCTATTCCCTTCAACCAGTCCTCCTCATGTGGCTTGATCTCAGAGTCCTTCACTATTCATCACCCAGGATTTATCCTAGGCCTTCTTTTTTTTTTTCTCTATACCTGCTCATCAGTTCTCATGGGGTTAACTGTCCTGCTCATCTGTAGATGCCTTCCAGTTTATCAATGCCCTTCCTAAAACACGGCACCCTAACTGAACACAATACACTAGAAGATGGACTCGTGTCTACTTCAGTTGACTTCTTGCTTCTCTAGGTCATCATACTCACTTAATTAGGGAAAACGTCATGTTTGATACCACTCAGTCTGCTGTCACCAACTCTCCTTGTATCTAGCTCAGAAAGCTGAACGATGGAACAAGTTCACTTGAAGATCAGAACCCAGAGAGCTAACAATGACCACCAGGGAAGAAACCCTTTACTCAGGGCCCACATAATTTCAGCCACTTTCAGTGTATATTTATGGAACTCTTCTGTATGGCTCTGATGCGGTTGTTTCTGACTGATGCCCCCCCCCCCCAGGCTTGCTCTGAATGTCACATTCTTGGTACTACTTTGCCCTTACTTCTCCTCCTCAGTCCCCTACCCCCACCCCAGATGATGCCTGGCACTTTCTTCTGATTCTCGACTCAGATCAACCTCCACCCAGTAGAAATCCTGACTCTTGCCTGTTTATTTTCTACTCATCCTTTACAACCCAACTCGATTGCTGCTTCCTCCGTGAAACCTTTCCAGCTAGTAAGGGGCTCTGGAGGAGGAAATGAGGCTTGTGACTGGGCACAGCCTTCCCCACCTTAAATCCAATTCACTCCCCAGTCAGGCATCACCTTCCTGGTGTCATTCATGGTCCTCTGAGAACGAAGGAGAAGCCACAAACAACAACCAGGTAGTAATGGGCTTTCTCCTCACACCACACACAACACTTTGTTTTGTAGTTCTGATGCGCTTACGATGTCATGCTATATTTTATAGCTAAGTATGTTAGTGTCCTATTCTCCTCCTAGATCCTACTAGACGGTAAAATTCCATGAGGATGGACACCAGTAGCTTATCTAAATTTCCTACCTCCTCCCAGAGCCTCACGCTGTGCTCTGTATACAGCTGGTGCTTCATTTTATAATTGTTATAAATCTGGTGCCACGTCTTCCTCCATTAGGCGGTCCAGTCACCCCCATCTGTCCCCCCAGGTGAAATTAATCTCTCCTTCCTCAAATTTCTCTTGCAGGGACGTCTCCATTTGCCTTATCACATTCTCTCTTGTACCATAACTAATTTGTAGACATGTCTCTTCTCTCCTGTTAGACTAAGTTTTTTTAAAGCAGGGTTTGTTTTATTTATGCCCAGGGGCCAGTCGATGATCGGCTTCGGGAGGGGACCCACCCTGTCCTGGCTAGACTTCGTAGCTTCCTCAGAGTCTAGGGCGGACACCCGCATTCAGCAGGTACATAATTATGGCAGAGTGCAATGGTTTTGGAACGAACAATTTGCAGAACTGAGTTCTGCAGACAGTTCTCTCCGCTGCTCAGTGAGGAAGGAAAAAGCTACTAAGCATGGCTTCTGCCCCTGGTTACAATAACATCGGGGTGTCGCCAGGATCTTCTTCCACTTCACTCTCCGCCCCGCTGGAGCGGTGGCTCGGGGCTCCTCCCTCCCTTGGGACGCCCGTCTCAGACCCGTACTTGCCCCCTCCTGACCTCGGCTCCGAGCCCACCCGACTTTAGCCTCCTTCCTTACGGCCACGGCCGAGTCTTCTACACTCTATCGTGAGCGTACCACTTGTGCCCTGCCGTTTGCACGGCGTCTCCTCATTGGGGAGGGGCGGGGGGCCGCCGGGCCTCCGGAGGGGCGCAGAGCCCAAGGCCCTTCCCCCTAGGGGGCGGAGCCCGCACCGCCCCTCCGCTCGGGGCGCCCCGCCGCGGTCAGCCAGCCTAGGCCGCAGCAGCGTGCCCCGCACCCGCACCGCGGCGCAGGCCTGCGCTCTCTCCGGCTCTTAGCACGTGCCGCGCGGGGCGGAGGCGGAGGCGGGGCCGCAGCTGGCGGGCGGGCGGCCGGAGGAGCGGCGCGGGCGGACAGACTGGGAGGATGGCGGCTGCCGTGGGGGACGCGCGCATGGTGCTGGTGTACGGAGGCAGAGGCGCGCTGGGCACCAAATGCGTGCAGGCTTTCCGAGCCAAAAACTGGGTAACCGCGGGGCCGAGGAGGGAGGAGGGGCATTTGCGCGTTCGGCTGTGGGCGGGGTGTTGGGCGCCCCTGCAGCCGCTGAGCCCAAGCCCTGGGTCGGGGTTCCTCGGCTGCGGCGCGGCCTCGCTTGTGTACTTCCGTGCACACGCGCCCTCCTGTGCATGTGTGCACGGCTCTGTAGGTGCCCATGCTCCCGCTTCTAGGGTACCCCCGAACACATGGGTGCCCTCCCTGTGCTGGCGTGCGTGCGCCCGCTTTTGAGACACGCCAGAATGCATGAGCCCCTCCCTTGTGCTCGCGTGCACGCCCCCGCTGTTAGGATACCCGAAACATACGTATGGACCCCTCCTCTCCGGCGGGCGCGTGCTCGGAAACGCCCCTGCCCCCCCCCCCCTCCCCAGCGTCACGCCCTCCTGTCTCAGCTGCCTTCTTGCTCTTGTAAGGGTGGGGTTGAAACGTGAACCCGAGGGGTCTGTATTTTGCCCCCGAAGCTTAAAGAGAGTTGCTTCTTTTAACAGGGTGTTAAAAATGAACGTGACTGCACCTGCAGGACGCGCCCACCCGTGCACCCCTACCCCAAGCAAGGGACTTCACCTTGGTTGGCAAGGGCAGGGTTCCCCGGGTTGGAGGGAGGAGGGGAAGTAGGGCCACCAGGAAAGGGCACTGGAGAGATTGGGTCACCCCTGTCTCATCACCGGCTTCTTTTCCTTCTTCCCTGGGGGATAAGGAAAGGAAGGGAGAGTGGGGAAGCCGGGGTGCAGCATCCCCCAGGAGGTTGTGTTTGCAGGGCTTGTGGATTAAGGGCGGAGTGGAAGATTGGGCGAATTTGGGGAGCCAAGCAGGAACTATTTGGGCTTTGCAACTAATGGACTCTCTAAACCTTGGGCAAAGCACCAAACCACTCTAGGTCTCGGTTTCCTCTTGTGTCAAATAAGGGAGTGTGCACGATTCTTAATATCCCCTCTGGCCCTGGTTTTAGTGAGGACTAGGGCTCACCCCTTCTTTTTTTTTTGCGCCTTTAATCTGGGAACATTCCCCATTAGCACCTCTGTTCCATAATCCTGGGACACAGGCTTGCCCTTAGGTTCATTTTATTATCACTACTTTTACAAATTAAATGAATATCCAAATCCATCCATCCTTCTTTCCTTCCTACTTTCTCCCTCTTCCTTCTTTTTCCCTCTTCCTCCCTTCCTTCTCTCTTTCCCCTCCTTCCTTTCCTCCTTCCCCCTCTTCCTCCATTTTTCCTTCTTCCTTCCTTTTCCCTCTTCCTCCTTTCTTCCCTTCCTCTCTCTCTTTCTTCCTCTGGCACTGACAGGCTGGCAATGATAGCGCCAACTTCCTGGGAGGGAAGGGAGAAAATAGATCAGGCAGGCTGGGGTCACGGTCCTTGTATGACTGACTGTACTTGTCCCTTTGGGGCCTCCAGCCAGCCTAATAGAGGCTGGGCCCATGCTTTCCATGGACACAAGATTTTTTTTTTTCTGGGGATTTTAACAGCAAGCAAACAAATTAAGGAAAAATTGCCAGAAGAACCAGTGTTTTTACACATTGAGAGAGGAATCTTTGTTCCCATTGAGAAATTCATAGCTTGTTTGATCAGTAAAATTTATTTTTCATCTGTAGGGTCAAACAGGATGGTCAGGCCTGGAAGGACTGTGAGGAAATCCCCATTTGAGTGAGATCTAAGATCCATTTAAGAACTGAGCATCTCAGGCATGGTTAAAGGAAACTTGAAAATGAGGGGTCAGTGAATATGGGGTAGATGAGGAATGAATGGGGGCAAAATTAGGCATTCACTATATGTGCCAAACACTGTGCCAAGGGCTTGAGGACACTAGTAGGAAAAGGAACTCACGCTCTCATTGGGGGAAATAATGCTGGGTCTGTATAAAGGCCTTGAATGTAAAGGGGTGGGACAGGGATCCAGAAGATAGGTCTCAGAGTCAGGGTAGAATAGGGATCTTGAGTTCCCCATGGCAGGAGTGCAGATGAAAGGGAAAGGGGTCTGTTGACCTGTGACGAGGGGAAAAGGTAAAGGAGCGTTAGTTGGGGAAAAGTCATACCACCTTGACGCCAGGCCTGGGCAATATCTGGACAACAGTAATTCTAACCACATATTTTTATAAAGGTTTAAGATTGGTAAAGCTTTTCCACAGGACATCCCCCATCTTACAGCTGAGTTTCAGAGCCCTTTCTTGTCCATGGTTCTGTAGCTAATAAATGTTGGAACTAGGATTTGAACAAACTAAATCTCCTGACACCAGTTCCGGCACCTTTTGTTATTATGTGTCACGCTGGTCCTTAGAAATATGTCAAAAACCTTGACTCCAGGGGCTTAATCCGTTATAAGGTTATGGGGAAAATCCCCTCCAGGGAAGTCATCTTTACATTAGCATGTGGATGGGCTTCCTCTGTCTCACACCTAGATTCTAGCTCCAGCTTTGTTGTTGATTTCACATGTCACTTAAAATAAATGTCTCCATTTTTCTGGGTCTCAGTTCTTCCTCTCTGAAATGAGGGAGATTGACTGGAGACCCATTAGAGTAATTTCTAGCTCAAATTTTCTGATTTGTTGTCGCTCTCTCCCGGGTTTTATCTTTTCAGGATTTGACTCATCTTTTGATTGTAGCTCCTTAAAATTGTTTTTTTTAAAGATCTTATAGAATTTAAAATCTGGAATAGGCTTTAGAGATGACCCAGTATTACCTATTTTCTCTGCTCTCCTTCCCTTTACATTTGAGAAAACTGAGGTTCAGAATTACTAAGTGATTTGCCTAATATGAAAAAGCTAGTGGCGAAACAGGGACTGGAGCCAAGGTCTCTGATGCCAGATGTCCTTTCCACTGTCTTGAAAGGACCCTATTTTGAGGGCAGCTGTGTTAGGTTATAGGGAGAGCGGGTTTGATGATACAAGAGAAGCTTAAGTCTTTCGAAGTGGTTCGTCTTTATGATGTCATAAGAATTTTGAGAGATTTTGTTAAATGCCTTTCTAAACTTCAGGCAAATTATTCACTTAACCCTCCTTGCCTCAGTTTCCTCATCTGTAAAATAAGGTGGAGAAGGAAATGGCAAACCACTCTAGTATCTTTGCCGACGAGGAAACCCTGATGGAGTCGTGAAGAGTCAGACACACCTGAAACTACGAAGTGCCTCTTGGCATTCTGGGAGGCAGCTAGGTGTTTCACTGTGTAGACCTGAGTTCCCATCTAGCCTCAGATGTACTTACTAGCTGTGAGGACCTGAGTAAGTCAGTTAACCTCTGTCTGCCTCAGTTTCTTCAGCTATAAAATGGGGATGATAATGGCACCAAATGAGATGATAATTGTGAAAGTGCTTAGCACAGTGCCTGGCACATAGATGCTATATGAGTACTAAGCTATTATTATTTTCTTTATAACCAGTTTCTTTATTTTGTCTAAAACATAAGCTAGGCTAGTCTAGCGTGACCAACCCTTGTTGAAACTTTGCTGCTCGCTTTTCTAGATGCTCAATCTCTTATCCCTTAATAACTTGTTCTAGAATTTTACAATAAATTAAAGTCAATTTTTTTTTTAAATCAGGGCCACATTTACTCTTCTCCAGCCCATGAACTGTCAAAGATCGCTGACTCAGCAGTTGCATCCCGACAGGTCATTCACTGCCCTGGGACCGACCCTTTTCAGTTCATTTGGGCCTGGTGACTTGTACATCATCACCTTGTGTATCTTTACCATCTTCCTGTTTCTCTTGGGTTTCAGCTACCCATTAACCATTTTTGTTCTGTTTACAATCCAAAGATCATTTTGTTTAGCAGAGCAAAATAAAATTAGTAGAGGTGCTTTAACTCAAGCAGTTAACTAATCATTAAACATTTATTAAGTGTCTTCTGTGTGCCAGGCACTGTGCTAAGCGCTAGGGATACAAAAAGAGGCAAAAGACAGTTCCTGCCCTCAGGGACCTTACAGTCTATTCCTTCATTGATTCCTTTTATTTCCCTAGTGTGTAGCATATTCCCCGTTTTTGTTGGCCTGAGCTTTCCGGGGTGAACCTTTAACATCCCCAGAGTTGTAGAAGGAAGGCCGAATTTATGATCTCAAAAAGGATCATATATATATCTGAATGGTTCGAAATCATTGGGTATATAGAATTCTCTAAGCAGAAGGCATCAAAAAATTTATTCAGGGCCCACAGCGACAAATTAGCGAACCAACCTCCCCATTCCATTATTGTGATCACAAGCCTCCAGGCCCAGTAGGCCCGCCTCACAAGGGTAGCCAGGAGGCCGCAGAAAAAGAAGATGGCATAAATCATATTCACTGGCCTCAAATCCTCGCTCGAACTCCTGGGTCCACACACGGGTCGGCTCTTCTTTGGCTTCAGCTGTAGTTTGTCGCCTCTCCTCACAGCCAAGCCTCTGGCCTTCTCAAGCCCTGCCTCAACGACCAGAGACCAATTGGTTCCCAAGTTGGCACCTCTTAAGTCATCAATCTACACCCACACAGGTTTCACACCTGATACGGCTTTGGGCCCGGGGCTTAGAACTTAACAGGTGAAAGTACTTTCAAGGTAAACAAAAGCCAAAACTCCTGAAGTGCCTTTCACTCAAAGTAAACAAAATAAACAAAAGCCAAACTCCTCAAGGGCACCTGTTAAACTAAGCCGATTTTGCCTTACTGGCGCACATGACTCTGCTAATTTGCCCAACCTGAGAGTTTGCTCTCTTAAATAACCATCCTACTGATACTGGCTGGCAAGATGGGTCCCTTGAGCTAGTTTGAAAACTTTTTTTCTTTTGGTTTCAGCTATTCTTGGCCAGTTAAGAAGTGGTTGCCGATGATAGTATTTTTGTCTATGAGTCCGTGACAGAAGCCAGAAAAATATGTGCTGTTTCCAAGTGTTAGGGACCTGAGCTGTGGTTTCATCATTATGAAAAATTCCCTGATGGAGAAGCTCCCTGTATAGCGCTTAGCGTAGTGTTAAGAGTTGCCTAGTCAACATTTACCCAAGGTCACACAGCAAGGATGTATTTGACATAGTGATGGGGTGGGGGGCGCAAGCCGAGACTTTTGCCCCTCACCCCAAAAGAATTTGGATCCTTTATATCTAGGGTCCCTGGAAAACCCCATCTGGAACTTCCCCACTTTGCCTGAGGCTATACACCTTTCATTATCGCTATGCCCAGTTCTCTGTTACTCTTAGCCTAGCCATCCATTGTCTGTTATCTTCTGATTGCCTTCTGCTGCTTTCCACCCCTGATCCTATCAAAACCCCATTCTCTTGGTTTGTGGCTTGGACCTGTAGTCACCCTAGCCTGTTGGTCACTCCCATCAAGATCCTCCCTAGACTCCCTCTTCCAGTCACCCCAGACTACTTGGCCAATCCTAGATCCCTCCCAGTCTTTTTGTATATAAGATCCATCAGGGCCTCCATCGAGGCACTCAGATTAAAGCTGGCCCCTTTGTCTGTACACCTGTCCCAAATGCTCAGATTCCTCTCCTATCCCTGTAGCCAATGCTGAGATTCCTCAAGAGTCTGGCTAATACGGCGCATGTCACTGTTTTGGGGTCCCAGCACCGCTAAACCTCAACAGTCGGACTAGAACCCAGATCTTGAATCTGAGACTGACTTTAGCCACTCTGCCATGCTGGCTCTCATAATAAATTTAGAGGAGAAGAATGTGTGACTTTGGAAGAGTCAGGGGACCTCTATGGGCCTTTGTTTATTCCTGCTCTAGATGACCTTGAGGGTCCTTTCTGTCTTCATACCAGTGATCCTACCATCATTGCTTCTGCACTCTCTACAGTTTTGAGACTCTGCTCTTCCCTTTTTAAAAACCAGGATGTTTGCTCTTTTCCAGTTTATGAACTTGCCTTTTCCCCCTCTAGTAGTTAGGAAGACCTGAGTTCAAATGTGGCCTCAAACTCACTCACTACTGTATGTGTGACCCTGGAAAATAGATCAAGGAGAGGTAATTTAAGAATTATTGGACTACTGAAAGCAATCAAAAACAGAACCCAGACATCATATTTCAAGAAATCACATAAGAAATTGGCACCTACCTCATGAAAGTTTTTATAGATAGAGATATCAATGTGAAATCATAGGTCTAGTGTCTTTTATGTTACTATAGAAACCTTTTAAGAGTGTAGGTTAAATTATTAAAGAGCTCCTCTCTTTCTTTAGCTTGACCCTCTGCAAAAACAAACAAATGAACCTCTGCCAGCATTAAGAGTAAAAAAAAACCTATCGACTAAACCAGGAATGGGGGAACCTTCAACTTTGAGGCCACATGTGGCCCTCAAGTGTGGCCCTTTGACTGAATCCAAACTTCACAGAACAAATCGCCTTAATAAAAGGATTTGTTCTGTAAAACTTGGACTCAGTCAAAAGGCAGTGCCCAAAGACCTAGAAGGTCACATGTGGCTTCCAGGCTGCAGGTTCCCCACCCCTGGAAACTACCCTAAAAATTCAACTCCTCACATTCCTTGCCCTCCTTCTTGAACCTGAGTGGGGTGTGAGCAACCCTGAAAGAAGGGTTGTAGAAAAACTAAAATAAACTAGGAAATAAACAATAGTGAAAATGCACATTTTAAAATCTCTCCTGTCTGCTTTTTTCTCAGAAATATTTGCCTCTACTCAAAGTGGGTTCTACCAGTACCTACTTCTTACAAATACTGTCTCATTTGATCTCTTAACAACCCTGTGAGATAGGAGCTATTGTTTATCTCCATTTTATAGTTGAGCAAACTGAGGCAAACAGAGCTTAAGTGACTTGCCCAATCTTCTGACTCTGGGTCCAGTGGAGTAATGTTTCACTCTCCCAAACTATGCCTTTACTAACTCGCCCTGTGACTGCTCAAGTCTCTACCTTCTGAATCTCCTTTTCTCCATCTCTGAAATAGACACATGAGGAGGTTAGGTTTTCTTGGAGAAGAAAGCCCTAATAACAGAGTATTGAAAAGCCAGGGGTAGTTTCTAAATCTCCCTTTCTAGTGGGCCTTTTTGGAAGTCCCTGACCTGCCACATTATCTTACACAGAATAACAAAGTTGTGTTTCTTTACTGAATCTCCTCTTGTTCACACCAGTGGGTCGCCAGTATTGATGTGGTAGAAAATGAAGAAGCCAACGCCAGTGTGGTTGTTAAAATGACCGACTCCTTCACCGAGCAAGCCGACCAGGTGATTGTAAAAATGTTCCGGGAAAAGATAGAATGTTGTAAATTCAGAATTCAAATATATTCAGTAATTATTAGGCACCATAGTATGTGAAAGCCCTGTGCTTATGACTAACTTATGTAGTAATGACCATAGTAATAATAGCTGCCATTTGTAGAATAGTTTACAAAACCGTGCTTTAAATGTATTATCTAATTTGATTCTCAAAATAACACTGTGGCTATAGGTAGGTAAATATTATCAGTTTCATTTTACAGATGAGAACACCGAGGTATAACTTGTCCTGGGTTTGAAGGCTAGTGTATGGGAGGGCCTGTACTGAGGTCTCCTGCCTCTAAACTGAGTGTTACAGAAATAAAACAATCAGTGGATAATAGAAGCCGTACAAAGTTTCCTGAGGGTTCAGAAGAGGGAGCAATTGCTGGGATAGGGTGAGGAGAGAGTGGGTATCAGGGAAGGTTTATGGAATAGATAGTATTTGACCCGATTCTTGAAGGATGGTTAGGATTCAACAGGTAGGGAGGAGGTGGCATGTAGGAAATGAGTGAGAAGTCCTTACTGAAATACAGCTTTAGATGTTATAATAAAAACCAATGCCATTCCTCATTAGAGAATGTATATAAAAAAGGAGATGAGGAAAGGACTAAGATTCCCTCTCTTCCCATCCCCAGCCCCCACGTCCTCCAGCATTAAAGATAGCCAGGTAAACAGAAATTTGGATTTTATTTTTCTTTATGCCTCACAGATAAAAATTTCAGTCTGAGCAGGTATGAAATCATGAACCTGAGGAGGTAAATACACTTAATAGATAGCAATTAGCAGACAGGGAAGCAGAAAGCTTCTGATCCCAGGAAAACTACAGGCAACAGAAAATAATGATCCTTCGAGGGGATTTTAGCGAAGCTACTCCGCATTATTTTCTGAAGTATACAAAGGCCCCAGTGGTTAGCAGCTGGTTCCGTGCCCTCGTAAGCGTAATGTGCACAAATACCCAGGGAGAGAAGAACAGTACTCCACAGCAGGGGTAGAGACATTTCAGCAGAGGGAACAGCCACTTAAGGATGAATATGGGGGAGATGGGAGTCGTGTCTAAAGTAGATGATGATAAAATGAGGAAGTGGGAGCCAAGTAAAATGGGTCTCTCTTCGAAGGCATGGAATGGGTTAAAAAACAAACGAGAAGGAAGAACCGAGCCTTTAAAGCCCTCTCTGCAGAGGAGTAATTTAGGCCAAGAGGTTGGCAGGAAGAGAGGTAATGGACTTAAGTGTAGGACGGGGAAACATCATCTTGATTTAAGAAGATGCTCACGGCGGTGATTGGAAGATGTTGCTGCCGGCATTCTGAGACATCCTGAACAACACGGGCATTTGCTCTGGGATTGTAATGGAAAAGCGGAATGCCTCAAAAACGTCTTCCAAGCCAAGAATGGGGTAGAAAGAGGGCTGGGTTTGGATTCAGACAACTTGGGTTCCAGTCCCGGCCTTGCCGCTCACTACCAGCATGTGTCCTTTCTTTCACCCTCTTTAGGCCTAGGTTCCTCATTTGTAAAATGAAGAGTACACTAGCTGGCTTCTAGGTTTCCTCTCAACTCTAATAATAATTATAGGAGCCAGCATTTATATAGCGCTTTAAAAATTTACAAATGTTTACAGATTTGCCAAGTGTTTTACAAGTAGTGTCTTATTTTATCCTTGCAGCAGCCCTGAGAGGCGGGCACTGTTGTTCTCCCCATTTTACAGATGAGGAAACGGAGGCAGACTCAGTAAATCATGCTTGTTGACTGCTCGATTCTTAAGCGTGAAGTTTGTGGCTGCCATTACTTGATAAGTTGTCTGTGATCCACACAGTTTCACCGTAAGGTTATTCAGTTTACAGGCATAAGGCATCTCCGTTTACAGTCTTGTTTGATCTTTAGAAATTGATTAAAATAAATTAAAAGGAACCCACGAGCTTGGGCCAATAGAAGCCTCTTCAGATTTGGTCCTTTGATGGTAGTCATCTGGAGGGGGAGGGAAAGGGCAGGGAAGAAAAAAGAAGAAATTTACATGATAATTTGGTTGTATATTTGAAAGGAATAGCAAATTATGCACAGTAGATTTTCAGTTTCATGTGCAATCATTTTTTTTTATTGTGCTATGTTATGGAAATGCCTTTTATATTCTATAAATTAAAAATAAAATAAAAAAAAAAATCTAAAAAAGCAAAACATTAAAAAAACCGAAAAACTTTGTTTCACCCTGTTGAAGGTGACTGCTGATGTTGGGAAGCTTTTGGGCGAGAAGAAGGTGGATGCAATTCTTTGTGTGGCTGGAGGATGGGCAGGAGGCAGTGCCAAAGCTAAATGTAAGCCTTTTTCTTTCTGCATGATTCATTCCTCCATTTGTTCAACACATCATGCGTGCTTCCGTGTGCTAGGCACTGGGAGAGAGACAAAGATGACCAAGGGAGGCCACTCCCCCCCCTCCCAGCCAATATTTGGGTGGGAGGTGCATGCGGATTCCTGTGCCTTGGGGATCACTAGTGTAACTACAGGTGCAGCCCAGAGGAAAATAAGGAGGTACAGAGTTCTTTGGGAGGTCAGAAGCAAAAAAGGCTCATTTCCATATGCTGCTGACACTGAGAGACCAGTGCTTCCTTTCATTGGCGAGCAGATGATCTTTGAATAATTCTGTTCCATTCAACAAACATGTATTTATTTGCCTGCTCTGTGTAACCCAGTGGTGTCCAACCCGGATAAAAATGGGGGCCGCTAAACGGTATGTAAAAATCCCTGAGGGCCACATACTGACTTAGAAAACCACGCATTAATGTTAACTATGTCCTGCTGTATCTTTATTTTGTTCGATAACCTCCCAGCTACATTTTAATCAGATTCAGCCTGCACTTGGGAAGGGGATCCCACATTTGACATCTCTGGTGTAGACCAGCGCTTCTTAAACTGTGGGTCACGACTTGAAAAATTTGGCTATAGTAAAAGGTCTCTGAATGCGCAATGACCAAAAATTAATTAAAAATCAAATTTAGTGAATCCGAGGTGTTTCTGGCAGCGCTTGCCCGTATGCCAACAAACTGCCAAAATGGGAAAAGGGATCTGGAGTGGAAAAAGTTTTAAGAAGCCCAGAGCATACCAGGTGGGAGGAGGTATTCTCTAGGTCAGCAGTCATCCATTTCCCTATTATTCTGTAAATATTTGTTTCTTTTCACAAAGACTTGCCGATTTGGTTGTACATATTTCCACATGATATGACGTGGGGAGTTGCTAGCAAGGTTTGAGATCTCTCTTCCCTTCCCATCAGTTAGCAAGCACACATAACATACAATCTCAGAAGTAAGGCAGGGCTCAGATTGCCTAGGAGAGGGAAAGGCTGCTCTTTTCATCCCCCACTCCTCACAACATGTCTACGTGTGTTTTGAAAGGCGCTATCATTCTGTTGTGTCCGGGATATTAATTCCTCCTCGACCTGGTTCTGGGTCTGTTGTTCCCTAAACATCAGTGCATAATTCAGGTAATTATCAAGAAACAGACTCCCACCTGGGGGTGGATGAATCATACTAATGATTTTGCAAAATGGCCTTGATGCTCAGCCGGCTCTGTTTTGCAGACACCTTTCATCATAATTACAATCTCTCTTTGTCTGTTTTTTTTTTATGTTCTTTTTAAATATCATTATCTCTTCGTCAGACCAAAATACTTCTGTTTGGCCTCTACTCATCTATATGTGTTGTCTTCTCCATTAGAAAGTAATAGGGACAGACTGTGGTGTTTTTCTGTTTTTATCTTGGCACATAGTGTGCCTTTAATAAATGTTACTTCCTTCCTCCCTCTCTCCCTTCCTCCCATAAATGTTCCTTCCTCCCTCCCTCCTTCCTTCCTTCCCTTATTTCCTTTAATAAATGTTCCTCCCTCCCTCCCTCCCTTCATTTAATAAATGTTCCTTCTTTCTTCCCTCCCTCCTTCCCTTCCTCCCTTCACTCTCTCTCCCTGCCTTCCTTCCTCCCTCCTTCCCTTCATTCCCTCTCTCCCTTTCTTCCTCCCTCCCTTCCTCATTTCCTCCCTTCTTCCTTTCCTTGCTTCCTCCCTCCTTTTCTTTCTTCTTCCCTTTCTTCCTCTCTCCCTCATTTTTTCCATCTTTCCCTTTCCCCCCTCCCAATAACTTCCCCCCTTATCTCCCAAGTAGACTGTGCCTTTATATTAAATGAACAAACAAACAAACCAGCACATCCATAATGTCTCAGAATACGTCCCCTTCTCTTTGCTGCAGGAGGCGCTTCTCCATCTGTCCTGCGGTTACTGTTGGTCATCTCCATGATCAGAGTTCTTAGCACATACATTTGCAGTAATAACAACTCACTTATAAAGCATTTTGTGGTTTACAAAGCAGTGTATTTCCACTCTGTGGATAACTGAACCCAGTGCTTTGAAGGAGTTAAGCCGCTTGCCCACGGGCACACAGTAAGTGTTGGAGCTGGTGCCTCAGCCTAGGCCAGGGGGACAAACCTGCGACCTTGAGGCTGTGACATTACCATTATCTTCATTCGTAGCACAGTCACCAGCCCTCCTATCCAGGGGGTGAATTCATTCTCTGAGATTGCTTGTAGATCATTACAGAAGTCTGCTGGGAAATACTTAACCACTGAGCTGGGGAGGTAACTTAGGCACTAGCACTTTTAAATTCAGTCTTCTTTTTTAACATTTTCTTAAGTCTAGACTGTCAGCCAAACAGTGAAGCCTAGATTTGTAGCGGATTGCAGATTTGTGAGGTGAAAATGCTCATGTTGAAAATTAAAAAATGAGTCTGAGCACAGCCCTGACGGGGTCCCTGTGGAAGCTGCTCCAGAAACATGTCCCTTGTCTTGCCAGTTTCAGCTTGTGCCCTTCCTTTTGATACCTCTGCTAGCTATTTCTTAGATTATGCCTCCTCACCACTTGGGTTGCATGGGTGGGTGCTGAGGCTACCCACACTACCAGTTAAGTGAGTGGTTTGGTGTAGTAGTGGCCAGAGACTATTCAGGTCTGGGAGTTAGCCTCTTTCTCCCTATCTGTTGTTCATTCATGTCTGACTCTTTGTGGCCCCATTTGGGGCTTTCTTGGCAGAGATACTGTAGTGGTTTACCATTTCCTTCTGACACTGAGGCAAACAGGGTTAAGTGACTTGTCCAGAGTCACATTGCTAGTAAGTGTATGAGGCCGGATCCACAATCCACAGCACCATCTGGCTGCCCCTTCCTGATCTGTGAAGTGACGTTAATAGAATCATAGGATTTTAGACCTAAGGGGGGCTTTAGAGGTCACGTAAATCATTCCTGTTAGTTATAGCCCAGAAAGGATAACTTCCCCAGAGTTCTATTATTAGTTGATGCTCAGGTTGGGATTTGAACCTTCTGGTCCATTGCTCTCTTTGTGTCTCCCACTTCCTCCTGACACAGGCTGTTACCTTATGGGACTTATCCGAGACTTAAGATGATTAAATTTATCATTAATGCAGTTACCTATTTATGTGTCTCTTCCCTCCTTAGAGAGCAGGAACCCTTCATTATCTGTTATAGCAGAATCCTGCAGGCGCTTAATAAATATTTACTAAATTGAATTAAATGAGAACACATACAGGAAACTGTTTTTAACTTTTCATTGCTGGGAAGATGGAAGAAATTAAGGGAATATATGGAGGCAGAGATAGACCGACTCTTACTGCAGTGCCAATTCTGGTTATCTTTGGTTCCAGTTTCCTTGGACTCGATGGAGGGGATATAAGCCCTTGGGCTCTTCCTTGGTGATTGCTAGCTGTCCCTAATGATGGAGCTTCCGGAGCTAAAGTAGCTTTTGGTGGAACCCAGGGTTCCTTCTCGCATCCCACTTCATGTTGCTAAACTGAGGACAGGCCTCTAGCTGCTTCAATGACAGATGGTGATGTCAGCACCATTGTAGACTGTGGAGGGTGAGAAGGATATAACAGGAATTCATTTCTAGGGCAATGGCATATATTAAAAATAATCATAATATACTATCTGACCGTTATGGAGAACGCTTTAAGATTGACAGCATTCATCTGAACTTCCTTCTATCTGTGGAGCAAAACTGAGACTTGGTCTTTCAGGGTATAAGGTATGCCTTTTTCCACATCCATAGTCCCCTCTTCACTGCTCAGAGGAGGAAGGAGTGTTTCCTTCCCAATTCTCTAGGACAAGTTCAGTGGTTCCATATCTCCTTACGTATCTTTTACCTTATGGTCTTGCTGGAACTGCTTCTCTTCATTCTGTTTTCTTTACTCTGTGTCACTTAAGGTCATAGTATCATGAATTTAGAACTTCAGAGGCTACATACACCAAACTCCTTGCTTTACAGATGGGGAAACTGAGGCCTTGGTGGGCCTCCCCAGTGTAGAAACTGTGTTTTTCCTACAGTGCATTGTGTTGCATACAAACCTTACTGAATTCCTCTTATTTACCATTTCTTTATAGCTTAGTAATTAAAAACACACAGTTGGTTTGACCATTCTGTTTTTGGTTTCTTAGTTCTTCAGAAGAGGCTCTATCTGGGACCTTTCTGTTATGTAGCTCTTTTGGGTCAAAGGGTATGAACAGCTTAGTTACTTTTCATTTATAATTTCAAATTGTTTTTTCCAGAAGTGGTTGTACTAATTCTCAATTCAACCAGCAGTGTATTAGTTTGACCAATCAAATTTTAGATTTTTTTTAAATCCATTTAATAACAAATGACTATTTCAAGGCCCAAGTATTAGAATAAGTGTGGAATTACAATCTCGACTTCCCTTTTATAGAAGAATTTAAAGCTGGTATTAAAAGCCCAGCCATAAAAAGTTATGGCTGTGTAAAAGTCCAATTTAATGACTATATGGGGATATTCTTACAGATTCTTATAATAGGTTTAAGTTTTATTAGATACATTGGGTCTCATAAATACAATATTCTTCCATAAAGTATAACAATCTTTGTATTTAAGCCAGTTCAGCAAAGTATAATAATCTAATGGCTAAAAATTTCCTATTTAATTTTGAAAAATAACATTTCTCATAAGAAACTATATTATTACAAGGACAAAGGACTGAAGCTTCTCATTTGGTGGGGGAGAAAAAACAATTTGGTATAAATTCATAGATAATCTCTTGATTCCCGTTTTTGGCTGGAGTTTGAATATAAAGGTGACAGTGTTGCTACCTGAGTAAGGAGAGCATAGAGACAGCTGCCATCAAATGGCATTAGGGGAATGTCTGATTATGTTGGCCAGTGGCAGAATTGTTTGCCTTGGTGTCCAAATAAGCGCAGGAGGGCACTCACTCCCATACCATTTAGCCACAGAATCACTGGCAAACAATTTCTCTGCCAAGAACAGGTTGCATGAAACATTGGCCTTCTTCACTATTAAGCAAAACCCAGAGATGGGGGGGGGGGATGCGTGTGCTAAATGAGGAAGCAATGATATTAACAGAGTAGATTGTAGGGATCTGGCCCCAAGCAGGAGTTCTCTTTACAACATCCCTGAAAACTTGTCTCGTTTCTTTTTGGAAGACCTGCAGTGATGGAAAGCTCGCTGCCTAATGAGGCGAATCTTTCTGTTTTTGGACAGCTCTGATTATTAGGATTATATTTGGCAGGGCTGGGGGGAGGTTCTTTAGGGAAGCGAAGAATAAGCATTTATATGAGACCTACTATGTGATGGGCACTGTGCTAAGCCCTTTTACAAATGTTATTTAATCCTCACAATACTCCTTTAAGGTAAATGCTATGTAGTTGAGGAAGCTATAGGTAAACAGGGCTTAAGTGACTTGCCTAAGGTCACACAGCTAGTAAGTGTCTGAGGCCAGATTTGAACTCCTCCACCTGCACTCCATCCACTGTGCCACCTTGCTACCTTATTACTCTAGGCAACTCTTGGTGTGGAAATTCCCTTTGCCTGTGCAGATTGGTGATCTGTCTGTAACTCAGAGTTTTTAGTGAGTTGCCTGGGACACCAAGAGGTAGGATGACTTGTCTAAGGTCACACGAGTATCTATGATATAAACCAGAATACAAATAGATAAGAGGCATAAGGTAGTGAGGTAGGGGTTGGGCAGCTAGGTGGCACAGCGGATAGAGTGCTGCGCCTTGAGTCAGAAAGATTCATCTTCCTGTGTTCCAATCCAGACTCAGAGTTACTAGCTGTGTGTGACCCTATGCAAATCCCTTACCCCGGTGTGCCTCAGTTTCCTCATCTGTAAAGTGAGCTGGAGAAGGAAATGGCAAACCACTCCAGTATCTTTGCCAAGAAAACCCTACAGACATTATGGTCCATGGGGCTGTAAAGGGTCAGACACAACTGAATAACAATACTTAGGGAAATTTTACAGCAGGAAATGAAATACATTTTCATATAAAAAGCACTGCATATTTTAAGTATGTTTGCCTATGTGATTTAATATTTAATAATTTAGAGGGACAAATATTTCTAGTTTCAAAATTTTCTCATGGCGTGTCTATTCATGTAAGATACCAGAGCTCTGAGGGGCGCTGGTTTATACTGTCATGGAATCTCAGAGTTGGAAGGGACCTCAGAAACCATTCAGACCAGTCTGTACCAGAACAAGAATCCCCTTCTTCAACCCACATGAGAAGTGACCATCTACCTCGAAGACCTCTAATGATGGGGAGCTCAGTCCCTCCCAAGGCAATCCATTGCACTTGATGCTCTGATGATTAGGGGGATTTTTCCTTACATCAAGTCTAAATGTCTTCCTTAGCCAATTACCAACTTTGTGACTCTGGGCAACTTATAAGGTTTCTCTCTCAGCTTCACTTTTCTCATCTGTTAAATAGGGATATCAGTAGCACCTACCTTACAGAGGTGTAATGGGTATCAAGTGAGATAACGTGCTTAACTTTGAAAACATTAAAGCATTACATAAGAGTTAGGTCTTGTTTCTTTCTTCTCCTTCTCTTCTCTTTCCTTCTGTCTTCCTTTTTCTCTTCTTCTCCCTCCTTGTTCCTTCTTCCTTCTAATTCTGCCTTCTGGAACCAAACAGAACATGCCTCATTTCTTTTACATTTGACATTTACATTTTACATTTAAGGGCATGTGCCCTTAAGTCTTCTCCTCAGGATAAATATTCACAGTTGCTCCAACTAATAATCCTCACGGGCCATGAACTAGATACCTTTTACCCTCCTGGTAGCTCCCTTCTTGTCACTCATTCCTAAGATGGGACACTGAGAATCAGAACTGGTATCGTTGTTTGGGAAATACAGGCATGAGGTAAAAAGGGAATTGAAGCTAGCTGTCTGTTTCTCTGCCATTGGTGATTAATCGAGTGGTTTTTTTTTTAATCCCCTCCTCTAGCTCTCTATAAAAACTGTGACTTGATGTGGAAACAGAGCATGTGGACCTCAACCATCTCTAGTCACCTGGCAACCAAACACCTCAAGGATGGAGGCCTTCTGACTTTGGCCGGAGCCAAGGCTGCTTTAGATGGAACGCCAGGTAAGTTGACCAGACAGCTGAGTGATAATAGTGACTGGAGGAGAGTGTTGGTAAAGTTGGATATGGATGGAATCTTGGGTATGGGGGGGGGGTGTTTAATCTTTCGTGGTCTTGTAATAACAACCGCGCTGGCATGCCCAGGGTGGCTTCTAGTGCAGGTTGTTCTATCTGCTTTAGTAGGGAAAGCACCTTTAAAGAGGTCTGCCATCTTCTTTAATTACATAAAATACAAACAGGAAATACAGAGAAGAGAAAGACAGACCAACAGACAGGGCTCCGCTGTCTGAATCAAAACAGTATTGTTATATATGTATCTTTACATTCACCAGTGGATTGAGAGAGCCTTTACCTCTGAGCAGTTGGGTGTCTGAACATACGGCTACTCAGTGTCTTGACCAGGGAATCGCAAGGTACTTCTCATAAGTGAGCCTCCAAAGCAAAAAGCTCATCTCTCAGAATATATACTCTTTGGGCTAATAGGCTCAGAACCAGAAGGCCTCACAACCCTCCTGACTCAGTTCCTAATCTACAAACAAGCAAGCTAGCTTCCCTTAATGGGCTCCACATGAGGCCTGTTGATGGGCGGGGAAGATCTTATACCCCCTTAACCTTACAGGTCTTGACATTAAGATTGCATACAGGCTCTGGTTGTTCCTTACTTCTCTTTAACGATCTTTATGGATCTCTCCAGGAATTTTTCCAAACTCTTTCGGAATCTTCTTCCTTAGTTTCTTCTTCCACGTAGGAAGCATAATGAGATACTTGTATTAATACCCCTTGGATAGAGAAAAAAAAAATTTAACCTCTTTTTCCTGTTTCAAGGGCGTATCCCCTAATTTTCTGTAATTTGGTGCACAGATCACCTTCTGAATATGAGTTGGCAAGAGGAAGTTTTTCTTTGGTGGTGTTTCACCTTCATTTATGCAGCTACTTTTCCATTTTTTAATGATGTTATCTCCGGTTCCTCTAGCCATCCAAAGCCTCAGTGCTTCCCCCAGACCTGTGTTACCCTGAGATGACTCATGATGCCAAATTACCTCTTGTCTTTGCTCCCTACTCCCCACCTTCTCCCATGGCCATGCCATAAATTCTTAGTAAACCACACCAGACTCTTCCTCCAGGGAAGGAAGTTGGTGTGTTTCTGATGGATCATACCTCTTCTTGGTTTCACAGACTGAGAAGTCCTAATCTTTATTAGCTTGTCCTCTTGTTTCTGGGGAATAACATATGTAGTAATTCAGGGATCACAGAGAACTAGAAGTCATCTGGTCCAACTCTATTTTACAGATGAGGAAAATGAGACCAAAGGAGTTTGAGTGACTCTCCTGAAGTTACGTAGGCAGTGTCAGGGAGGATTGAACCCAGTCTCACTGACTTCAGTCAGAGCACTGAAACTGCCCCTCCTAGATCTTGGCTGATTTCCTAGTGCACTATAGTTTACAGGAGAGATTTGGATCAGATACCAGTTAGTGAAGCATTTTCTTCTAAAAATATTTTTTATAGTTAACAATAACCAACAAAATGAACTTCTCATTACACAAAGAACAGCAGAGGATTGTTTGTGAAACTGACTTTTGTTATGGTTTTTTAAAAGTGTGTAAGAGTTCGTGCAGAAGTAATTAAATTCCCCTGCTGGACCTCATCCAAGCTCTATTTTTTTTAGTGTATTTAAAAAATATTTTGTTAATTTCCCTTCCCCTCTTTTGCTCTCTCCTCTCTTTCTACTTCTCTTCCCCCTGTGTTCTCCCTTCTTCTTCCTTTCTCCTTCTCCCTCTCCTTTTTCCTCTCTGTTCTCATTCTCTCTCCCTTTCTTTCTCTCTCTCTCTCCTCCCTCTATGTAGTTTCCTTCTCCCTCCCTTCTCTTTCCTTTCTACCGCCCTCTTGTCTTCTCCTTCACCTCCCTTAGAAGCCCTGCCTTGAAAGAAATAATACACATAGTAAAAAAAAAAAAGTTTGTTAAGCCTTTTTTAAATTTATGAAATGCCTCCTGTGTGCTTTCCTTACAGTTGGGAGGGGAAAGATTTCACTAGGCGCAGGTACATGGAGTCCTCTTTCCTTCCTCCCACCTTTTTCTTATTATATTTCTTCCAGAGAATTGTTCACTTGGCTTTTATTTCCCTTATTCTTATAGGCATACTCAAGAACAGGAAGAGATTTTTTAGTATCATTTTAGGAGTTTAATTTAGCCCTCTGAACTGTAAAAATTTTACTACATCATCATTCTTCCCTATCTCCCTGTGTTAAAAGTAGCTGATTAAATATCACAGAATAGCTTAGAATCTCTCTAAGTACTGGGGTCCAATCTTTAGCCACTGTAGTATCAGATGTATTTAGACGTTAGGGATCGAGGGCTAAGGGACTAGGCCTGCGATTGCATTGGTATGGAAATCCTTATGTGAGGCATGACACCCCCCGCCTCGCCACCACTACAAGTTGGTGCATATGCAACATTTAGTCTTAGAAAATTGCCTGTCTGCTTGCATTCTCATTGGGGGGGGGGAGGAGGGAGGGAGGGAAAGAATTTGGAACTCAAAAATTAAAAAAAAATGTTAATTGTTTTTACACGTAATTGGGGAAAAAAAAAAACATTAAATTGAATTAGAAAGTTGCCCAGGACTTTGAGCTTAAGTGAGTCATCCAGGATCCCAAGCTGGTCACTTGAATGCGGGTATTCTGGCTTTGAGATTACCCCTCTAACCACTGCTCCATGCTCCCTCTCCTTTAGATGTTAAACAGTTCTGCTTTTTATTTAGCATACAGTAGTGGCACTTAGAACACAAGTATGAGGATGAATAAGAAGGGAACCTATGTAGGAATTGAGTTAAATACATTTTCTACCCTGCCCCCCTCTGAAATGGTTTTATTATTGTTGATACCTCAACATTCCCTTAGTTGAAACTTTGGAAGAGGAGGCAAAAATCGTATTGATCATTACAACTTCTGCACTTGCTCTGATCTCACCATCCATAAGTCTGATGACTTTCAGCCTGTACCAGGTATTGGGAACAGGCCTGCGCAAGTTCATGTTTCATTCTGGCTTAGATCTCATTTCCCCTGTGCACCTTAAGCAGGCACAGTCCAGGGAAACCTGCAAGCAATTTAAATCTGGAGGAATCAGGGTTAAACATCCCTTCAGGCCAGCAGGATTTACCCACAATTTAGAGAAACAGTAATGTTACTTAAGAAAAAAAGGAAAAAAATCTTCAAACTACTTCTCTGTTCCTTGCAAAGATAGTTTTACTCTGTCTTCTACTAAAGTCTTATTCAGATGGTGTGTAGTGAAGAGGGGACCCCTCTTTCTCCAGGAATCCTTTGGTGGGGGACAACTTGGGGGAGGGTCCTACCAAGCTGGAGGGAATTTGAGTACAGGCACAGCCTGTCTCAGACCAGCCCAGCAGAATTGAGATATTTAGGCAATGCATTTCTCAACCATAGCAAGATAAAGTCTTTTTTTTCAACTGTACTCAGTATTTTGCTTTACATTCTACTAGTGTTAAAAAAAATTGTTAATGATAATGATGACTTATCATTGAATATTTAAAAATCCAGTGACTGAAAGTTGGAATGAAAAATTAGGTAGGTCATTTGTCAGGGGGGAAATATTCCCCCTCCCCCACCCCCAACCTTCCCACCCTCCTGCTTATTGTCCTGCTTAGGAAAATTGGATCCTTCATTTAGATGTCGTCCACAGGATGAAACTATTACCTATTACGAGTTACTGGGTTATTTGTTTCCTCCCTCCAGAAAGTACTTGGATCACTTGTTTAAAATGAAAATAAAAAGTGAACTTTTGGGGGAATTCCCTTTATGCTTTTTGGGGAGGCTCAGGGCCTTGAATTTAATTCTCTTTCATGTTGTGAGCTGGATGGTTTCAATCACTCTGGAGATTCTAAGTCATCAAGGATTACCACTGGCCTCTTGCAAAACACGTGCGACCGATTAAGCAGAGATACCAGTGGAATTGTGAAACATGCTGGTTGTTTGTGTAGAACAAATAAATACCTTGTGAGGACTTGGCCCCATCTTGCAATTATACCTCTTGGTTGGAGCAGTGATAGGTTTTCCTCTCTGGGCAGCTGTTTTTCATGAACTTTTGTTACTCCCAACAGTGGGTTATAATGTAAACAGGCCTTTACTCGCCTTAGTACTGTTTAAGTACTGTGTTAGTACTATTTAAGTACAGTCTTATAATTTTCTCTGCATCCAGATTTTAGGAACAGAAGCCATGTATACCTCGTTATTGAATTTACCTGATCAGAGTAATATGTGTCAACAAAAAATAGTCTTGATATGTGACACTTTCTTCTCCTTTTACAAAATTTAAATTTGATTTTAAAAAAATTCAACAAAAATTTGTTTTTTTCTTTCTGCCTCTTTCCTCCCATTGTAAAAAAAACAAAACAAAAACAAAACAAACCCAGTTGACTTCTGCTTCTAGCACTGCTTATCTTTTACATCATTTTGGGGGCATATCCTTATTGGGAATAGACTGTACCATGTTTTCACTCTCTTTTTCTGTTTTGCTCTTTGGGACCCTGGCAGTTGTGATTCCTCCGAGACCATGGTGTTTATTATCCAGAACCATGTGATATCATATCATCACTGGGAGACTTTGGGTGTTAAAAAGATCAGCCTTAAGACAATCCCAAAGGACTAATGATAAAGCATACGATCCACCTCCAGAGAAAGAACTAATATTGATTGAATACAAACTGAAGCATGCTATTTTCACTTTCAGTTTTTTCTTTTAGTTGAATCTTCTTGTACAAAATGACTAATGTGGAAATGTTTTACATGATTGCACGTACAACCTATATCTGATTGCTTATTGTCTCAGGGAAGGGGGAAGAGAGGGAGGGGTGGAGGGACAGATAGACTTTGGAACTCAAAACTTTAAATAAAAATGTAAAAAAATTGGAAAAAAAAAGATGGGCCTTGTTGCAAATAATTGCTTGCTCTTAGAAGGGGCTTCACAGTATCCCCCAAACCACTAAAACTGTTGTCCTGCTCGTTTCTGGACCCAGACCACCATCCATCTATAACTTCTTTCCAAGGCATAAGTACTGACAAAATAATTCCACGGATTGTCAAGCCCAGCTCTGTTAAATTCTGGCCATTTGAGAAAGTATCCCTGAATGTTTGCTTTATGACACCGTTGAAGATGTATGGGTAGATTTTTTTTTTCCTTTTTCTCCACTCAAGAGTATTATCTCTATAGCGACTAAATTTGAATTATTGTTGCAGACCACTGTACTTATTTCCTCTGTGCTCTAGGTCCTCATTCCTATTTTCTTTCTGCTCACTTATTCTCTTGCAATTGGACTTTTGACCCCATTGCTCAACTGGAAGGTTGAGGTTAACTAAGGTTGCTTAGTGATCTTTGGACCGCTTTCTGTGATGGACTTCTCTCACTTCTCATCCTTTTTGAACTCCAAAGCTTTTGACATTGGTGACCACTCCTGGCGTTCTCTCCTCCACGGGTTTTTGTGACTCTGATGATCTCCTGTTTCTCGTCCTTGCTTGACTTTCTCAGAATCCTTTGCCGGATCGATTTTCTTCTCACTCCTTGACTGTGTGGCTCCCAGGGCTCTGTCCTGGACAACCTTTTCTTTCTCTGTCTTCTCTCTTGGTGACCTCTTCAGCTCCCATGGGTTCAAATATCACCTCTGTTCAGATAAACTCAGATCTGTATGTCCGGTCCTGATCTCCCTCCTGAGTTCCAGGTCCACATCGCTAGCTGTCTGTTGGACAACTCCATCTGGATGTCCTGTCAGAAGACCATCCAGCTCAACTCATTCACTCGTCTTCCTCCTTGTCCCCCAGAGACCATCCGACCATTTAAACATCAGCCTCAGCACTTGTCTCTCTTTCATTTCCTGCATCCTGTCTTCCCTCTATACAATATTTTCACATAGCGCTATATAATATAATAGCTGATAAGTGCTATACGTGTTAGCTGCTATTTCTTCTTTCATCATACTGCACAAGGATCATAATTTTGTGGAGGAAGAAGTTGAGCTCAGAAAAGTTGGGCCACAGGGGGCAGAACTGGGATATTGTCTTTATCTCCTTCTGTCTGCTCACACTGCCCCCAAAGTGAGTTCAAGTCCTCATCACGTCTTGGCTGTACTTTTGTAACAGGAGTTGTAATTCCCTTCTCTCCCCTCTCTGGTCTTCCACACTGCTGTCAAACTGACATCATCGAAGCACAAATCTGATTATGGCATGTCCTTTATCAAGAACCTTCAAGGGTTCTCTGTTTCTTCTAGCGCAAACTGCGGTGTCCTGATTTTGACCTTTAAAGCCTTCTGCAATCTGTTACTATTCTAGACTTAGTCCACAGCACTTCCGTTTACACGTGCTATGTCCCAGCCAAAGGAGCCCATGTGCTGTTCTATCCCCCACCTTTGTGCTGTCTGTCCCGCAGGTATGGATTATGCTTTAACCTCTCTTCTACCTCTTTTAGGTGGCACCTTCTACCTTGGTTGTTAGAGCCTTGTCCCTTCTCAAATTATCTTTTATTATGTATTCATATGTTGTAGTTCCTATTAGATTGTAAGAGTGTAGGTTAACTTGGGGCAGGGACTGTTTTTGTTTTTCTCAGCTGTGAACAGAGTAGACTACTGATACATGTTTGTTGAATTATTTAGGAATATATATATATATATATACACACACACATATATATATACATATACATATATATGAATTATTTAGGCATATATACAAGTGTTGAAAATGGGTGATCCATATTTACATATAGGGAGTCTCACAACTGTATCCTTAAGGCTAAAAGCAAAGACTAATCATTGCCCCATAATTATTGATAATAATCATCATAATAATAATGATAATAGTAGCTTACCTTTAAGGCCACAGTGCATTTTAGAGACATTATCGCATGTGGTTGTAGAAAGAGTCATTATTATTCCTAGTTTTTTAGACCAAAATAAGATTAATTAAAGTAAAATCAGAGAGGTGGAGTTACTTGTCCAAGGGCACACAGCTAGTAAGGCGTGGAGCTGGGCCTGGAACCCACGCCCGCTGACTCCAAGTCTGGTACTCTTCTTATTTGACCTCTCTTGTTTCCCACCAGCCTGAGATGGAGGCTGCACTTCCCACACCTTCCCCATCCTAGCAGCTCCATTATCTTGATTTCACACCTTTTCCTTTGCTTTTTAAGACAGCCTTGGAAAGGGTGAGCTGACCCAACACATGAATCATCTGAAACATCTCTGGTTCCAAGGCATTTATTTGTGATTTGTTTCTTTGAAGAGTAAGGAGGGCAGGAGACTGTCTTTGGGTGTTTTTTTTTTTTGAAATAGCAGCCCTGGATGGGAGCAGCATCTTAACTGGTTTCCAAAGGAGCATCTTTCTCAATAAGGATGCTTCAAGACATATAAGAATCTTTGTCTTGCTAGAGTTTCATGTTGCTGTTCTCTTCAAAGCAGGCTAAGTTCCTAGCTCAGATGCTGCCACTCCCTCCCCTTTAAAGCACTGCTTTCATACCGCCTCATCCACGAAGCCTTCCCTCTTCCCCCTAGCTAGAAGTAGCCTTTGACTTTTTCATGGCAGAGTTGTTTCTCTTTGTCTCTCCAGAAATTCTTTCTTGAGAATGTCTCATTCCTCCTTGATTTCATTCTCCTGTGGAATTTTAGGCCTTGGGGTCCTTCAAAAAACTTTACAAATCTAGTTTTATTATTCTTTTTGGAATTCGTGAGCAGTTACGTTTTCTTTTTCCCTTTTGCCTCTCCGGCTTGAGATAGGTGATACACTGCCCTAGCTTTCCCTATCACAGCAGCTCCATGAGCTTGATTTCAAATCTTTTCCTTCGCTCTTTAAGGCAGTCTTGGGAAGGGTGAGTGATTCAGCACACGAATCACCGTCACAATTGAGCAGCAACAGCAAAATAAAACTCATTGCAAAGATGCAGCAAAGTAAATCCTCACGTTATAGGGCATGGTCTCCTACCTAGCTTTTTTCTAAATTCTTTGAAACATCATCTCCAAAAGTGTTGGCTACATTCTAGATTCCACTCATCTTCTCTGTCTCAGACTCTAGGAGGGAATGGTTTCTGCTCTCCAAGATTCCCATCATTTTCTCCTTCAGCAGCCATTTCCTCCTTGTTGGTCACAGTTAGGCACCAGCCTGTGTGACCGCTCTTACCCTTTTCTCTTTGGTATTATAGTTCCTTGGACTCCCCTGTTTTCTCTCCCCTGCTGATTGTAAACTCCATGAAGGCAGTCCTTAGGGCTCACACATCTTTGCAGCACCTACAGTGCCTACAGCATGCCTCACACAGAAAGATAGTCAGTGTTTGATGACCACCTGAGATTGTCCTGCCTGAGGACTAATACTGCTGCTTTGGTCAGGGGCTTTCTGTATGTTGTAACTCGAGGGGAGTATTATAGTGTTCTAAGGAAAAAACCCCACCCTGTAATCATATTATCTCTGAAAGACTCTGGACCAGGGTTCTTCATCTCTAAAATACAGCTTGAGAATATTAAGATAAAGAGCCTAATGTTTCCCTTCATGCCTAGTAGAATTTTA
>CM053623.1:394457468-394474549 GCA_028646595.1 Phalanger gymnotis
ATGTTATTTCAAGCTATGTCAAGACTTAAATGGAATCTGAGTAGATTTAAAAATGTTTTACTTTTTGTTGTGCAGATTTTTTTAACGTAGAGACTGTTCATCTTTTATTTGGTCATAAAAATGCCCTTGGTTATTTTATTTGGACAAGTTTTCCATCATTAGCAATGAATTGTTTTGAATACCAAGTGGCCTGGGAAGTTTCCTCTCTAATCTTGTGCATCATTCAGTAACATTTATTAAGTACCTCCTATGTGCTCAGTGCTAGGGATACAAAAAGAGACAAAAGACGAGCACACAGTCTAACAGGGTAGACAACGTACAAACATAGACAAAACAAGTTACATAAAAGATTACTAGGAAATAATTAACAGAGTGAAGGCACTAGAATTAAGAGGGGTTGGAGAAGGTTTCTGGTAAAAGATGAGGTTGTAGTTGGGGCTTAAAAGAAGCCGGTGTGGTACTAGGCAGAGTTAAAGAGGGAGAGTATTACAGGCATGGAGGAGAGCCAGAGAAAATGGCCAGACTTAGGAGATAACTAGTTTGTTTGTGGAATAGCCAGGAGGCCTGTGTCACTAGGTGGAAGAATCTCTGACTGCTCAGTAGGCTTAAGAATTCAGAACATTATACGTCCTAATGCCCACCTCTGGTCACATCACTCCATGGCCTCCAAAACTTTAGTAGCTTCCAGGTTAAGTCTGGTTCTTTATCCTGGCCTCCAGAGCCCTTTACAGTCTGACTCCAGACACACGCACTCACTGTCTCTCTCTCTCTCCCTTCCCCCGACCCTCTGCCCCGCCGCTACACCTTATCCCATGTGTGATCTCATCACATACTCTTGGTGTCTCCCAGATTGTCCCCCTGGAAGCCTGTGCTGGTCTTTCCAGGCACGGTGCCTTTCCTCCTGTTATCCCCTGTGTCTGGAATTTCTTCCCCTGCATTCCATCTCTGATGCATCTACTTTGGAGGCAGAACAGTGTCGTGGATAGAGGTTTTGTCCTGGAGTCTGGGAGCCCTGGCTTAGAATCTTACCTCTGACACTTAGAAAGTGTTCAGTTTGGGCAGATCCGACCCTCTCTGGGCCTCAGTTTCCTCCTCTGTAAAATGAGGGAGAGTTGGATTTGGCCGGTTGGTGATCCTATGACATGCTTCAGGACACCACTCAAATGGTACATCTTGTGAAATGAGGGAAATTGTCTTTCATTTGCTTGGTCCCACAGTACTTTGTGTCACTAGTACATGTTCTAGTTTGCATTATACTCAATTTGTGCTTGTGTTTACCGCCCCCATTAGTTTTGGGGGTCTGTGAGGGCCAGGCTCTGTCTCATTTTACTTCGTATTCTTTGCTTTCTTGCACCAATGCATGGTGCATTTCATAGACTGGATACTAACAGATGTTCACCGAGTCAATGAATGAATCCCACAAAACATAGATTACTATTTCTTCTTTCCTTTTTTGGTAAGAGATGGTTCTCTATTAAAAAAAAGCAAAACTCCCTCCAAACCAACTGATCTGAAATGATGCTGTTATATTTAGGGAGGGTGTGTGAAGTTTTAAAGCATCTTCAGGTGTTTGACTCAACGTGGCCACTTCATGTCCTTTTTGTTTTGTACCCAATGCTAGAGAACTTGATTGGATCATGTAGAAATCCTAGGCCTACCGAGTGAAAAACAGTTTCCTTTGGTTTCTGGTTAGCTGCAATGCTGGAGAAGATGGTTTGGATTCAGGTTTGACCATTCCTCCCAATGGATGTACTTGGGAACTTTTGCATTGGATCGATAGATCTTGTTGGTTGATTGAATTTCATTAAAACATCTGTGTGATTTTCTTTGGAAGATGAGGGTAGTTAGTGAGTCACAGGCCAACCCCACAGGGGGGCCTTTGGAGGATAAAACATGTAAGTCTCTTGAAAATAACTTCTGTAGATTGAACGTGTAATATTTAACATTAACCTTCGAGACTGATGTACGCTGAAGGATTATGCTGGAATGACCCTCCCTTGAAGCCCGATGCCGTGTTTAGAAAGTGTTACGTCATGAGGGTGATAGACTGAGTGAGAAATACCTGTCGTTGGAGCTTCTGTTGAGTAGAAGGTGGAATCTGGATGTGTCTTAGGCTCCCAGGTGCTGCCGTGTCTCCCTGTCCACACCAGATTAAAAGGGCCTCTTGAGTTCTGTGAGCCTCAATTTTCTCATCTGTAAAATGGGGGGAGGGGGCTAAATGACCCTTACTTTCTGCCTCTAACCCTAGACACCCAGCGTGAATCAGAAGAGTCTAAGTACTGTTATATTTGCCCTCCCCTCAGCCTCTTCACTTAGCCTTTCCTGAGGGTTGGAGACAAAATTGTACCTTCTGCGTTCTTAAGTGCTGAGCTGGCCATCATTGGTCATCAGTTTCTTTGTGGGTGTGTAGGTGTGAGACCGCTGTTCTTTTTTAAAAGTTTAGGCCAGATTTTAGATGGGCAGAGTCTTTCCCTATCACAGCCACTTCCTCAGTCTAGTTATAGAAACTATCTTTTGGGTGAAGCCTGCTGTCCTGACCACAGTTGATATTCAGTAATATGGGGGTGGGACGAGGAAGATGTAGGGTGGTGTATTGCTACATGTTGAAATGAATTAAGCATGCACACCACCCATTTTTTCTTTTTGGTCTGGCACATAGCAGGCACTTAATAAATGCTTTTTGACTCTACATATTCAACCAGCATTTCTTAAGCAGTTTCTGTTTGCAAGGTCTTGTGCTAAGCTCTGGGGACAAAGATAGCACAGTTCTTGCCCTCAACAACCTGACATTCTTTTGGGAGAAAATAACATGTCCACAGACAAACATGGTAATTTCTAGGGTGGGGGAAGCTCCTTAAAAGGGGGAGAGCAGAATCAGGAAGGGCCTTCTGTAGCTAGATGGTGGCATTTGAGTGGTGCTTTGAAGGAAGCTGGGGATTCTAAGGTTCTAGTATTCCCTAATGGCTTCTTCTTTCTAACTACCCCACTTCAATTTTGTGGGTAGAGCGTGCAGTGTGGAATCTCATTATATTTTTTATTGAAGTTCACTGTTGCAACCTCAGAGAGGCCATAGGAAGGAGGGACTCTTATCAGAAACATGGTGTACAAATGAAAGCCTTATCTTTCTTAATCTGCAGGGTTACCCTGGATACGCCTATGAACAGGAAATCAATGCCTGATGCAGACTTTGGCGCCTGGACCCCATTAGAATTCCTTGTTGAGTAAGTATACCCGTGATGCCAACTCCTTGACATACATTCATAGGACTGAGAGTTTACTGGAAAGCAGGAAGCGATCTTAGAACATAAGATCCTGGAACAAAGAATGTGGAAGGTTAGTGTGGAGAACATGGAGTCAGAGCTGGAAGGAAGGGTCTGGAGAGATCATCTCATCTACTAAAGAGGCAGGGGTTGCACTCCATGGCATTTAACAAGGCACCTTCCACCTCTAAGATACTTTGATTTGTGGATATTTTTTAAAAGAAGAATTTATTGTTACCTTTTTTTTTTAACATTACCCTCATTTCTCTTCTGTTGAACCTTTCCGTGTAACAAAGAAAATAATTTCAGAAAGAAAACAAAAGAAAATTAAGCCAAGCCACCTGTCAGTGACTGTGCCTTCTCTAACATTTGGGAACCTTAGTTGTATAGTTTAATTTATAGTCTAAAGTGGAATTGAGTATGACATGGGAACATCTTATTAGTTTAATAGGCTCATAGATCCAGAGCTCGAAGGAACCTCAGAGACCGTCCAGTCCAGCACCCCTCATTTTAGAGATGAGTACACTGAGGCCTAAGGCGGTTAAGCATGGGAAGGCAACAAGCGTTTATTAAGTGCCTGCCGTGTGCCAGGCAGCTGTGCTAAGCAAGCACTTTATAAATACCTATTTTGATCTTGCCAACGACCCTAGGAGGTAGGTGCTATAATTATGCCCATTTTATAGTTGAGAAAGCTGAAGCAAGTGGAGGTTAAGTGACTTGCCCAGGGTCCCACGGCTAGTAAATCTGAAGCCAGACTTGAACTTGGGCATTCCTGACTTTAGGCTTCGAGATAGTAAGGGAGTGAGTAAAAGAGGCAGGATTTTCACTCAGGCCCTCTCATTGTCGGCCTTCTACTGCTTCACGCCTCCTCTCAGTAGAACAGTGCAAAATAAGTATTTATTACTTCATGTCCCTGGCATTCCTCCATCTTGTGCTCCTCGTTGTATGGAAGCAGTGATGAGAGTATGCTCCTGGGTGGGATGCCTACTTTGCTCCATTGTTTTCTGAATTCTGGGGCTGCCTTCGTGCTCTGGAGGCGGGCTGCTGGGGTCGAGTTCTTTGGTTTGTCAGCGATCCACCATTAACCCTCCTTCTAGAAGTCATCCCTGGCCATCCCTCTGATTGCCGTCTTCTCCCGGCTTCTTTGCCTCTTTCCTGTCATGAAGGGACCGGGGCTGCTGGGGGAGGTTTTATTGTTGTCAGCAGCTCTTCAGTCTGAGGGACTGAATTAGTGACATGTCCAAGAAACCCTGATGATGGGTCATATGGTTCATTCCCAGAGTTCAGTGTCCTATGTATGGAGTCATCTCTACTTAGTGTGTACATGTGTTTGTATGCCATGGAAACTAGCCTAGGGTTTTATTAATTACCTGGAAGTATTTTATTTTCTTTGAAACTTTATGTAGTGAATTTAGGGCCATCAGGCTCCACCCGATGTCAGCTGGCAAAGGGTTTAGTTTGCCCTGGGAGTCTTCAAAATTGTTTGTTTTTATAATATTGATTTCATAATATAAATTATTGTTTATGATGTAATTATTTTTATAATCATGTCATAAATTATTTGTGATAATATATTCTGATTTTTCTTCTTTTGCTCTATGAAATATGTTTCTTTCACATTCTTGACAGCATAGTAGTATTCCATAGTATATACCACTTTCTTCAGTTGACAGACATCCCTTTCGTTTCCAGTTTTTGCCACCACAAAAGGGAGCCGTTATAAATATTTTTTGTGGCTGTTTCTTTGATCTCTCTGGGTATAGAGCTAGTCGTGGTGTAGCTTGATGAAGAGCATGAACTGTTTCCGTAACTTTTTGCATATAATTGCACATTGCAATGATGAAAAATGAAATCGGCAGAACCAGGAGAACAATTCGTACAGTGCCAACGACACTCCAAGAACCATGATTAGTATAAGCCAGGACCATTGATGATGGCAGGGGAATTAGGACTGCCATCTGCCTCCTGACAGAGAGGTGATGGCTGTAGGGTGCAGCCTGAGACATGTAGATGTTTGAATATAGACATTGAGCATATTTAGTTTTGCTTAACTGTGATTATTTATGACAAGGAATAATGTTTTTCTTTTCTTTGAAGTAGTTATAAGAATATGCCCCTAGTTTGTAGGTGCTCTTCCCAGAGGGGAATTCTTAAAATGATCTGGAGATCGCAATATCATGGGAATAAAGTACATAACTTCCTGAGATGACAGAGAAGGGGGGGAGGAAGGATAGAGGAAACATTTGGAATTATAAATTCTAATTTGTTTATAAAATAATTTTTTTTCCCCGTTACGATGTACACTGATAGCTTTAGAGCTCGAAGGGACCTTGATAGGTGATCTAATCCAGCCTCCTCATTTTACGGGCCCAGAGAAGTCACACAGGTAGAAAGTGGCAGAGGCAAGATTCAATCTTAGGCTTTCTGCCCTACTGCTTTAGTCATATGTTATTTAAATGATTTTTATTCTTTGTGTCTTTTTCTGCAGATTTCTGAAAGTGATCAGTGGTGTTTAGTGTAAATTACCTTGTACCAGGTGTATTAGGTCTTAAGAGATAATGTTGTGGATAGAAGTGTGACCTTGGAATTCAGAATACCTTAGTTCAAATCCTGAACCTTCACATACTGTATGGACCGATCACTTAACCCCTCAGTGCCCCCAAAAGACCCTCTGAGACTACAGGTTACAAATGAGTTCACTGATGTGTCGTGATGGGAAAAGTCCACATCACAGGGATCCTATCCCTATTGGCCTCATATTGCTCGAAGCCATTGTTTACATGTAAATAGATGTATTTTGTAACTTGTAAAAAAACCTTTTCTTTGTGACAGAACCTTTCACAACTGGATCACTGGAAAAAACAGGCCAAGCTCCGGAAGCCTAATCCAGGTGGTAACCGTGGGAGGGAAGACTGAGCTGACACCGGCTTACTTTTAATAAGTCACCTAAGATCGCAGCACCAGAAGAAAGAACTAACAGAATCCTGATGCTCAGCAGACATGTTTTCTGGCAAATCTATAATGCCCCTTAACAGTGCCAGGTAGAGATGAGTATGTTTCATTCATTTAATGTGTTTCTGTCTCCTTTGCAAAAGTATCAGCTGTTCATTTGAAAGAAATAAAAGATTACAAGGGTGAAGACCCCCAAGGAGGGGGGTCTGCTCAGAGATGTCATCCAGGGACCTTGTTTGGTGTCCTCTGGGGCCCTGGTTGTAACCTGTGCTGTGTGTCTCTTCTGTCTAGTTCCTTGCAGTAGCCTCTCCACTACCTGAGTTATGTGTGCTTTGGTGTGTGCTGGTCATTTTTTTTTTATTGTCAAGATACTGTTTGATCCAGTATTTGTGTAATGGGATTAATTGTTGCAGTCCTGACTTAAATTGCCTTAAATGTCCATTAGCAGTGAAGGTGAGGGATGGCGCTTGCCTGGTTTTTGTTATAAATGTTTCATGTGACTGCCCGGATCCCCTCTGAATGAGGGAGGGAGGGCTGGATGTCTTAGCTACAAGGGAAGCAGTGGTGGTTATCATCACATGGCATGTTTGGGCCTTAATTAATGCTGCTTAGTTTACAATTTTGAATACTCTCATCAGAATGGAACACACGATTTACCGTCCAAACAACATCCGTTGTCTATGAGATGTCAATAAGCAGATTTTAGGTATTTCATCCACGCTGCGAACTATTTCTGTGATAGCTTTGTACAGAGCTAGATTTTTTTTTCTAATTGAATAGTCAGGCATTTGTTCTTTCTCCTTTACTTTTCGATGTTATATAATTAATTTAAAATAAACAGACTATTCCCACCACATGGATGACTTTGTTTAATTTGGCTTTATTACCATTCTGTTCTTGACTCTTACAGAGCCATGGGTTTTATTTGTTTATTTCTAATAACTTTTATTGATTTTTTTTCCTTTTTTTTCATCACTCTAAATTTTGAATCTCCTGGTCTCCCTTCTCTCTCTCCTCTAATAATAATAACTCTTATGTGCTAGGCACTTTGCAATTGTTATCTGATTTGATCCTCACAATAATCCTGGGAGGTTAAGTGTTGTTTTTATCCACATTTTACAAATGAGGAAACTGAGGCAGCCAACTGCTAAGTGACTTGCACACCTAGTATTTGAGGTAAAATTTGAACTCAGATCTTTCTGACTGCAGAGCCAACCAGTGCGCTATCTACTGTGCCACCAAGCTGCCTTCTCTGTAGATTAAAGAGGGATATTGCATTATCTTTTTTTTTTCTGGGACCATTATGGTTTGGTTCCTTTTCTGTATTTAGATCTGAAGAAGATTTTTAACTTAGATAACATAAGTCCCTCATTTTAGAGCCTCCTGGTTGCACCATTTACTACTTGTCTGACCTGGAAAACTCCCATTTTCTTGATTTTGTGATTCAGGGGCTGCCTAAATAAAATTCTTACCTTAACAAGAGTCCCCTTCACAATACTCATGAGAAGGGGTTGTCTGGACTAGTTTGAAGACATCTAGTGAAGGGAAAAACCACTCCGTGTTGAGACAGTTTTGCAGAGTTACTGAATAGTCTTAGAGCTGGAAGGAACAGGGAAATAGGGAAATTCAATGATTTGCAAAGATTACACAACTGCCATTAACTCTTAACCCAGGTTCTTACGCAGCCCTTCAGTTCTTCCCTTGGGGTCTGTTCTTTTTAATCAAAGCTCCTCTCCCTTGTTTCCAAGATTTTCCATAACCTGGCCCCATCCAATCTCTCCAAACAGATGCCCCTTATTAATTTCCTGCTTTGGAAAAAATAAATATTTCTCCTTCTGCCTTTGGCCATCTGCTCCTCTCATCAGCCCAGGTCATTCTCCACATTTCCAAAAGCCAGTAGCATCTCCAAAGTGCTAGGAGACATACGTAGCATGACCTAGGATATTTGGAGTCAGGACCAGGGTTCAAATTCTGTTACTGCTGTCTTGAAAGTCATTTTGACTTTCTGGGACCCACTTTCCTTAATTGTAGAAAAAGAGGAGGTTGGGGTAAATGATCTCAGAAATTCCAGTCATGATCATATAAGCCAAAGAAATCCATATGTGACCTTGCTGTAGAACGCTGTTCATCTGTTGCTGTGCCTAGGAACAAGATGCCCTTCCAGGTTAAGCTTATCCCTTGTAATTTTACCATCATGGTGGCGACTCAAGCCTTGATTGATATCACCTGCCTCAATCTCCTCTTCTGTCTGATTGGAAGGCTTGGAGGGTAGCCCACCAAACTCCTCCTAAAGCATTTCTTCATAGAGGACAGAAACTGGACTCAGCTCACTTTGGTCTGCATCTGCTGGCCTTCATGGTTTCAACCTAAGGATCCTAGCGCTAGGTAACTGCCTGGTTCCTCTCCTCACTCCCTCTTCCCAGTCCCCGTTTATGGGTTGTCTCTTCCCATTAGATTGTAAACTCCTCGAGAGCAGGAACTATTTTTTTTAATTAATTTTATCCTTAGGGCTTAGCACATACCTGGTGTACAGTGGGTACTTAACAAATGTCTATTGGATTCGATTAGGAAGAAGTAAAACAAAGCTTGCCTGTTCTTTTAGGGCCTGGTTTGGTTACTCTCTACTCAAATTAGGCCATACCACCCCAGTGGGTTCACTGTGATGGGAACAGGAGTTCCATTAGAAAAAACCAATGTTAGCCTTTTTCCTTCTAAAAAGCATGAAAGATAAAAACTGTCTACCTCAAAAAACAATACAGCAATTTCCCAGTATGAAAATAGGCTTAATTTTGTCTTTTTTGCTCCAGAATTTCCCTTCTTCCCTTTCATTTGAAGTATAATTAATAATCACAGACTGTCTCACTTTCCATGAATATGCAGATAAGTTTCAAGCCCAGGAGTGTTCCGTGACCAAATTAGTTTGAGAAATTCCTAGTTAAAATGGTTTTTGTTTTTCTATTGTAGCTTTAAACTGTGAAGTCACGCATACTCAGAGGAATGTATCTCCAGTTTAATGAATTCTCTCCAGATTAATGAAATTCAGAAGGGAAATATAAATAGGCCGAGATTCACATTACAGGTGACTTTTTCTAGGAATGTTAGCCATCGTTTAGGTCTGCATAGTGCCTTAGGATTTGTGAAGTGTTCTCCCAACAGCCTTATGAGACATATATGGCCAGTATCACCCCCATTTTCTAGATGAGGAAATAGGCCAAGAGATGTGAATTACCTAGGGTAATTCACTTCAAACACAAGTCTTTTGACCCCAAGTCCTTAGCTCTTCCCTCACATGGTGATGCCTCAGGAATATCACCTCTCCTCTAAATGCGATTCCTCCGGAACTGATGTGTTATGTTTTAAGGAACAAAGGAGAAACAGTGAATAGATCAAAGATCATGGAAATCACAGGATTTGGAGCCAGATGGGGGTCTGCTCATCTAGACCAACCTCCTCATTGCCCAGATGACAGAACTGAAACTTATAAAGATGAAGGGCCTTGGCCAATGTCATACAAGTAGTAAGCAGTAGAACTAGGATTCAAACTCAGATCTTCTGGCTTCAAATCCAGTGCCCTTTCTACGCTACCACCGTGAGCAAGGGAGGCTGTGAATCCTTCCTGTAAGTATGTGTTAAACTAGAAGTACATGCAGTGTTTCATAATATTAAATGAGTCTGTAATTCCCTGGAGAGGCACATTACAAAGGGCAGTGGTGATTAGTGTCAACTCTGGGGACATACTAAGTCCTATTGGGGAGTAGATATAGCATGAATAACTGACACTCCTATATACACATGCGTATGTATGTATATGTTTATATGTATTTAGGAAACAACTCTCAAGTTGGCAAAGTGCTTTCTATACATAATCTTATTTGAGCATTCTGACAGTCCTCTAAGGTAGGTACTATGTATTTTACTAATGAATGACTTTAGGCTCAGAGGGTGAAATAACTCACCAGGGGTTACACAGCAAGAAGGATTTGAATCTGGGTATTTCCTGATTCTTTAAGTCTGGCACTGTGTCCACTATGTCAGACTAGCTCTCAATAATATGCAAATAATGTACTTTCTAAACCTTGCAATGTTTTTAACTATTACTAGGTCCAAAACTTTAAAAAAAATTTTAAATAGATGCTCCCAAATTATGTTTGTGTAACCTGTGGGGCTGTCTCATTCTGGCTTCTAGTTATCTGTCCCTGGTTTTAGGAGTGGGTCAGATAGCTTTTGAACCATATAATGAGCCCCCATCAATGTGTTTTACTTTTATTAGTCAGCTATAGAACTTCTTTAGTTCGTAACAAAGGCATTTTAATTAAACTGACGTCTAAATAAAGTAATAACCTAAATTTTCTTTTCAGTAAACTTAGAGCTGTTTCCCTCAAAATATGATTAGTGGGAGGAATGGACGTATATAAGAGTTATATGTAGGATATCGACGTAGAGAACGCTTGTGTAAAGGGATGCACCTATAGGGAATGTGTGTGGCCAAAGCACATGGATGAGCATCTCATGGCACTGATGCAGCAAAGCCATTGATATTTCCTACTGAGGCCATCACGCTGCTCTGCTAAACTTGCCCCTTACCAGGCATGGCAATAATAATAGCTACCATTTATATAGCACTTATTACGTACCAGGGACTGTGCCAAGTGCTTCACAATTATTCCATTTGGTCCTCACAACAACCTTGGAAAGATAAATGCTAGTAATATCACCATTTTACAGAGGAGGAAACTGAAACAAATGGGTTAAGTGACTTGCCCAGGGTCACATAGTTTGTATGTATCCGAGGCTGGACCTGAACATGGGTCTTTCAACTTCAGGTCTGGCACGTTATCCATGATGCCCCCTAGCTGCCTCTATAATGCTTCCCACCGGGGATTGTTCTTTGCTGCTCTTCATTGCCCCCTTGTTGTCGACTCAAGCTATTTTCAGAATCCCTTGATATTCTATACAACACCTCTAAGGAGGCAGTGGTTCTAACAGCTGTTCCCTATCCTGTCTGTTGAGATTAACATTCCCCTCTCTTGCAGAGTAGCAGCTATAGCTCTTTCAGCCTCTTGGCTTGTTTCTAAGGGTGGTGGCAGGGTTGGGTGAAAAGAATGATGACTTTGGGATCAGAGGATCTTTGTTCGAAGCCTAATTCTGCTACTTATTGCCTGTGTTACCTTGGGCCAGTCACAACCTCTCTGGGCCTCAGTTTCCTCAACTGCTAAGTGAGGGAGTCAGACTAGACAATCTTGTCCCTTCTGTCTCTGGATCTATGATTCTTCAGCCTTCTGTGCCTCAGCTACATTCTTACCTACACTCCTCGGTTAAGGCATCATGTGTGGAGCCACCTGAAACTCTTGTCTTCCTTCTACTGGAGGTGCTGCCATTAGTAATGCCCTCCCTGGCAAGAGAAGCTGTTCTCAGTGAGCATTTGCGGTCATAACTATAAACCGTTCATTCTTGCCAGCTCTCCAGTCAACAACATTTTTATCTTGTGGTCTTCTCAGCCAGTGGCTCCTGAGCTCTGGGTTCCTTAGCTGGGCCATGCCAGGATGTTCAGAAGCCTGGGCTAAGCTCTGTACTACCCTTTGACCTTTCTTTGCCATTCCTTTTTTTCTCTGCTGAACTCCTAATCTCTTCTTAGCTCTTAACCTAGTTGAATTTCCCTCCCCTTCCTTGGATCCCTCCAATTATCACCAAACGTACATTCAGAAGTCCATTTTAGGATTTATCCTATGTCCTCAGCTAAGGCTTTACTTCCTAAAATGGAAAAGGGATTGAGAGGCACTGTGGTAAGGAAAATATTGAACCTCATTCCAGCATCCCTTTGGCTCCATAGTAAATGCTCTATAAAAGTAATAACTCATTTATGTAGCATTTACTATGTGCCAGGCACTGTGCTATTATGTCATTTGATCCTCATAGCAACCCTGGGAGGTAGGTGCTATTATCTTTATTTTATAGATGAAGAAACTGAAGTTAAGTGACTCGTCCAGAGTCATACAGCTAGTAAGTGTCTGAGGTCAGATTTAAATTCAGGACTTCCCAATTCCAGGCTTAGCACTCTATCCATGTTGCTCATTTAAGAATGCTCATGAGCCATTGTACACATATAGTAACTTTAGTGGTGGCAATAGAATCCTGAGAAGCTGACGTTTCTCTTACTCCCCTTCCCTCCCTTTTCCAAAACATATTACAAACTGGCCTCTCTGACTGCTCTGCATAAATTTGAATGATTTGGGTCTTATCTTTTCTTTGGTGGGGAGAACAAGGCTACCCAAAAAGGGAATAGACCTCCTTGAGAGGCAGCAGGTTTTCTCTCTCACTGGAGGTCTTCAAACCAAAGCTGGACGGTCACAGTTCCCAAATGTGTCGTAGAAGGGACTCTTTATGCTCTCATGGTTTAGATTAAATGGTTCCTAAGGTCCTTCGAGCTCTGGAATTCTGTGATTCTTTGAAAACAGACCCAGATAATGCAAAGCCTGTCAACTGATGGCTGCAGACTAGTAAGGTGATACCTATAGGTGTGGGACTTCATGTAGTCTCTTATAGTTATAACCTAGAGCACCGTATATAAGAGATGCTCAGTAAATACTCGTTGAATGAAGTAATGAAACAATGAACAGTATTCTATAATTCTCTGGAAGATTTCTCTATCGGTTTAGTGTTTCTCTGACTTGGAGGGATGGGAAAATAAAACTTTAAATTATTGTACAACTATATAGGGTGTCCCTAAAATCTGTACACACAGGCAAAAATGCATATTTTGAAATATTTGGAATATTAATAGACCTTAGCCCCCTTGACTTCTTTTTCTGGGGTGTATTAAAGGAGAAGGTGTACTCAATGAAAATCACAGATGCAACACACTTGATTGAACACATGAAGAGTGAATGTGCTAAAACTGACGGCAATGTGGAATTATTGCATCGAGTTCATGTGAATCTTGCAAAGGGCATCAACCTTTGTATCACAAATGATGGAAATCATATTGAAGATGTTACTTGTTAATATTCCAATTAAATAAAATGTTGTTGAAAATTTCATTCATTTTGTTTCTTGAAACTATGCATTTTTGCTTATGTGTCCAGACTTTAGGAATACCTTGTAGACTCTTAAGAGTCAAAAGGGACCATTAGAGATCATCTTGAAATGGGAGACAGTAAGGGTCTCTAGTTTGGCATCCTGGACTTAGGAACAGCCAGAGTGATTTGAATGTGGCCATACAGCTAGTAGGTGTGAGAGGCAAGATTCAGATTCAGATCTTCTGTGTCCAAGTTCAGTATTCTCTGCATGGTGTAGTTCTACAGCTGGGTTTTTTTTCCCCTGCTTGACCAACAATTACTATGTCAGTGTTTTGTGGATTGTTGACCAGCTCAAGTCTTGGGAATAGCAATACTTGAGGGAGGATGCTTTGAAGAATGGCCTTTTTGGACTGGCTAGATACAGTGATCTGGGCAAGTTTGCAGTCACCCACCATCCCTGTGACTCCCCAAACCAAAACTCTCTTCCTTGGTCACCACTCTCCCATGTATCTTGTCTCTGCCTCTTAGAATATAGACTTATGGATAGTGACTGTCTCACTTCTGTCTTTATATTCCCAGCGTTTAGTTCAATGCTTGGTGCAGAGTAAATGCTTAATAAATGCCTTTCCATTCATTCATTAACAGTTTTTCAGTGTGATGTGTGATGTACACATAAAACCAACTTATTGTTATGTATGCTCATTAGGGCTGATGGTACACTAAATTAGACTAATATTCATCAATGCATGTAATCAAACTTTATTGACTCTTCAGAAACACAAAAAAATCCGTCTAGGAATAAACCACCAGCTTGATTCCTAACAGTCCAACTAACAGTGCTTCAATAAGGTTCCTTCACTGCTAGGTCAGAGGTTAGGTGCATCTCCCTCCAAGGTGGTATTCCAGAAGGTCTCTGTCAATTATCATAGCTTTTAAATGAACATGGGATACTCAATTTTTTTTTTCTGAGACTGGAGAATATAGGAATCTGTCCTAGTTGTGACCCAGGAATAGGCTGATAGCTGGAGGCCCCAGTGGGTTTTTATCGTTCTGGCTAATTGTGTTTACAAGTTACACCAGAATTCTGATTGGCTATTGATTACCTAATCTTTTTTATTTTTATTTTTTATTTATTTTATTTATTTTTAATTTTTTTGATTACCTAATCTTATGATGAAAAGAAACTATCAATCAAAGGTTTAGTTTTGGAACATTATTAACAAGTGTGTATTCTTTACCAGATTTAGGACACATGTGTATCATTAGCAGGTATTTGTCAGTGTTTTTGGCGGGGAAACATACATGTCAACACACAGCATTAGTGGTGGTTTACCAGATTTGGGGACACACATCTGTCAACATATCATTAGTGTTTGTTTGCCAGATTTGGGGACACATATAAACACACGCTAGTACCAAACTATACGCAAGTGTTAATGTTATAGAAAAACAACCCATTACAGCTACTTAGTTACAATATGGAGGCTTTAAAAAAATGGAGTTGCTCATTCTAAATTAACATCATTACTCCCACTATATGGTGCCATCATAATCCTATGCATTTTAACTAAAATGTTTGTAAAACCCTGGTTGAACCTCTTAATTTTACAGAAGAAATAAAACTAGAGAGGGAAAGTGATTCTCTCAGGAATGGCCTTGGCATCTAGGTCTTCCCGCTATAAATCTAGGAGCCTTTCCATAGTACTGTGTACCTTTTTAGCAATGTGCAATGATCAATTTCACCTCTCAGAGTCTCAATTTCTTCTGTAAAATGAGGCAAATCCTACTTATACCACCTGTCTCAGTTGTAGTGAGATAAGCATTTTGTAAGCTATGAAGTACTACTTAAATGTGAACTGAGTTATTACCTGGCAGAAGACACTCCATCAAGGACAATTTTCCAAGCCCCAAGATGACTAGATTTCTCTGAGAGGCTTCCGGTGGTACTGTGGAATTGGTTCCCTCGGCACAACCGAGGTGCAGGATCTGAGCTGCCGTCTGACCCTCCCTACCACCCCCTCCAAGCTCCAAGCAGAATTTCTGGATTGATGACTTCTGTGTCATCTACGTCTATCTCACTCCCTTAATAACCAGGATTGTAAACACCTTTTGTTCAGCTTCACTTTTCTTTCCTCCCTTCTGTTGGTCTTTTCCCTTGACTCTGACCTCTCTACTAACTTTCCCCCTACCAGGCATTGCGTTTTATACTACTGTACCACCTTCGTTAAAACAAAACAAGACAGATCACAAATCTTTAGGAAAACAATGAAAGAGTACCCTGGAAGTGGAGAGGAATCACACCTCCTCACAATTTATGGTCCACCATGAACCAAAACACCATGTAGCTAACTGCTTTACCTTGAACTTGGTCCTGGTCTCCAATAGCTTTTGTGTTGGATGAATGAATTTCCCTTGTCCTTTGTCTTCCCAGGTGCCTTATGGGATTGACCAGGAGGGCTTGGTCACAGCTTAGAGCAAAAGTAGATTTAAAAGCAACCTTGTTTACCAGACTATAGATATATTATTTCCTTTTTTTCCTAACTAAGCAAATGTTACATATAGTGAGTCTTTGACGGGAGAGTAAAGTCCATTAATTAAATAATTAACAGACTAATACTGGCTATGAATAGCAAGAATATCAGAATCTCAGAATCGATGACCACAGAAATCATCTAGTCTGACTCATACCTGAGCAGGAATCCCTCCTGCATGTGAAGCGTTCTAGTGGTGGAAAGTCCACTGCCCCACAGCAGACCCGTTCCATTTTTGGACAGATCAGTGTTAAGGTTTACAACTTGTTATATAGTACTTTGAAAACTACATACAATGCTTTGCAAACCTTTCAGTCCTATAGATCTGTGAGTATACAAGCATATACATGTATACCCACAGCAGTAAGGGAGAAAGGTTTTTTGCTCAGTTGAGGTGGTCCAGAGACTAAGTTTTCATTACTGCCAAATCAGACCAAGGACCACCAACAAATTGCTTATTTCTTTGGCCCTTGGAGGTACATTATCAGTACTTTATCAGACACAGGTACAGTACTTTATCAGATTGGTTTATGTTGATTAGTGAGACTTTTGAGGCAGGTTCTAAAATCAATAGAAAACCAAATAGATCCAGTTTGGTGCTGGTGATAGAAAAGTGTGAAACTCTTTCTTTGATTTATTATCAGTGTCAGGGAGTATCTATATTCTAGTGAACATTAAGTTTGGCCTAGAAGCCAGGAAAAGCTGTATTTAAAGTCTATCTCGAAGACCTGGTGGCTGTATGACCCTGGGTAAGTCACTTTTTTCTTAGTGCTTTTTAGGTCAGAGGTGTCAAAAATGAGGCAGAGGGCTGCTTATGGCCTATAACATTCCCAAGTACTTTCCAACCCAGATTCAAATGTAATTGGGACATATTTAACAAAATAAATAAAAATAAAATAAAACTGATAATATTACATTTTAAAATTAATATGCTGCCCACAGGGATCCTTGTGTATGGATTGGTGCCCTCAACTTTGTTACATAGGCAGGGTGTCCCAAAAGTCTCGGGGCAGTTTAAAGCTTTACAAGCTTAAAGCTGCCCTGAGACTTTTGGGACACCTGTCTTAGCTCATCTGAACCTCAGATCAGTGGTGTGAGCTGCATAGTACAGGAATTATTATTCCCATCTGTAGTAGGAAGGCCGAATTTATGATCTCAAATATAATCATGTATATGTTTGAATGGTCCGAAATCGCAAGGTATGAGAGATTCTCTAAGGAGAAAACAACAAGAAATTTATTTAGGCCCCACCGCAGCAAAAACTTGAACCAGCCTCCCCATTCCAACATCTTGACAAAAAGACTCCAGGCCCAGAAAGCCCA
>CM053623.1:394475049-394508631 GCA_028646595.1 Phalanger gymnotis
GCCTAAATCCCTTGACATTACATAGATACCAATGACTATCAGCTATGTCAACAGCCCCTCTCTTTTTATAGTAAAACATCCTTTCTATGACATCCTTTATGTTACTTTTCCTACACAATTTTTGTTTGGTAATACCAGTAATATCACTAATAAATTAACAATTATAATTATAAAACTTCTGCTAAAGTCCACATTGTGAAATGGAGATGACCCTAGGTTTTCCAAGGCTATAGCTGCGGAGCCCAGCTTCTAGGCAAGTCTTACCAAGCAGAAAAGGCTTCACGTATGGACCTTTGTGCCTGTTGTCCAAGGATTAGCTTGGCTAGTTTCAGAGAGGCTTGTCGCCAAAAAATTGCCTATTGGGATAATTTTTTTTGCATGGTGACTCATGATTAAGAACCATATTCACACCTACACTTTCAGCCAGTCAATGGGCATTTATTCAGCGACAGGCACTGTGTTAAGCTTTGGGGATACAAAAAGAGGCAAACAACAGCCCCTCCCCTCAAGGAGGGGCAGATAGATGGAGCAGTGGATGAAATGTTGGGACTGAAAAGTCAGGAAGCCTCATCTCCCTGAGTTCAAATCTGGCCTCTGACCCTCACTAGCTGTGTGAGCCTGGGCAAGTCATTTAATCTTGTATGCCTCAGTTTCCTCATCTGTAAAATAAGCTGGAGAAGGAAATGGCAAACTGCTCCAGCATCTTTGCCAAGAAAACGCCAAACGGGGACGTAAAGAGTTGAACACAACTGAAAACAATGGAACAACAACCAACAAATCCTCCTACTCTACCTGGGGAGACAAACAAATATATATATAAACAGGATCTATACAGGATAAATAGGGAATGATAAAAAGAGAAGGCACTAGAACTAAGAGGGGTTGGGAGAAGCTTCCTGTAGGAGATTGGATTTTAGTTGGGACTTGAAGGGTTTGCTTTAAAGTTTGCAAAGTGCTTTAGGCATTATTTCTTCTGATCCTCGCAATTACCCAGCAAAATAGGTGCTATTTCGATTCCTGTTTCACAGATGGGGCAGTTGAGCCCAGGAGAGGTTAAGGGAACTGCAAGGAGGGTACACAAGCTAGCGTGTATCTATATGAGGCAGAATCTGAATTGAGATGCTCTTGAGTGTAGGAATAATATGCTGTCCACTGTACAACTCAGATGAAAAACATCCATGTCAGCAGAGGGACCCTCTACCATGAAGTCATGGATCATTTGACATGTAACTAAGCATAATGATCTTTGTAAAACCCTTAATATACATTAACTTATTTCATTCAACATCTATTATTTGAGGGGTTTTTATGTATGTAGCGCTGTGCTAGGTGCTTGGAATAATAATAGCTAACATTTATATAGTGCTTACTATGTGCCAGGCGCTGTGCTCAGCATTTTACAATTATTATCTCATTTGATCCTTACAACAACCCTGGGAATTATTATTATCTGTATTTTGCAGATGGGTAAACTGAGGCAAACAGCAGTCAAGTGATTTACTTAGAGTCACACAGCTAGGAAGTGTCCCTGCCCTCAAGGAGTTTCTAAGCTAATTGGCAAGAGAAAACATGCACCCAAAGTATTTAAAGAACAAATAAATTTGACAGAGAGGCAGCATGGAGGCGCAGGCTTTGAAGATTAGCTTTAAAAAAGTCTCCCCTGTGATAAGTATCACTGTGTGAGGTTACCTAGCCCTCAGGCTCCTTCCCTTTCCTCCTCCAAGGAGCAGAGCAGGGGTCAACCAGCTTTGGTAAAGAGAATTTCTTCACTGGGAGTTCCCTATATTAATGAAACCACTGTACTGAGTGAAGAAAAAAGACAGCATATGATTAGGTGCCCGAGTAAACCATAGACTGTGGAATATAGGGAGAGCTCAGAAGAGGGAAAGATCAGAATAAGGTGGAAAAGCTAGGGGAGGCTTGTTGGGGGAGGTGGAATTTGAACTGAGTTTTGAAACATGGGTAAGTTTTAGATTCTTGGAGAGAACAAACAGCAGTAAGTTAGTGGAGTCAGGGAGATTATAACAGGGAAACACTATGAGTAATGGCCAAAAAATGGGAGTGAGCAGAGCCTGACTGGGGGATAGCTAGTAGTTGGAAACTAGGTCGCCTAGGTGCTGTGGTCACCTAAGGTGTTTCCAAGCATCATGGAAGATGAATGAACTGAAGAAAGCCATTGGCGAAGTTCTCCTATTGGCAGATATTCCGAACATGAGAATAGTGCAAAGGTGCCTCAGTGAAATCCACAGCCAAGTAAAAGTGAGAAGTAGGGGTAGGGGACTCCCTGGTCTAGCCATTCACAATAGGAAAAAAAGTCTCTAGGCTGTAACTTGTAGCTGGATGGGTAGCTCTTTCAATTAGTCTATCAAACAATATATACTGGACAGGTGTGGCCGAAGGCCCAGAACTGAAGAGTGCTGGAATGAGCGCTGAAGATGCTGCAATGCAAATATTCTCCTGGCATTCCTCTGTGGCTACAAATCATGGAATACCATGCTTCTGGAAGAATTAAAATGAGAAATAACCCTTATGGTGACAGAAAGCTCCCATACAAGGTAAGTAGGCAGGATGTAGGATGCTGCTGATGCTGACTTGCTCTTGAGGTGGGGTCAGAACAATTTTGTTGAGGATGTTAGGGAATGTTAGAGCTTAGAAGGAACTTGGAGGTCACTTACTGCATCTATTCATTTTATCTACGTCTAGAAAATGGGTTTGCTAATGTAGGGAGGTGATTTTGAACCATTTATTTCACCTTTCTTCATCTATGAAATGAGGGGGTTTGACTCGATGATTTCTACTGATCCTACCAGCTTTAGCATTCTTTGAGTCTATTGTATGGCTCTTGGGTCACCCTAAATTTCAGTTCTTCAAACCTGAGTTGTATTCAATGTGGCCAGATTTTAGCATTCCATGTTTCCAGACTACGGTATTCTCCCAGATGTAGCATCCCATGTATTCCGTGATTATGGCATGTGTATTCATTGTCTCTAGATTATAGTACTACACATCTCTAGGCATGTAATGTATTCCAAGTATTCTGTGACTCTAGATTACAGTATTAAATGTCTCCAGACTACAGCATTCCATGACTCTACCTACTTCGCGGGTTGTCGTGAGGATCAGATGAGATAATATTTGTAAAGGGTAGAGCACGACGCCTGGCACAGAACTGGCACTTAATAATTTTTTTCCCCTCTCTTCCTCCTCAAGATTGTAATATTCAGTGTTTTCAGACCATAGTATTCCATGAATAAACCGGTGGTTCTTACCCTTTTTTGTGGGTCATGGACCCCTTCAGCAATCTGGTGAAGCCTATGGATTCCTCAGAATAATATTTTTAAATGCATAAAATAAAATACATAGGATTATAAAAGAAATCAATTGTATTTAAATGGAGTTTTAATGGTTTTATTTAAAATGATTTTCTACACACACACAGGCACACATACACACACACATGCATAAATATTAACAAGCTCATGGACTTGAGGTTAAGAAACCCATCAGACTTTTGTCTCCAGACTATAGTATTCTGTGATTATATTGTAGTATTATATGTCTCTAAACTATAATATTCCATACTTCAAAACATTCAATTACATAGGAAGAATGTTAGTATTAAAAAGATAGGCCTTTGTTTCATTGAGAAGCTTGAGTCTGTTAAGAGAACTTTGTAATTCCCTGAAGGCAATGCAGTCTGCTTTTCTCTCTCCTTGATCTCCCTGAGGTGCCCAATAGGACCCAATAAGCTGCAACATTGCAGATAAAGAACTAGGAAGGATGCAGGGTGTAAAAGAAGGTGTCAAATCAATGTGTGAACGAAGGAGAAGGCTGGTTGTGTTCCAGCAGTGATGTGGCCCATTAGTGTCCTGGAAGACAAAGAAAAAGTGACGAAGGCCCTCAGCACATTCGGCTGACTTAGGGTGATACATGGGCATGTATAATACAGGAGTATACACATAGGGGTGTGTATCTATACGTATATACACACATTTATATATAAACACAATATATTTACAACGTATGTTTATATGTAGCTATATAAATACACATATATTTATATATAGAGACACACAAACATACAGAGTTTGGGCCAAGCCAACTGTTTTCTTCACTTTCTCTTGAAAATGTTTCCCCTTTTCTCTGGGAAACACATTAGTATCAATTTGGTTCTTTATTGTTTATGTTAAGTTGATTATTTTGATAGAAACCTTAACTGTACTCCTTATACTTGGGGGGCCTTGATAGAATAATATGTTTGATTGGAAAGAGATGTAATTTCTCAAACATTATGATTAAGCTGTCTAAGTGAGACTTTGGAGCTGAGTTTTCAAATGCACCTTGATTGATGACAATGGCAAAGAGGTGTGTGATGTAATAATGCTCACTTACTAGTCATCAGGCAGCTTTCTCAACGTGGGAAGAAGCTTCATCCTCCTCCCTCCCACTCCTCCAACAAAAATTGGGGCCAGCTGCTTCCCTAAAAGGCATGGGGAAGGCTGAGCAAGCAGCAATTTACCTGATTTATGATTGATTAAGTAAAGCAGGAATTTCTTCTCATTAAAGGAAGCTCAGCTGTTCCCTTGAATTCTGGCACAGTTGTACTGTTCAAGTCCTTGAACCTAATAGACTTCTTGACCTAATAGAGGTCAATGATTAACTGAAGGGGAGGAGATGGAGCCTCCAAAAAGGATTAGGTAAAACTTCAGGGAGAATTAGAAAGTGATATGGGATATGATAATGAACCTGAAAACATTAGGCAAAAGGCTTGCTGGTGGAGTCTAAAAAATAACATTTCTTTGTGTTATTCAGGAAATAGCATTTATAAAATATGAGAATAAATCAGTTTGTCAATAAATATTCATTAAGCGCCTATTATGGTCTAAGAACTGTGATAAGTGCTGGGGATACAAATATGAAAAAGATAGCCCTTGCCTTCAGTGTGTTTACAATCTAATAGGGAAGTGATACATAAAAAGAAAGCTGAAAATAGTTAGGGAGGGGAAGGGAAACCTAATTCTGTTAGTGAGATTTCTTGAGGAGGGTGGGGAATTCAAAGATCAAGGGCAGTGCCACTGTATGGGAAATGTCCTGAGCCCCCTTCTTAAATGGACATTTTGGAGGTATGGCTTTGCCCTGTTCAATTGGGGGCACAGGGCACTGATGAAGTGTGAGTACCAAGAGCGATTCGATCTTGCAAGACAAATAGCAATTTATGGTTGGGCTGAAATTTCCTGGGAGATCAGGGGCATAAGCCATGTGACTTGGACATAAAGGGACCTAAGAAGTCATCTAGAATAACCCCCTTATTTTACAGATGAGGAAACTAAGACCCAGAGTCTGTCCCACAGCTAAACAAATTACCAAACTGGGATTCCAACCCAGACCCAGACTTCTTTCTTTCCCCTGCAATTTGTTTTTGCTCTTGGCTTAGGATAAAGCAAAGTCAGAAAATTTTCATAGATTTCAATATTTATTTTCATATTCAAATCTGTATATACTTCTAAAGATGAGAGTGCAGATTAGAATTAGCCTTGATCATTTCATACTGGCAGCTTCCATTGTTGTGGATGTGCATGGACCGCTTGCTTGTTCCAATGAGTTTTTGGCCTTCTGATAGGACAGCCTGTGTGGTCCCTCATCATCCTCTTGATGTCAGCAGAACATGAGGATGTTGGGTGAACTTCTTGCACTGAATTTATGGGAGGGTGTGGATGTGAGTGGCACAGGATATGAAGGCATGGATGGGCAATGATCTTCCCCAGTGTAAGGGATATACCCTTCATCAATCACATTCCTGATCCATTGGAATCCTGGAGTGCTGGAAGATGGCTGCTTCTGAGCTACAGTCTGTTAATTGGGCCATCCATCCAGGATGTGTCATGCTTTCCTATTGGACCCTCCTAGGATCTCTGAGTGGGATCACCTGACTTTAATTCATCTGCCACCTCAGATTCACGCAGTAACTTCCTTTGTCATATAGTTCAGTAGGCTGGGTGACCACTCATTTTTTGGTTTCGGATAAGCAACTGAAACTCAACAAAGATTTCTAAGAAACAAAGATTATTTCACTTTTTTTCAATAGGAGCAAGTAACAAGACTTTTTTTTTTATTGCAAGAGAGAAAAAAATATCCACAAACCATTTAGAGTCTCTTAGTCTTTTCTGCCTCTCTCAAACAATTTAGCATTGCTCACACTGCCTAATGGCTTCCATTTGGCTATTTACTTCACTTATATGACAAAAAAGCTTTCATCATTAGTGCAGTATTAATGATGATGATTATTTTTGTACTGTCTGCTTCATTATGTCATCTGGGTATTTTGGTCTGGTTTTAGAAGAAATAAAAAAGTCACTTGAATTGCTTGGTGGAGACAAAAAAAAAGAAATTATAATTTACTAGGGAATTTGCCATCAGGTACCAATCTGGAAGGGAAGGTTAGGGAGATCTTCTTGTCAGCAGGAACTTGACGAGTACTTGTTGGATTTATGGGAAATGATGGGAATGAAGATTCACATCTGCTAAGGTCTAGGTGACCAGGTTTTGCTTTGTGTTACCTGAAGGGTTGTGGCAGTATCTTGCCACGGGTGTCCGTGATTCTTTCATTATTTGACAATCATTTGTTCAGTACCTACTATGCACAAGACCCTGTTTCTTTGTAATAGCTAACGTTCATATAGTATTTTAAGCTTGGCAAAATGCTTTACACATGTTATCTTGTTTAACCTCCACAACAACCCCATGATCCAGATGTTATTATGCTCATTTTAGTGATGAGACTGATAGAGGTTAATAGATTTGCCTAGGATCTGATTAAAGCCTCATCCTGCCCACAAACAAAACAGATTATCTTATCCACTCTGGACTTGCCTTGGATTCTGGGTCCAATTCTGACCAACAAGGAAGACATTCTTGGTGATGTGAAAATGATTGGAAGTTTGGGGGGAAGCGACCATGCCACCTTAGAGTTTCTTATAGCCAAGGAAGGAAACACTGGACATGGTCAGACATATGCCCCAGACTTTAGATAAGCAGATCTTAAACTCGGATCAACAATGAATGTGATATTGTAGCTAGTCATTTTGAAAAGGAAGGTGGTTTAAAATCTCCAGGAGGAAAGAGGCTCTAAAAAAATAAAATTCTGACATCATTAAAAAGGATTCTATTGAGGGGGGAAAAAGGAGGGCCAGCTAAAGAGACCAAAGTGACTGCACAGAGTGCTCTTCAGTGACCTCAGATTTTTAAAAGGATTATGTACAAAGGATGGAAAGAGGAGCATATGACCAAGGTCAAATACAAAAGAGCAGCAAGTACCTTTGGGAACATTGTCCTCAAAGTTAAAATGCAGAATTGTCAAAGTTCCATTAGACTGTAAGCTCCTCGAGGCACTGGTTTTTGCCTCGTTTTGTAGCCTCAGCGCTTTGCACAGTACCTGGCACATAGTAGGTGCTTAAATAATGCTTACTGATTAATTGAGAATGACCTTAGACTTGTGAAAAATGCTAATGACGGTAAAAAAATGTTTTCAAAAGTTATATTTGAAACAAGAAGAACAAAGAATGGGTAAATCTACTGCTTGGAGTAAATGGTATATTAACACATCATAGGAAGAAAGAACTCCACACCTATCACATTTCTATCATCTCTATCAAGGTGCATACTCTTTAAACTGTAATGGGTAGACCAAGCATGGTTAAAGAGGAACTGGAGCTCCAGATAGATGAGATAAATAATGAGTACCTAGCTGCCCTAAGTCTTGGACAAATTGCATCCCGAACAAACTTGATTCTTTCAAGCCCCAGCTAAAATCCCACCTTCTACAGGAAGCCTTTCTCAATCCCTCTTAATACTAATGCCTTCCCTTTGCTGATTATTTTTTATTTATCTGTATATAGCTTATTTGTACATAGCTGCTAGTGTGTTATCTCTCCCTTTAGATTGTAAACTCTTTGGGGGCAGACCTTTCTTTGTATCCTCAGAATTTTGCACAATGCTTGGCACATAGTAGGTGCTTAATAAATATTTACTGAATGATCAGACACTGAAAGAATTTTCACATATAATCATTGGCAATCTTTGACTAATTGCATGAAAAGGGAAAATTGTTAGAAAAAATGATCTGGGTAGATGCAGTCTCCATATGGGGAATTCAGGTCTGTTGCATCACATTGAAAGAGAGAGGTTGAGAAACTGGCATGAGGGGTCTAGAAATGATGCTTTCTGAGTAATGGCTGAAGAAATGGAGAGCTCAGACAGACAACCAAGCAGAGGCATATAATTGGCTTTAAATATTTGAAAGTTTATCGTGTGGAAAAAGGATTGTAAATCTTTATCATATGTCAGTCCAGGGGGCAGATTTTGGCTTGATCTAAGGAGGAAGTTTCTAACAATTAGAGGTGTTTAATAATGAAATGTGATGTCTTTAAATTTTTATTTTTTTTTTAAAGATTGGGTCTTCCTTGGTTACCCATATTGAAAATGCAGGGGCTACCCATGGGCCCAATCTCTATATTCATTGGCATGGGACCTTTGGTCTGCTCTGTTTCTGATCTAGGCTGGTTTTCCCCTCTTTAGGCAACTTGTGGGCTGCCCAGCTCCTGAGGGCCTTACCATATAATGATGCTAGGCTTAGTGAGGACACTCTATTAATCTAGTTCACAGCAAATCAGAATTTCCCAGCTCAAGGGATCTGCCAGCCTCAGCCACTCCAGTAGTTGGGATTTCAGATGTGCACCACCATGCCCAGATAAGTTGTCTCGTAAGGTGAAGAGCCACCTTTCCCTCTTCCCACCTAATAGTGGATACGTTCAAGCAGAGGGGCTGGATGTGACCACCTGATAGGGGATACTGCATAATCTGGGGTTCATGAACTTATTTTAAAATATTTTGATCACTCTATTTTGATATGTTTGGCTTCCTTTGTAATTCTATGTGATTTCCTTCCTTCCCTGAGTAACTTGACCAGGATCATGCACTGGGGATACAAATTCATACGAAAGATAGTCCTTGACCTCAAGAAACTTACATTCTACTGGAGGGGAGATACCAAATATTCACCCATAAATACATAAAATGTGTAAAATAATAGACAGAGGCAAGTGTTCTTAGGTTTCCCTTATCTCAAGGCCGGCTCCCTCTTCAATATGGCATATTGCCTTTCATAATCAGACTGAAAATCAAACTCTTCTAAGTTGTTATTTAAGTGGACTGAACGCTCCATGATTTGTTCAGTCAGAGTTCAGAACTTAGAACATCACAGACATTCAATAAATATTGGTTAAATCAAAGTGTACCTCAGATCTCATCATTCTGCTGTGTAAAAACTTTTGATGTTCCCAATTATTCATTGAACAAAGTTGAAATTCCTTAGTTTGGCATTCTGGGATGTCTACAATCTGATTCTAACCTATTTTTTTCTATTTTTATTTCACACTAATATGACATGTATTTTATGCTATGGCAAAACTGAGCTCCCCTTGCCACCCCTTGAAATTTCCCTTCCCCACCCTATGCCTCTCAAATTTCTCAGGTCTTTGCTTTTGTTCATTCCTTTTTCTATGTCCTGATATGTCCTACTATCATCTCCACATGCTAATATCTGATCCATCTGCCAAGGCTCAGTACAAATGAAACTTCTTCTATGAAGTCTTCCTTGATCTTTCTACCTTCCCAGGTAGTCATTCCTTTTTTATTTGAATATCTCTTTGTATTTCTATTATACACTTGTATTTTAATTTGTATTGTATTTATTGGAGTATATGTCTTATCTCCCCTTATAGAGACCAAGGTCAATGAGCACAGAGACCATGCCTTTTTTATTCCACCTTCCTTTTCCCTTTCCCCTAACCCCCAACATTCAGCACAAGTTGAAAGTTAATAAAGTCATACAAATTTTCTATAGTTCAGATTTACCTGGAACTCTTACTTTCTGAAGTACCATCAAATAGATGCTCCATGGTTGGCTTTTCTCAGGGGAACCTTCTGAGGATTAAGTGATGTTTGCAATATGCCCCAACAAGTGTTCAATACAGAACCAGGGAAAGTGTAGTCAGTTTGTAACTGAGTCTCTTCATGAAGCAGGGAAATGAGGATCACTGGATCTAAGGGTGCCCTACCTCAGTCCTATGTGAAAAGCAAACTAACTATGTTTGTCTCTTCCAGCTTTGGTATTTTCATTTTTTATGTTATGTTTAAAAATTCATTGTCTAGAAGTGCTAGCTTGAGACAGATATAATTTGGGCTTTTTCAAAGCTCATCTAACTAGACATCTATGCTAATGGAAAAATAATCATAATATTTTCACTGAATGCAGGCACTTGTTGGTATATGTTGGTAAATTGCATTTATTAATGATTCATTTTTTTTGCTTCCTACATTAAAAACCTTCACTACAATTATTTTATTCACATGTGTGTCTTCCCCCACAGCCCCCTTTTTTTCTTCCTTGGCTACTTTGACATAGTTTACATAGAACATATTTGTTGGCATATGGATATGAATTATGATGATAATTGGATACCTCTCAAGAAGCCTAATGGTGGAAAGATTACCTTTAAAAGTTGTCTCCAGGGTACAGTGAATTGAGGTGATCACCTTGGGTCTGATGCTGATGGGGTCTGGGCAGTGACTCAGAATACATAACAGGTGAAGACTGGAGTCTATCAATTGGTGTATATATACACACGTGAACACAAGCACAAAGGACTTCAGGCTCATATACATACAATTGGCCCACAATCTCATCCCCTCAACTGAAAATGATCTTTTTTCACCTTCTTCTAACCTCCAATGGCAATTTTTACCTCTACCTCAAAGTCCAGCCAACGCTTGGCTGTCATAATCTTCCACTTTCTTCTGTGGAAATCAATTCATCTGGGAGATAGGACCTTTAAAAGAGACCACCACATACACATTCTTTGAGAACCTTGTGGTCAATTTATTGTATGAAGTGACTTGGGACCCTCCTTCCATTTCAACGAGGCACTTTTTCTCCTTTGTTCTGTCATTGTCCCTACCTCCCTCGCCTCAATTCTGTAGCAGCCCGCCATTTAACTTCTTTATTTCTACTCACTCACAAACCATCGCTTGCATTTGGAAGAAGTCCCAAAACCATGGTGACTGGGTCCATTACAAATTCATGCTTGTCTAATTTTAACTGGTCCTTTAGTACTGGGAAGGCTTGATTTATCTCTGATCAGATCCCTATCATTCTCCCCACTGTGGCTTTGCTAAAGCATCTCTCCAAGTTTCTCATCCTCAGCCCCCTCTCTTTGTAGATGACCTCACTTCCTAGTTGATTAAGAAGCCTGAAGACAAGGTAAATACCTTATGCTCCTTTGTCTGTTATCCTCTAAATATAAAATCTTCCCAATCCCTCTCTCATCCTCTCCCCTTTTGCTTCCATCAGAGGTCAATGTAACCCACCTCCTTTGTTGGTTTATCAAATGAGATCAAATGAAATAATAACTGTATGACAATGTCTGGCACACAGTAAGTGCTATGTAAATGTTAACTATTATTATTATTATAATCCTAAAATTGGGCTAAAGATAAACTTCACAAATACTAGATGGGAGAGGCATAAGAAGATTTGTTCCTGTGAAAAAGACCTAGGGATTTGTAGGCTGCAAGCTCTATATAACATAGGCTGTAGCAGCAAAACCTCCCAAACAAATCAACAAACTCTTGTGATCTTGGGCTGCATAAAGATAGAGTTTCCAGAATATTAGAAGTGATAGTCTTTTGTACGTCGTCAGGATCAGATGACATCTGGAATATTATGTTACATTCTGGGCACTACAACTTAGGGAGGACGTTGAAAAGTGGGGTAGTGACCAAGATTTGCTTCTGTCACCACCACCTAGTCCCACCACTGGTGTTTCATCCCTGTGGGCTCCGGACTATTCTCCTCCCCCGTGTCACAGATGCAGCTTCCTGAACTCCTAAGTTGTTTTGGCTTGGGAGAATGTCTCATGCTGACCTTTTTTTCTTTTTTTAGCTCTGCTGCTCCAAAATTTGATTTAAGGTGTTATCTTAAAGTTGTTAGGAGGGCTCAGTTGAGACCTTTCTCTACTCCGCCATTTTGGATCTTCCTCTAGAAAAGCCAAATGGTAAGTTCTAAGAGGGCAGAAATAATTATCTTTGTATCTTTCTTAAAACTTGTCACATTGCCCTGAGCATATTAGGCACTTAATTAATGATTGCTGAATTAATAAACAAATGTCCCTCCCAAGCATTACCCTCTCTTTTGCCTCCAAGGAAAAATGAGTGAAATTGCCATCTCTACCATTTCCACACTTGTCTTTTATGTTGCCCTTTAGTGGTATTTGTTTTCCTCCAAAGAGACAGAGCCTTACAGAAGGGGCACGATGGTCTCTGTGCAGTTGAATGCAATTAATGCCAAAACCATTTGAGTGAGCTAGAGGCTGCCTGTTTTGATCTTTCAGTAGGGAAAAAATGACAAATTTATATAGTGATTACATGTGATGACTCATCACTAGGGGTACTTTTTCCAGCAAAGCACAATACAGTGCTAAAGTGAACCCTAATCTATAGTCTGACTGAAAAACCGTGGCTGAAGAATCCATTCCTCAGCAGCCAAAATGGAGTTTGAGTTTGACTAGGCTAGACCTCAGAGGAAAGATATAATTCAATACTGGATCCATACTCAAAACCTCAGCTTGGTTGGGCCTATCAGAATTTATGCTTCACTGGAGTATGTTGCTTTCTTTGTAGCCTCCTGGGATTGCTGAATAGTGAAGAGGAAACCTGGCTGTATCAAAATATTTTATTAAGAGGAGCAAACCTCACAACTTGCATTTCTTGCATTTCTGCCATGACAATAGGAGTTCCCATCTCTCTTACAGGACCATTGGCATGCATTAGCATAGTTAGAAAGTCAATCAGCATTTATTAAGTACTTACTAAGTGAGTTCAAATCTGGTTCAGACACTTGCTAGCTGTGTGACCCTGAGCAAGTCACTTAACCCCTATTTGCCTCAGTTTCTCCTCTGTAAAATAGGAGAAAGAAATGGCAAAATGCTACAGTATCTTTGTCAAGAAAACCCCATGGACAAAGTCCATGGAGTCACATAGAGTTGGTCACGTCTGATTGACTGAAGAACAACAAAATGCCAAGCACAGTGCTAAGTGCTCAGGATGCAAAAAAACGCGGAATGATGATAGCAGCAACCTGCCCTCCCCCAAAATAACAAAACAACCAAGTCCTTTCCCTCAAGGAGCTAAAACCCTGATGGGGGCGGCAACCAGCTACTGTACCATGCTCAGTCCAAGCTCAGCTTGGCAATGTGTGTTCTCTGTTGTCCTGGCAACCTTCATACTGTTCTTCTGTATTAGTGATTTAAGTCATTTTCTGGCTTACATATACTGTGTTTCCACTGACTCTGAATTCCTCTATTTTCTTGCGGTTGAGTTCTCTTCCCCCAGTTAGTGTGGCAAACCCTGTGTGTGAGTCCCAAGGACCATAGCCCTTTAGTCTTTTCTTCCGTGTGTCTTGTCCTCCATTCTTTTGATCATATGCTCATAATAAACAGGACGGTTTTAATCCCAAGCCAGAAAGGTTATTGTAAATGCCAATGAAGGGCCTTCTTTACTTCCTACAACCCACCAAATTCCTCCCTTTAGCTGGTTAACTCTATGCAACAATGCGTCATCAGAGAAGGACCTTGGTGACCCTGGAAGAGAGTGAGGCTGATGACTTTTCATACCTCTACCTCACTGAAACCCAATTCACAGGTGAGTGAAAACATCCTTCTGTGATGTCATTGGTCCTCTTTGAGAACAAAGGTGAACAACAATAACTCTATTACTATTTTGATCTTACATATAAGGAAACAGGTTCAGGGAACTTATGCAAGACCACACAGACTTCTAGCAAATATCAGCTCTGGGAGTCAAACCCAGGTCTTCTGACCCTATAGCCAATGCTTTCTCCACTGCATCATTTTCTGGAGGAAGGAGAAAAAGGGAAGAACATTTCCTTTTATCCATTGCTGCTTCCCTGAAGGTTTGTCCCACATTTTGTCTCCAGGAAATTAGGAAAGGAACACATCAGATTTAACTCTGAATTTAAAGTCATGGTTGATAGCCATCATATGCAACTGAGAGTGTCACCATCCAGTGCGGGGCTGATGTTACTGTAGGCTTAGCCCGTCACTCTGGCATGACTAGTTTAGACTTGTAAAGTAATCTCTGGGTGGCTAAGAGGAATGTTTATTAAGCACAAGAGAAGGGAGCAATATCGAAGGAGGCAAGCTGATAGCATCCAATAACATCCTGGGTGAGGCAAGAGAGTGGAGAGTAAATGCGTTCCTTTCCTATGATTAACTTACTGGCTAACCTCGGCCATATGTATCATTCCCCCCTCTATGGGCCTCTGTTTACTTATCTGTAAACTGATGAAGTTAGACTACATGGTTTCTAAGGATCTTTCCAGTTCTGAGACTTTCTGGTTATTATATTTTTAGGTAGCTAATCATATTATACAATTATATAATTATATATTTATTTCTTATATATAATGATTATATATTTGTATATAAAATATATAATACATAATATATTGTCAATTTTATTACACAATTATACAATATATAATTATATGTGCTTGTATATAACATATATATATATACATTATATATGGTCTACTTTTAGGTAGCTAATAATCTTTACCTATATAGTGGAGATTATAGCACTTGGACTTCCTATCCTGAAGAGTTGTCAGGACTAAATGGATTTGCAAGACTGGAAGTGCTCTAGAAATGTGAATTATTAATTGTCTGATAACTGAATCATGCTTTGATCAGTTGCACTGATCATGGATCTAGGGCTAAAAGCATCTACACAGGTTGAGTCCAACTTACCCATTTTACAGGTGAGGAAACTGAGGTGGACAGAGGTTAAGTGGTTAAGTGACTTGTCCAGTGACACACAGCTACTAGATGTCCTCATTTTCCACATTTGAGCTAGGCCCCTCTCTGAGGCAGAATCCTACCAATTAATCCACCCCCTGGCCATTTGCTTATAGGTAAAGTAGGGAAAAAAAGAAAATGGCGTCTTTGCTGCCCTTCCCTTCTGAGGGGAATCTCTTGAGATGACTGAGAGACCTGCACTTTTCTCTCTCTACTTCCAAGAACCTCACCTGTGTTTGACATAAGGACCAGCTGCTGGAAGGCCGGTGGCTTTGGAGCATATTGGCAATAAGTAGCCTCTTCCTTGCTGCAAGGAAGGATTTAGAAACAGACTCTGCTAAAGGTAAGAGATTTTCAAGGGGGTAAGTAGGTTATATTGAGAAGAAGAGTGTATATAGGGAGTAGTCAATAGAAAGCAGGCCTGAGAATCAGGGAGGCTTGAGTTCATTGCTCACCTCTAATAGGTTCTGGCTCTGTGACCCTGGGGAAGTCACAAAGACTCTTGGTGTCTGTCTCTAAGACCCTAAGATACAGATGAGCTGCTGATCTACATTGAGAGAGGTGACCTCCTTGCTAGGCATTCCCTTCACCAGTGAAATGAATGCATCAAAACCTAAGGTAGATAGCCACAGAGTTTTCCTAGTACTATTTTCCCTGTCTTACAAATGGGTGCTTGGAGAATTCTAAGAGCAGTAGAAATTCTGGAAAATCTTGAACACTGGCAAGATTGAGGAATGGAGGCAGTGATACTTCAGGTCCACTAAGAAAATGATCTGAAACATATTTCTTAAGGCTTGTTAACAGTTGAGAGGGTGTGTATATGTATATGTGTGTTATTTCCCAAGGAGATAAAATGTCTTATCATGCTGTGTGGATATGCAGATACCCTCACGTGACGGGATACAGGTATACTTCAGGGGATTTTTTTTGCTCTCTTGGCTTGTGGCCCCTACTCAAGAAACCTGGCATACTGTTCTTTCTACCTCAGAACAAACAGACTTTCTCCCCATTTGAAGGCAGCCGCTTCATAATGTTCTTACTCAATACAATTCATTGACCATCTAGGGCAGTTAGGTGGTGAGTGGATAGAGCTCTGGACCTTCAATCAGGAATACCAGAGTTCAAATGTGGCATCAGACACTACTTGTGTGACCCTGGGCAAATCACTTAACTAAATGCATGTACATAAAACATAGAGTTAGACTTGGAAGGGACTTTGTTTATTTATATTAATTATTTTATTTCTAGTTTTCAACGTTCACTTCCATAAGATTCTGAGTTGTATATTTTCTCCCTCTCCCCGAGATGGTGTACGATCTGATATAGGCTCTACATATACATTCACATTAAACATATTTTCACATTAGTCATGTTGTAAGGAAGAATTAGAACCAATGGGAGGAACCACAAGAAGGAAGAAACAAAAGAAAACAAAAAAAGAGAGTAAATGGTATGCTTCAATCTGCATTCAGACTGCAGAGTTCTTTCTCTAGACGTAGATAGCATTTTCCATCATGAGTCTCTTGGAGTTGTCTTAGATCCCTGCATTGCTGAGAAGAGCTAAGTCTATCAAAGTTGGAAGGGACTTTAAAGACCATTGAGTCCAACCCATTCATTTTACAGGCGAGGAAACTGAGGCACAGAGAGGTTAAGTGTCTTGACCATGGTCATGATAACTTAAGGTCATGTCTGATCAGTGACTTGGATGAAGACTTAATCAAATTTGAAGATGACACAAAACTAGGAGGGTTGATTAATATTGGATGACAAAGGAAAGATCCAAAAAGATATCAATAAGCTAGTATGTTGGGGTTAAATCTAATAAAATAATATTTTATAAAGATAAATGTTCTCTTAGACTTTCATTTTTAAGAAATCCATTTCCCAAGCATGTATGTGGGGAATGTAGATAGACAGTAGTTTGTCTGAAAAAGGGGAATTTTAGCGGACCACAAACTGCTTTTGAGTCAACACTGTGCTATGGAAGACCCCAAAGCTAATGTAACCTTGGGTTGCACTTGGAGAGGCATGCTGTAGAGAAGCAATAGCTCTGGTGTACTCTGCCTTGGTCGGGACACATCTGGAGCATTGTTTGGTTTAGGAATGACAAGGATGACCTAGAAAGCATTCTGAGGAAGGCATGATGCTAAAAGCCTTGATGATAATAATATAACATAACAGGTAGGCCTCATATATTACTTTAAAGTTTGCCAAGAGCTTTACAAATAGGTCATTTTATGCTCACAGCTACCCTGAGAGGTAGGTGCTAGTATCTTTATTTGACAGACAGGGAAACTGAGGCAGACAGGGGTTAAATGACTTGCTCAAAGTCACACAACTAGTAAGTGTCTGAGGCCGTATTTGAACTGGAGTCTTTTAGATTCTAGGTCTACCATTCTATCCATTGCATCAGCTAGCTGCCTGGCATACTTAGTCTAGAGGAGAGAAGACTATGATGGGCACCTGTTATGAAGAGCAGCCAAATGGAATAGTCTTTTAGGCCCCAGAAGGTAAGACTGGGGCCTAAACATTCAATGGGTGGAATTTTCAGAGGCAGATATAGGTTCATGTATGGAAACACTTAATCTGTGGGATTCTCCTCTAGCGAGATGACGTTTTTGCTGTTGTTGCTTTGGGGCAGCTAGGTGGTGCAGTGGATAGAACACTGGGCTTGGAATTACGAAGACTCATTTTCGTGAATCTTTATCTGGCCTCAGACACTTACTAGCTGTGTGATCCTAGGCAAATCACTTAACCCTGTTTGCTGCAGTTTCCTCATCTTAATTAGATGTGAATTAGACTTGGTGGTCTTAGGAGGTCCTTTCCAACTTTGGGATTTTGTGATTCTATTATGTACCTTTTTTTTTGAAAAAGACTATGTCTTTACAGTCAGGGGACCTAGGTTCAGATCCTATTCTTATTTCTACCTTGGGAAAAGGACTTATCCCTCTGAGCATCAGTCTCTTTCTCTATAAAATAAGAGTGTTGGATTACATTGGATCAAATCTATGATCCTGAGATGTCAAAATGTTTTCATCCTAAGAGGACAAAACAGGACATAAATGAGGTTATTATAGAAAATTCCACCATAATTTTCTTTACTACCAATATCTTTATTGTATTATTATTTCAAATGAAAACTTTGTACTTTTGGAAAATGTAAATGAAATAAAAATACTACAATTTGCAGATTGACATCCATGTCTTCCAAGGTGTTCACACATCTCAGATAATCTTGACTCATAAATTATATCCTCCAGGTAAATTAGACATTTTTGCAGTTTGCATAAGCTCTCATGAGCATGGTACTAACAAGAAAACAATTTCAGCACGCACTAATTGCTACATACAATACAACTCCAGCTATCTCTAGGCTTTGGGGAATAAGTTGTGCTGGGTCACTGAATGTTGCAGATAGCTAAAGGATTGCAGCCAACTTATTTTAACGCTCTTTAAACAATGGAAGTCTTTCTAGAATGTACTGTATACTTCTCTCCCTTCTAAAAATATTTTGCTGTAGACGAGTCTGTCGGTGGTGGGGGATGTGAGGATGAATGACTTTGCTTGTCCTTTATTATTATATGTAGCAGGGGTCCCACCCCGGTTTTGTTCTCTCCTTCCTCCTCTGCAGCCCCTCGTGACTATTGAACTGTATGTACCATAAGATGGCACATCTTCAGCTTTGCACCCTGGGGCCTTTAGGAGCTATAGTAACCATGATATAGAGTACCTTACGTTTGTATATTGTTTTATGGTTTGCAAACAGCTTTCACAAATACTATTTCATCTGGGTCTTAAAACAAGCCTATGAATCTGGTATAGAGGAACAAGTAATGGTCTTGGAATCAGGACTCCAGGGTTTATATCCAAATTCTGGTACTTACTGGCTGTGTAGTAATTCTGAGCCAGCTAGGTGGTACGGTGGATAGAGTGCTGGGCCTGGAATCAGGAAGATCTGAATTCAAATCCAGCCTCAGATACTTGCTATGTATCCTGGACAAGTCATCTAACCTTTGCTTGACTCAATTTCTTCAACTACAAAATCGGGGTATAGCACCTGCCTTTCTCTGTCGCTGTGTGAGGATCAAATGACATAATATTTGTAAAATGTTTAGCACAATGTATGGCATTAGTAGGTGTTTAATAGATCATCCCTCCCTCTCTTTCCTTCCTTCCTTCCTTCCTTCCTTCCTTCCTTCCTTCCTTCCTTCCTTCCTTCCTTCCTTCCTTCCTTCCTTCCTTCCTTCCTTCCTTCCTTCCTTCCTTCCTTCCTTCCTTCCTTCCTTCCTTTCCCTTCCCTTCCCTCCCCTTCCCTTTCTTCTCTCCCTTCCTTCCCTTCCCTTCCCTCCCTCCCTTCCTTCCCTTCCTCTCCTCCCTCCTTCTCTTCTTTCCCTCCCTCTCTTCTTTCTTTCCTTTCTTCCTTCCCTCTTTGCCTTCCTTCCTTTTTTTCTTTCCTTTCTCCTTCCCTCTTCCAGCCCAGGACAAAGAAACTTAGCCCTTTCCAGCTGTTTGCTCACCTGTAGAGTGGGGATCATAATAACCACGCTATTTACATCACCTGGCTGTTGTGGGGAGAAGCTTTGTGAACCTTAAAGCATCATAGAGATACAAGTTTAAATATTATTTAACCTCATTTTACCGATGAGCATGCTAAGGTTCCTGGAAATTAAGGGCCAGGACTTGGACAAGGCTAGTGCTTTATTGCACCATGATGCTTCTCAGTAAGTCTTAGGAACAAATGGCTTTTTTGCTCCTTTGGAGAAGTGGTTTCCAAACTTTTTAGATCATCTATCCATATCAGAAAAAATATTCCAATACACCCCCCCCAGTAGCTATATATTTATCAATTACATGCCTGTACTATTGAGAAGCAGCATGATATAAAGCATGGTATAAAGAGTTGACTTCAGAGCCAGGAAGACCTGGAGCCAAGTCCTTTCTTTCACACTTATTGGCTAAGTGGCTTTGGGTGAGTCACTTAACCTTTGGGTGTTCTAGGCAATTCTCTAAGCTTGAGCCCGGAGAGTATGCTGATGTTCATTGTTCCCTATGCTTATAAAATTACTAATCCAGTCCTTATCCTACTATTTAACTAACATATTGTATACATTATAAAATGCACATAAAGAGAAATTAAAAAGGGTGAGAAAAAGGTGAAATAAACAATATTTCCAATGTATAAAATTGTATTTAAGGTACAAAAAACCTAGTTTGCTTTTCAGAGCAAGGTGACTGGATATGCTTTATTATTTTAAAAAATCCCTATATATGTCCTGAGCAATAGCATGGACATAAATAATAGTTGTTCTTATTAATTAAATTTGATCAATGTAGCTAGCCAAACAGATGATTTTGGGTTTTTAGGTAATTTTTTATTACTAAAAGAAGCACAATAAAGCTCTAAATGTCATTAACAGTCAGTGAACTCTACAGCTTTTCATGAGGAGTTACGTTTCTCTGTGTGTAGATATTCACCTGACACAATGTCAAAACAAAAAACCAAGTGTGTTGCCTCTGATTGTGTTGTCTCAGTAGAAAGTTTTCCATATAATTCCCATTCCTCTTTCTAGAAATAGTTCTTCTTAGGGAACAGTATCACACTTGGATTTCCTATTATTCATGGTTCTGCCCCGTTCTAGAGCAATGGTGTCAAACTCACATAGAGGTAGGGCCACCAAACTGTATATAAGGCCTGACGGGCCACATATTGACTTAGTTTTAAAAGGTAATATTATCTATGTTTTATTACATTTTTTTATTTTACTAAATATTTCCCAATTATAATTTAATCTAGTTGTGGCATCACTTGAGAGCGTTGTAGGTTCATGCACCAGGTTGGGGTGTTCAACACCTCAGCTTTAGCAGATAGATAGAGGTACTTTCTTTTGTCTCCCTATTACTGGGTTTTCTTTTCAACCTTTCAGTGTCTACAGGCTATTCTTCTCATTTTCAGGCCCTGTTAACATCACTTAAAATTTCTGTTACTCTATTGTCCTCTGCTTTCTTCTTCCCCTCATCCCCTCCTTTCCTTTCCCCTTTTTCTTTGTTGCTTCGATGTAGAAGGATTTTCTACATCCTTCAATTTTGAGAGGAAAAAGCAGTCCTTTTGTAGAAATCATCAGTCTTTCAGTGAGCCTTCATTACTTCTTCTCAGCACCAAACAGAGGGTCTCAGGTCTAACTTTGGACCTCAGGCTCTTCTTAGTCACGTTTGTTGTTGTTGCTGTTGTTGGATCCTCCAAAGGTCTGTTTCTTTGTAATTAAAATGGTTGTTTTTGGCTATTTCCCCATTTGGAGCTGTTGTAGAAGTCTGGCTGGTTAGACTTGTTATAGACAGTACTTTTGATTAGAAGGCTCAGTATGTTCAGTTATTTTCTTGTGTCATTCTGGAAACTATATTGGCTATGAGGCAGACCAGAACAACATGTTTTAAGGCAGAACACCCTGAACTGGGAGTCATAACAGCTTCTGCTACTTGCTAGCTGTGTGAATAAACTTGGAGGAAAACACCCAGTATTTCTAAGCTTCAGTTTCCTGAACTAGAAAAGGGAAGTAGTATCTGACCTGCCTAAATAAATAGGGTTATTTTGAGGATCAAATGAAATAATGTATCTTGAAAGAGCTTTGAAAAGATATGAAGTTCAGATTAAATGTGTAAACATTGGCGAAGAAGGGACAAAATTACCCCTCTTTTTAGAGGACAATAGAAAACCCTAGAGAATCAGAAAAACAAAAAACTAAGGGGGAATGTTAATAGTTTGAGTAAAATAATAGAACATAGCTTAGAAAATGACTCTTGAATTCCCATTATAGTCTTCTGTCCTCTAGACTGAATATCCCAGGCAGTCAGGTGGTACAATGGATAAAGTGCTAGACCTGGAATCCAAAAGACTCTAGTTCAAATCTGGCCTCAGACACTTACTAGTTGTATGACCCTAGGCAAGTCTTTTAACATCCATTTCCTTATCTGTAAAGTAAGGATAATAGGACCTACCTCTTGTTCACAGAAATCATCAGCATTTTCATGTACTACTGACAATACCGAAGAGGAAATCATAGTCAAGCATACTGTACCTACATAAAGGAAAGATTAAACCTTTTCAACTTTGGAACTTTGGCCCCTGCTGTTCTGATTGTTGAGTGCTGTATGTGGTTCACTATACCTAGGCCTAGCCATTTTCTCACCAGTTACTGTGTTGCCTAGACCCAATGTGGGAGAAGACTCTTCCCAATCAATCTACATAGCTCCATGGGACATCCATAAGCATCCTTGGCTACCACTTCCTTATATCTAGTAGAATCTAATCTACACCATACTTTGGCCATCTCCCTCTAATGCTGCTAAGCTGTAAACTCCATCTCCTGCATTTTGGTACCTACCATATTGAATTTGGACCATCTCCTCACTATGTCATTTTGTCTACATTTCCTTTAGTACTCCCACCCTCCTCTACTTCTCTTGCTCTGATAATAATAATTAAGTCGACATTAATGTTCCTGGAAAGGGCAAAGCTCTGCTCCCTGGCCACTGCCCCTTTATTAGTTGTTGAGAGTATAGGCTTCTTGAAAGCATGTTCCATTTTTTCTCTTTGTATTTGTATCACAAGTACTTAGCCCAGGGCTTGGTACATAGTAAAAACTTAATAAATGGTTTTTCATTCATTTTCCATTAAGAAAAGATTTGAGTGGGAGGTGAGACTGAAGTTGAGACTTGAAGGGAGGTAGAGATTCCAAGAAGCAGAGATAAAGAAGGGAAACATTCCAAGCATGAAGGACAGCTGATGTGGCATCAGGGAGGTGACAGATGGAAATCTGCAAGCGCAATGTTGTGTAGGAGCGAAAGCAAAGAAGGTCTAGAGTGTAATGAGGAATAATGTGAAATCAGTCAGGAATAGATAGTAGTATCTAGATGGTAAAGGACATTAAAATGCCAGATGGAGTTTATATTTTATCCAAAAAGCTGTGAGAAGCTATTGAAGCCTCTTGAGCAATGGAGTAACCTGGTCAGACCCAGGGATGTTGTGAAGTTCAGATGAGATAATGAATGTAAACCCCTTTGCAAACTTTAAAATACTATATAAATGCCTGTTCTTGTTCTCCATCTCATTGTTGTTAGCCTCTAGTTTCCTAATGGCTCTTCATTCTAGTGCCTTCCTTCTCTTATTTATTTCCTATTTATCCTGTACATAGCTTGTTTGTATGTATTGGTTTGTTTTCTCTGTCATTAGATTATAAGCTTGTTGAGGGCAGGTGCTGTCTTTTGCCTCTTTTTGTATCCCCAGAGCTTAGCACAGTGCCTGGCACACAGTAGGCACTTAACAAATGTTTATTGACTGACTTCATTTCCTTGAACCTTCTGCTGTGCTCCTGCTAAACTCAAGTAATGTTTGTTGAGTAATACAGGCCTGGGGAGGGTGCATACAAATACTCGAGCACACAGACACACAGATGCACACACTCCCAAATTTGTCGTTGTTCGTCCTTCACCATCAAAAAGGACAAATGACATCAGGAGGGTGATGTCTTGGCTTGCAAGTAAATTGGATTTAAGTGAGGTAGGGCTGTGCAAATTCATTACCCTCATCCTCTCCTCCAGAGTCATGGGAGTTCGGTGGCAAGACATAGGTCAGCACAACTGGTGATGGCTCCGGATGCGGTAAGAGACCATGGCCAAAGGTCTTTCGCAGGTCTCAGTTTGTCTGAGGAAATGCCCATTCAATAATTAAAGGCTAGGCACGAATGGAAGCAAAAGGTGACCTAGTTTGCCTTCACAAAAGCATCGGCCTGGGAGGGGAAGACTGTTAGAGTTTCTGGCCAAAACAGAAACAGTTGCTGTTTACACTCAATCTGAGCCATCAAAACCCAAACAATGAGCAAGTGAGGCTTGGGCTGGGACCTGTTATTGGTCAATCATCGAAATCCAGGGTGATTTGGGTTTAAAGGCGTAGTCAAGTAGCTCCATTTGATACATTTCTAAATTTAATTTGATTTATTAACACTTTCTTAAGTATAAATATAGGGAAGTTAGGTATCACAGTGGATTGAGTGCTAGGCTTGGAACTCATCTTCCTGAGTTCAAATCCAGTCTTAGACACTTCCTAGCTGTGTGACTCGGGAAAGTCACTTAATCCAGTTTGTTTCAGTTTTCTCACCTGTAATAAGATCTGGAGAAGGAGCACTCCAGTATCTTTGCCAAGGAAACTCCAATTGGGATGATTGTGAACCGTTGTCTATGACTGAAAATGACTGAACAAGTCTAAACAATCGAGAAGGCAATAAATGAAGCCTTGATTTATAGCTGAATTTCTGAAGTGTAAATGCTTATGCTGAAAATTTAACAATGCCCCCAAGCTGGTTAGAGCTGGCCCCAGCGCACCTATGGAAACCTGTCTTTTAGAAATTTCTGTTTCATGCTAGTATGGAAAATGGATTAGAAAAGGGAAGAGAGAGCAATTAATTGTCTATTGTAACAGTCCAAGTGAAAGCTTCCCCCCCACCCACTACTGAATTCACAATTGTTAAAAATGAAAAGAATAGAGTTTGCAAACTACAGGCAGGAAAGTCTGACGTTGATTCCTGGAAGACTGTGGAATGTATTCTAAAAGGATAAGTGAACATCTGAGAGCCAGGGAGGTTTAATGGAAAGAGCCAGTCTAGGGTTCGAGTTTATGCTACTTATGTGTCCTTGTGTAAATCACTTAATTAATCAGTGCTAATCCTAAAACTATAAATCGCACAGCAGGTGCTGTTCTGCATTGGTAGGGGGAGTTTCATTAACAGAAGTTCCCACTGTTAATGAAATCAATTCTGAACCCCTCCAGAAGATCTAGAAAAGATCTAGAAGATTTAGGAAAGGAAATAATGATCAGAGCTGCCTCTTATGGCTTAATCAAGAACAGGCTATGCTGGAATATCTTTGTGTGTGTGTGTGTGTGTGTGTGTGTGTGTGTGCACACGTACACTCATGTGCTCGGGGTTTATTACCTGGTAGTATAGGGAAAATGTTGTGGATTGTATTGACTTTTTCAGTAGTGAAGAATTAGAGTTTCCCACACTATTCCTGTAGAAAAGAAGAAAAGAGGTATACTAGATAGGGGGTGAATTCAGAACCAGTCGAATGCCGAGGTCTATAGAGTGGTTCTACCTGAATTTGGAAGGAAGTATTTGGTAAAGCTCCTTGCAGTGTTGTACATGGCCTTGGGATTTTGTCATTTTTATTAAATAAAGTCAGAGATGACACATAATTGGGAGGAATTGCTAAGACATTGCGTAAGAGGGTTTTGTTGTTCAGTTGTGTCTGACTCTTCATGACCCCATTTGGGGTTTTCTTGGCAAAGATCCTGGAGTGGTTTTCCATTTCCTTCTCCAGCTCATTTATTTTTTAACAGATGAGGACACTGAGGCAAATGATGTCAAGTGACTTGCCCAGGGTCACACAGCTAGTAAATGTCAGAGGCCAGATTTGAGCTTGGGTCTTCTTGACCTCAGACCATCCATTGAGCCACCTCTTTTGCTCCTGGGTAAGAGAGTACTGTTGCTGTTAATTGTAACCAGCCTGCCGTGCTGTCCCCATGGTGATGCCTCAGGCCTGCTCCCACTTCTTCTTTCCCTGTTTATTTCCCTCTAGACTTCTTGGCTGGCTGGATGAGCCCCTGGATTCTTACTGAGGGTCTAAACTACTTCTCTTCCCTTCTCCCATGATGCTCTCAACACAACCTCACTTGCCTGAAGGGGTCTATCCAGAAACTATTAGATGACATTTATCTGTATATATTTTATCATTTCAATTAGATTTGGACCTCCTTGGGAAGGGGAACCATATCTTGTTTATTTTTGTATTTCTCCTCTCCTACATGCTCCTTCCCCCACTTCTTTCCTTCTCCAGCCTAGTATAGTTCAGGCACGTAAATGTTTATCGAATGCATGGAGCGTATAAATCACATTCTAGTTAATTATATGAACTAGAAACCAGGATCGCATAAACAACCTTAGCAGGTTTACATGGGAGTGGGATAATTTACTTCTATTTCAGGTATGACATATGGAGAAATTTCTCCCATATGTGTTTTGAGAATGTTTGGGGGTAAAAGGGGTGAAAATGTAGATGATTCATTTTATTCTAATGCCATTTTCATTAGCTGCTAATTTCAAATTAGTCTAAGTAACTTATAAGTTAATTTTCCTTAGCAAATCTAACCTAATTTCCTAACAATAATTTGCTGTGGTTAATTTGAGAGAAAGATATAAATATTGTCATATTTTTATTTTATTTTTTAAAAAGGCATTATAGACTATCCTCAAACAATAAAATTAGGAATTAGACTCTAGCCTTGTGGTGCTTTCTATGAATGGAATAAGTATAAATTTTTTCATTTCCTGTAGAGTGATCAGCTCTAAATGTGTTTTGTACATGCCCCATAAATCATTTGCTATTCATCTATAATTCCTCACCTTACTAGGCAGTTATAGGTTTTTTCATACTGCCACAACTCATCGCTCAGCAGAATCAAAGGTAAGATTTTTTTTTCCTTCAGAAGAATGAATGAACTCAGAACATTTAGTATCTCTATCGGCCACTCTGCCGTTAATCACATATTGCCATGTGACAGCTCTTAACTTCTATGCTTTTGTCTCCTCAGCTAGAGTTGAAACTCTTTAAGGGCAGGGAATGCATCTTAAATTTGAATTAAGTAAACACCCTGTATTTTGTTGAATCCAACCATCCAAATGGGTGCCTTGAGACTAGGTAGATAGAGAAGGATGGTGCATGGAAAGGTAAATTATGTTAGAGAAATAGTGACACTCCAGCGGTGTGTCCTCTGATCCCTGGCAGATCTTCTCTGGCTCTTGGCTTTCCCATTTCCATCTTATCATCCTAGATTTTGGCATTAGAAGAAACCATGGCTCCTAACCTACCCAGCCTCTGCCATATGCTGGTTTGGATTCAATTTTGGAGCATATCTATCCATCTTTCCCCTGGGAGTGGAGAGGTTGAGTGGAAGAATTTTCCTCAGTCTTAGAGTACTGCCTAATCACCAGTACCTGGTGCCATAATAATCTTGTGATAACTAACTGTTGAAAGGGTATTACCTTAGGACATAAGCTGCCATTCACCCAGTCCCTTTCATTCTAAGAGAAGCTCTCTAGATGAGTGGTGTTGACTGTGAGAGGCATGATGGGGCTTGGACAAATATATAATGTATGTAAAGTACTTCATAGACTTTAAAGTATTATTATAGTATTTTATATTATTATTAGGCATTTTTCTAATCACAAGTCAAATATCCACTGTGGGAAATGTGTCATTTAACTTTCTCTCTAATTAAATGTATTTTGCTTTGAACTAATGTGTGCTCTGGGTAACTGGTAAAAGAAACAGTGGTGGGGGCTTGTGATTTGTGGTTTTGAGTGTGTTGACTCAAAGTATGCTTTGAACCTTGTATGCATGGGTACAAGAATAAAGAGGGTTTGGACTATATATCTCATATGTAGTGGACAGGAAATTTTTGTTTTTGATTTGAGTAGATATGATATCGACTAGTGAATGGCTCTGTCTTTGTTTTAGAGTAGAAAAATCCTCCAAAGGATATTAAAATGAAATGTGTTGACTGACTCATCCCAAGAATCCAGTTAATAAGAAACATCAGTATGTGTTGGAGATACTTACATCTACATTTCTGTCAGAGATCATCTGTCAGACAGTTCATCAAAATGGAAAATGATTGGTCATCACTGTAGTTGAACTTTTTTCAGAGGCAAAATCAACCTAAGATGTTTGACCCAAGTGGTGGCCAGGTATCAATAGGCAATCATTTTTGTTTCCTTAAAAATGGAGTCTTAGCTATGTATTAACTTGCTTCAAGCTTTTTGCTTAAAACTAGGAAGAAAAGAATGCTTGAAAATAGCGTAGAAAATCTCTTTGAATGGCCCTGAATAAAATACTGTAAAAAAAAGGAGCATATGATGCAATGTCATTGTGTTGCTGGCTTTCATAAAAATTGCCTTCTAGAATACTTTCTCAGAGACAAATAATAGCAAAGGAAGAAAGAATTAAGAGGTGCTGGGAAAGGAGAAAAGATGCATTTTGGGTTGAAATCTGGAATGAGATGAAGAGCTGATTAAGCAGGGGGCAGCAAAAGGCTATTTAGATGACAAGAACTCTCACTCAGGCAGTTTGTATGTACAAAGGCTTTTAGGAAAACAAACTCAGCTGTTGAAGTGGCAAACTGGGCCATTGTGTCTGGCTTTGGAGAGCCTGGCTTTGTTGTGTGCTATCCTGGCAGCATTACCTAGATCTTTGGGGCCCAAAGGTGTCTGTGAAGGGAGGGGGATGTTATTATCATTCCCATTTTATAGATGAGGAAACCGAGGTGTGAAGACATTGACTTGCTCAGAGTCACATAGCTACTAAGTGTCTGAGGGAGGTTTGATTTTTGGGTCTTCCTGACTTCAGGTCCAGAGCTTTATCTGCTATGTTACCTAGCTGCTTTCCAAGCAGAGGTTCTTTAGCTGGGGTTGTTTTTATTAATGTTTTGATAATTATATTTTAATATAATTAATTTCTATTTTAATCCTAAGTGTTTTATTTTATGCATTTACAAATGTTACTTTGAGAAGGGGTCCATTGGTTTCAACAGACTGACAAAGGAGTTCATGAAACAAACAAAAAAATTAAGAATCCTCATCTAGAGGTCATTGCCTTCTGGTCTTTGGTATTCTCATAGTATGACACTTTTTAAGACTTCGGGGTTCAAGTTAAGAGCTCCAACATCCTCCGACAGTCCGTTATCCATTCACTTGCTCTTCTAGTCCAAATCCTGGCCATTCTCCAAGCTTCAGCATGAGTCCTATTTTTTCCATGAGACTTTCTCTGACTGTCCCAGGTGCAAGTAGTGGCTCCTTCCTCTGAAATCCAGTAACACGTACTGTCTGTGCCGTTTATTTGGCGCTTCAACAATTTAACTCAACTCAACAAATATTTACTAAACACCTACTGTGAGCAGGGTACTGTGCTAGGTTCTGGAAAAAGAAAGATGAAAAACAGTGTAGTCCCCATTCTTAAGGAGCTTAGATGCTACTTGAGATGGTGTGGAGTGAGGATAAAAACTAATACAATACAGAGCCAAGTGTGATAGGAACAAAGCAGATAATTGAAAAAAGAAGAAAACGTGTACAGAAAAGAATGTTTTTATTTGGGGAAAATCATAGGCGGCTTTGGTGAGGAGGTGGCACTTCCACGGAGCCTTCAAGAAAGAAAGGATTCCAACAGATGGAGATGAGGAAGGTATATGTTTCAGAGCCAGGGGACAGAACACCAGAAGGGGGAGACAGCAGGGCTTACCATGTACTTCCCTATGTTGGGTTTCTTTTTATGTTTGTAAGTCCTGTCTCTCTAGTTGTACAGCAAGCTCCTCGAGGCTGGGACTGTTGTTTTGTCCTTCATTACATTCCCCAGTATGCCTCTAACAGTTCTTTGGAAATGGAAGGCACCCAGTATGTATTTGTTTGATTTGTGTTGATAGAGCAGCCTCAGTTGCTTGGCAGTGAGTAGTAAGAGAGGGAGGAATATTGGACCAGGGCTCCATTTCAGCCACTATCAGTATCTTTCCTTCTTTTTTTCCCATCCCAAGGCTGAAAAATAAGGGAGCTAAGTGTTGCTAGGACACAGAGCAACTCTTATGAGTGTTCTACCTTGATAGATGTGTGTGTGTGTGTGTGTGTGTGTGTGTGTGTGCTCTGTATAGAAATATGTCTTTTTTATTTTACTCTAAGAGAAGTAATAGAAAATTGAGCACTTTATCAGATAAGGTGTCTTCAAAGAAGGCAGACACATCTGGTAGACTATGGAAGTTGCACCACCGATAAAGCACAATAGGGACCTCTTTTAACTAACATATGCATCTATCTAATGGCTACAACCAACCCCTTGCTGTCTTTCTTGACTTTGACAAACTTTAAACACAACTGGTCTTTCAGTTACACTCTTGAATATGCCTACTTGCCTTATGTTGGGAGGTTTTTCCGAGGTAAGCATCTTGAGTTTGGAAATTCTGTAGTCCTTGGAATTTTCTTCATTTTTCATACAAACTATGCTTCTTGGGATTCCACATGTGGTACCAAATTTGAATGATGCATCAAAATGACATATTTATATGTGGAATCAACACAGAATTAACTCATAGAAAGACTTTAGGATGTTCTGATACAAGTATCAAATGAGAGAAAAGGGAAATGAGATATAGTTGTGTTACCAGTAGCTCATAACTGACATTAAGATAGGACTTTGATTTTCATGACAGTATTCTGAGGTAGATATAATTTCACAGACACAGAAACCGAAGTATAGAGGAATTAAGTGATTGGTCATAGTCACATACCTAGAGGCAATCTGGCATAGTCGATGGAGAGTGGAACTCAAAACCAAGACCTGGGTTTAAGTTCTACCTTCGATGCATATTTTTTCTTGTGACATTGGGCAAGTCACTTAATTATTCAGGGTTCTAGTCACCTCTCTAAGATGACAGGTGCTGACCTTCCTTGGTAGAAGTTTCCTCATCTGGGAGTTCTCTATTCCATTGGAATCCACAGATCAGTTCCTATCCCTCTTCCAACATAGCCAGTACCAAAATAAAAACTATTAAGTGTTGGAAGTAAGATTCAAACTTAGTTCTCTTCTGACTGCAAATCCTGCATCTCTGGAGTTTACTCTTCTCAAAGAAAGGTAGATGTAACCCAAGAGCTTCAAACTTTCCTGGGGCTATTCAATTTTTACCATTTTCCCCCCACAAAAGACAACTATTGATGGGTCACTAGAGGGAAACAACACTCTGTTGGTTGGTATTGGAAATGTTGGGATGAGAATGTCTTCCAAAATGTCAAGAAATCACTGACTTTTGAGTTGGATTTGGACATATAGTAGAAGCTCAATAAATACTTATTGGTTATTTGTGTTGTCTTAAACTTGAAAATGGGTATGTGAGTAGCTTAATTTAAACTGTACCATGAAAATTTCATCACAAATAAGCACTTGAATTTACATGGTTCCTTCTGGGTTCAAACAGTCACATACATGATCTAGGTCAGGATTGGGGAACCTGTGGCCTCAAGGCCACATGTGCCCCTCTGGGTCCTCAAGTGAAGCCCTTTGACTGAATCCAAATTTCACAGAACAAATCCCCTTAATGCAGCACCCAAAGACCCACCTAGGACCCAAGGACCCTACCCAAGGACACCCCAGACATAATGATCAAGGTAGAATGCTTGTCAGAGTCACTCTGTGTCCTAGCAAGCATTCTTTTATTAAGCAGATTTGTTTAATCAAGTCTGGATTCAGTCAAAGGGGTGCACTTAAGCACCTAGAAGGCCATATGTGACCTCAAGGCTGCAGGTTCCCCATCCCTGACTTGGTCATTTCTCACAAATCTATGAAGTAGATACTCTTAGGTAGGATTCCTGTTTTACTGATGAGGAAACTAAAGCCCATAAAGTTGAAATGACTTCCCCAAGGTTACATAGCTACTGAGTCAGGGGCTCCTCCACCCCTCCATCTTTGAGTCAAGGATAGGAGTTCTTTAACTTTTGTTGTGTCATGGACCCCTTTGGCAGTCTAATGAAGCCCATAGATTTCTTTTTAAAGTTTTTGATTGCACAAAATAAAACAGTCAACAAGCATTTACTTAAATTTTTTTTGTTAAATACTTCCCAATTACATTAAAAAATTTAACATTCATTTTTAAAATTTTGAGTTCCAAATTTCCTCCTCCCCTCCTACTTAACCCTCCCCCATCCCTTGAGGAGGCAAGCAATATATCATATTATGTGAAGTGACATAAAGCTCATTTCCATATTAACCATTCGACAAATATTTATTGAGCACTTACTTTGTACCAAGCACTGAGAATACAAATAGAAGCAGAAAAAGAGACAGTCCCTTCCCTCAAGGAGCTTGCATTCTAAAGGAGGAAGACCTTCCATTAAAGGGAGCTGAAAGGGCGTAGGGAAGGATGAAGGTACACAGATGGGGGCATTGTAGAGAAAGTTGGGAAGAATCAACAATGCAAGGTAAGCTCAGTTCTTGGCACACAGTAGGTGCTTGATAAATGTTTATTGGATTGGATCGTAGAGGAACATAGCTTAGCCTTTGTCCTATCCTGAGTCTTTCTTAAAATGGAGCTTCTATGAGGAACCAGAGAATCAGAAGGAGAAACTTCCGGTTTGGAGAATCCTTCCAATGTGTGAAGTCCAGGGGTGGAGTGAACTTGTAGGGTGAAGAGGTTTCTTGGGTATTGTAGAGAAAATTCAGGAGAGTTGGGAGTACAGCCTGGAGGAACTAATTATATTGAAATAAAGATGCATTTTTTTCCATCTAAGTTCCTAGATCCTCTGAAATCCATTGACTGCAGGTTTGTGGACCTCAGGTTAAGAACCCTCATAGTAAGTGATGGAACCTAGTCTCCACTCCAGGTCTTTTGATGACAAGTCCAGTGTACTTTCCTTTGATATCACTACCAGTATCTAGCCACCATTGCAGTAAGTGTTATAGCAGTTATCATCCCTAGTTTACAGATGAGGAAAATGGGGATTAAAAAAAGGAAATGATTTACTCAGTGTCACACAGTAAATGTCTAGGGTGGAATTTAAACCCAGGTGTTCCAGATGCCAAATCCAATGCTCTACCCACTAAACCACAGGGCCTTTTGTTAAGGCAGTGTAGAGAATTTATCTGCAATAATTTAGCTGTGTCCACAGAACAGTCGAGGTAAAGTGATAGTTGGATAGATGCATGATTTCATTAGTGCAGCTCCGCTCCCTGTTGGGAATGTAAAGTTTAATCTGTCTATGCCTTCTCATTCTATGTGGTTCTCATTCTTTGTTTCTGCAAAAACTGCCATAGAAGATCCACATAACCCACAGTGGGGTTTCTTCTGGTTCTTTTAATATCTCAAGTCTACTAATGTAACCCGTGGACCATCTGGTTGTTGCCTCTTATTCTTCCTGTCATTTAGTTAGGCTCTGCCTCCACAATAATAGAAGGCTCCTCAAATGGTATTTGGATTAGTTTTGTTTTAATAACATACCATTGCAAGCACACTATCTCTAGGATAAGGGTATTAAGGTTATTCCTAACTAAGTAGAGAGAAGCTGTGATGATCATGGAAAGAAGCAATAACTGGAGAATAAATCCTAATTAATATGGGATGAGTAGGAAGAACTAATAGTTCATTTATGGGCATGTAGTAGTTTGGGGCTAGATGAGATGGTGCCTGTATAAATTTTTGTTGACAAGTGAGTTGGTAAGTTTTTCTCAGCTAGAAGGAGGAATTGAAGCATCTTGAAAGATGAAAGCAGTCATGAAATGGGGGAAACCCAGGGACTTGGAAACTGTGGATAGGTAGTTGGAGCCTTGTCTATGGTACTGACTTTCCTAAAGAGTGATCTGCCAGGAGAGACTTTTGCTGTTCACTACTACTGGTGAATATATCATCCCTCCTCTCCCACCTCCTTGAAATCACTTACACTTGCATCTTGTTTATTTGCTGTCTGTACATTTATAATGGGTTTCATCTCCAGATAGAGATAAGCAAGTTTTTATTTCATTCTGAGTGTTTGCTATAAATGAGTGGATCATATTATGGAGGAGAACAAAGGCGAGC
>CM053623.1:394509131-394527644 GCA_028646595.1 Phalanger gymnotis
CCCTTGGTTGTACGCCTGTGAAGATGTGGTTTATGGACATGGTTTGTTACATTGCTATACATTGGTTTGTTTTACTTATCTGTTTTTCCTTGCTATAAAGAATTCTCAGGGAGTGGAAACTATTGGGAAATAACAGTGATTTAAAAAAAAAAGTAACAACAAAACCAGAAAACATAAATAGAACATTTCTTTTTTTTTTTTAAAGATGCTTATTATAGAAAATTAGCTGCAAATATCTGCCTGTTAATGGCATTTAGGATTTAGAACTGGGAGGGACCTTAAAAGGCATCTAGTCCATAATGCAAATTTTATAGATGAGGAAACTAAGGTTCAGAGAGGTTAAGTCACTTGCCTGATGTCATGCAGACATCACTAGTCATTGTCCATCCTTCATTCTTGAGGAGGACCAATGACCCATCAGGAGGGTGACGTCTTGCAAGTGAATCAGATTTAAGTGATACAAAAACATCAGCCTCACGTTCTCCTCTAGAGTCATCAGAGTCCAGCGGCAAGACATAGGTCAAGATGACCGGCGATGGCCCAGGATGTAATGGGAGACTTTGGCCTTTTTAAGCTAAGGTCTTTCCTAAGTCTCAGTTTGTCTGAGGCAACACCCATTCAGGGTATCACTAGTAGCCTGAGATTAGAGACTTAGTCATTGATTGAAGGGCAGCTATGTGGCACAGTAGAGCACCGGTCCTGGAATCAGGAAAATTCATCTTCGTGAGTTCAAATGTGACCTCAGACACTTGCTATGTGACCCTGGGCAAGTCACTTAACCCCTTGCCTTAGTTTCCTCACCTGTAAAATGAACTGGAGGAGGAAATGGCAAACCTCTCTAATATCTTTGCCAAGAAACCCCCAAGTGGGGTCACGAGGAGTTGGATGTGATTGCAAAATGACTGAGTAACAATAAAACATTGGTTTAAAGCTGGGAGGGACCCTTCCTCATTTTACATGGAGTTTTCAGGGGCTGATGAGAGCTCCTTGGGTGGGGGCGGGGTAGGAGCAGGGGAGGAGTTGGCAATCATGGCTGTGTGGTATTTGGGACAAGAGCGTAGGAGGTCTTGCTGCCATGGGAAGCACGGGGGTCCTGAGGTGGGTGAGAAGAGCTGTATACAGAGGTGGAACCAGTGGCCCAGAGGCTATCTGACTCAGGCCAATATTCTTTTCACTACATCATGCTGTTTCATGTTTTCATCAAGGATGTGCCTAATGAATTTTGGTAAAAATGTTATAGACCTGAGAGAACAGGTATAAAGCTGGGGAATCACCAGCGTCTTCTTGTTTTCCCTTTTGGGGAAAAAGTCTCATTTGTGATTTTTTTTGCATTCTTTCTGAAGGTTTCTGGAAAACTGTTGAACCCAGCTCAGATGGCTTCCATATGGCCTCCTCCAGATCCTTGCCCTCACTTAAGTGCTCTTGCCCTTTCTAAGGCAGCTGGGCATCTCAGTGGAAATCCAGACTCAGACACTTACTAGCTGTGTGACACTGGGCAAGTCATTTAACCTTTCTTTGTCTCAACTGTAGAATGGGCTACATTAGTTATCTAATACAGGGGTCTTTAACTATTTCATTATGACCATTTCAAAATACTTGACTTCTTTTGTAATTCTGTCTTTTATTTAATGCAACTCAGAAACATTACTCTGAGGAAGGGTCCATTGGATTCACTAGACTGCCAAAGCAATCCATAGCATAAAAATTGTTGAGAACTCCTGATTTAACTTAATCCCCTCAAATTCTGGATAAGGAAAGGCCTAGATAAGCAAAGCAATTTCCCTTCCTTCCCCCATAGTTCTTCTGTATCCCATCCCCTCTGGGTTTTAATAGAGCTACCTAAGGTTCTGGGAACCTTAATGCAGCCCTTACAAGTCCAGATGCCCATCCTGACTCAATCTTAAGTGCTATTGCCCTTTCTGCATGTTAATTACAGAGGTCAAAGTGGAGGTTTCACCATAGACATTGGTCATCATAGAAATTATCTCACATTTGTCCAATCTCACATCTATTTCCATGGCAGCTGAAACTTGTCAGGATGATATCATGGTGGTCAAGAGTTTAAAGACAGTTAAGTTCCTGAATGAACACATAGATATCAAATTTTGATGCAAAATGAACATGAGATACTTAAATAGTACTATTTAGTAATAGTGAGGAAAAGGATGTTCCTGTGATATATTTACAGGCTCAACAATTTTCAAACAAGGCTTCCCTATTGAAAATCTTGGGTGCCGTCTTTGATCTTTGCATTTGCTTGTCCTCTTAGAATTGGTCAGTCACCAAATCCTGACAATTCTATTTCTCCAATGTCTCTTCCATCTGTCCTTTATATTCCTGTTTCCTCTATACTACTTATTATCTGAGTGGACTATTGAAGTTAAGGCCTTACCACCTCCAGTCCATCCTTCACAACACTGCCAGGCTTAGCTTCCTTATATATAGCTATGGTCATGTTATTCCTCTGCTCAGAACCCCTCAGTGGTTCCCAGTGGTCCATCAAGGAAAGGCCAGGCTTTTTAGATAGATATTCAGGGCTCTCCACAGTTAGATAACCCTTTAAATTTCCAACTTTATCTCATATTGTTCTTATCCTTGTTCTCTACATCGTAAATAATCTAAACAATTCATTCTCCACAGATGACATGCATTTCCTGCCTCTACAGTGGATTGAGTCTTAGTCCCCTCAAACAGATACTTCCTTGGCTGTATGACTGTGGGCAAGTCACTTAATTTCTCTCAGTCTCAGATACTTCATCTGTAAAATGGAGATAGTAATAGATAATAATAATTACCTCCTAGGGTTATTTATTGTAAGTATCAAATGATATGATATGTGTAAAGTGCTTTGTAATCTTAAAGTACCATGTGATAGCTATTATTACTCTATTTTATTCCTGTACCTGGAATGTTCCTACTCCATTTCTTGTCTGAATTCTTAATAACCATTTAAAGTTCGATTCAAATGGTACCTTCTTTAGGAAATCTACCATGAGTTTCACCAGTCAGTAATAATTACTCCCCACCTCCTGCCATGTATTAACTTGTTCAATTACATTTAAAAAGCCTTTATTATATATTTATTATGTGCCAGTCACTGGGTGTAAAACGACAAAAAGTAAAATGCTCCTTGTCCTCAAGTAACTTACAATAAATTTTATTGGAGATAAAAATAGATTTACAAATAATCGAGGTGGGTTCAAGAAGGGCCTAATGTAGAAGATGACACATGAATTGAGGCTTGCATAAGACTTGTCATTCCTCAGTGCCAAAGGTAGTGTTGTATATAATGTGCACTTAAGAAATGCTTGTTGAAACTGAGAATGACTTAGCTCTTCTCAGCAATACAGTGACCCGAGACCAGGGCTGTGCAACCTTAGGTTTTTATTGAAACAATAGACAATATATCTTGATTTGCCATTTTAGTGAGAGCCTGCGGTAGCTCAGCTTCATTTACTAAAGCATTTATACAAATTTCTATGCTTGTAGGCAGGCCACATAAATCTCACTGTGGGCTGCATTTTGGACAGCCCTGCCCTAGACAATGCCAAAGGACTCATGACGAAAAATCAAGAGAAGGAACAGATGGGGTCTGAATACAGAATGAACTTTCCTTCCTTCCTTCCTTCCTTCCTTCCTTCCTTCCTTCCTTCCTTCCTTCCTTCCTTCCTTCCTTCCTTCCTTCCTTCCTTCCTTCTTTATTTCCTTCTTTCCTTCCTTCTTTCCTTCCTTTTTCTTTGTTTCTTCCTTCCTTCTTTCTTTCCTTATTTCCCTTTTATAACATAACTAATATAAAAATGTTTTATAAGATTGCACACGTGTAACTGATATCAAATTGCTTATCATCGCAGGGAGTGGAGGGAAGGAGGCAGAGAATTTGGAATTTGAAATAAAAAAAAGAATGTTAAAAATGTTTTTACATGTAATTGGGGAAAAATAAAATATTATTAAAAAAGAAATGCTTGTTGAATTGGTTGGAAACAAAGGATGACAATAAATGTGAAGAGATTAAAGAGTATTTAAAGTTGAAATTGTATTTTTTTTCCCCAGGAGTGGTGTTTTTCATAGTAAGCTATAGTTGCCAAGGCAAAGTCATCACTACATTAATTATATAGTTAGAAATCCAGCAGAGGAAAAATGGGTATTGATCATAAGCTGTTCCATTCTACTTCTTCAGTATTAATTGAAAGTTATTCCTCAGATGCCACTTAAGAGAAATCCTCTAAGGCTCCTTGGAAAAAGTACTTAATATTTATTTGGGGATGTTAAATGAACTCAGAGAGAAACATCTGTTGTTGTTATTTTTTTATTGTAAATTTAACACTCTCAACAGATACTAAGAAGCCAAAAATGAGTAAATCTCCAAATAAGCCCTAAAATTCAAGCCATATACATTTTGATTAAAAAAGTAAGGGCCTAGATTCAGGTTAAGCATCTGGGTGGTGGTCTCTGTGGTGCTCTTTGATGGGAGGTCACTAATGTGTGTCCCTCATACAGCAAAGGACCAATGAAGCTGTGACCTACATCATCTCCCTGGTATTTGTGTTATCCATAGGATAGATGATCATGGCACAAAAAATCCAGGATACCTTTCTGGGTTGTTTTACATTTGTTAGCTCATCTGACCTTAAAACTTTTGAAAATTTCTCTGCTTGACCATTCGATAGACTGATGCCAACTCACCCTCAGGGTTGTTGTGTGGTTTTCCCCCAAGAAAATAATATTTAGGCAGACATTCATTCATTAATTTATTTTAACAGTCTTGAAAAATGCTAGGGAGAACTAGCCTCCTCTCCTCACCCCCCATAACTCAATTTGAAGCCTGAGGATCTGAGTTCAAATTCCAGATTCACTCTTTTTAATTATTTGTAAAGTGATGAAATCATTCTAAGGTTCCTTTTAGCCCTAAGTCTAATGACTTTAAATAAATATATGTGTGTATGTAAAGGTAGATGTTTCAACAAAATTCCATGTGATTAAAGAACAGAGGTTAGCTAAGTGCATCAGAAGGAACTGGGGGAAAAAATGGAACATTTGGGTTAGATGAAGGGTGAACACATGTTTCAACACCAGGCCTATGGATTGCAATGGAGTGTAGATATTAGGAATCTGAACCCAAGAGAGCCAAGGGCTAAACCAAACCCTCACACTAGTCAGTGGGTCCTCGATCAGACGTATGGTTAGGAGTATATGAGGACATAAAAGTCAAAGGTCAGGTGAAGCAGTGAGTCTGAATCCAGGTAAGCAAAAATTAGGGGACTTGTAGAAACTGGGGTTCAAAGCAACTAGAGGATCATAAATCAGGCAAGCAGAAATGAGAGTTTATATAAATAATATTCAACAAGTCCGAAGGGCTTAAGTGTAGATACACAAGGTTAGTTATACAGGCAGAATGGAATTAGGAAAGCCACAGGAACTGAACGAGCAGGATTAATTGGGCACAAGAATGGACATTAAGATTTAAGTACCCAACTAAGATCAGCTGTGATCCCAAGGCAGGAAGCTGCTTGCAAGGCACTATCATAAGAACAAATGTATAATAAATGTGTAAAGATAGAAAAAGAAAAAATGAAAAGTCTTTGAGTAACTTAGTGGAGATAAACCATAGGTATATGTAGCTGAATATAAAAAAATAACTGTCATAGCTATAAGAACTAATGGCTGTGTGAGTCAGTGTAAGATGGTTATAATTAGGTAAATGGGCGTACTTGTCTGGAATGGGCAACACGTGGGTGGAAGCAGAGATCCTGAGAAAGTATTCTAGAAGGAGGGCAAAGAGGCTGTAATATGAGGGCAGAGGAGTTTTAGTCTCTCCCGCTCCTAGGAGAGACAGTTGTTAAAATTTCAGTGTAAACATTTATATCTCAGAAATTTGTAAACACCATGATTCAAAGCTTGATTTATGGTTTGGTTAATTGTCTAGATTTAAGAAAGTGATGGATAAAATATCAATAAGACAGATTAAACTTGAAAGTATGTTATATAAAGATTTTTTCAGAGAGCTGGTTGTTAAACATTTACAATCCTATACAAGGGTAAGGGGCTGGAAGTAGAGACTGATTAAAATGTGAGCTCCTTAGAAGCCACTGACCATCTTGAGCATGAAATGCTCTAAGAGCAAGGCTGAAAATGTTAAACTAAGAGGTATAAAATGATAGAGAAAAATTAGTCTCTTTTCCTCTTCTACTCACTGTGTAAAAATGAATGAGGCATCGATTGCAACCTCAGATTGTGCTGTTTATAATGAGATTCTGACTAGAAAAAAACCTTTCAAGTCCCCGTAATTAATTTATTTATAAGTGAAATGACACAAACCATGCTGCATGAAATGAGTTAAAATTATTAACTGGCTAACCTCATGCTCACTGCCTAAGGCAGCAGCATCACACGAAGGACTTTGTTATTATGGTCAACAGGCAGATCCTCACTCTCTGCCAAAGCCTTATCCTCTAAATAAAATATTGATCACATCAACACCACGATGTTCATCTTCCCCTACAGAGGCCCTCGCCTGCCCATCTTCTTCCTAGTGACGTTTGACCCTTGGCGCTGCCAGTCTGGTGGGAAGGACAGCTGCCACTAGGGTAAGGCTGCTTTCTGGAAGGTGTGTATAGAGGTTAGGACAATCGATGTGGTACCCTTTCCTCCCTCCTACACAACTAAACAGAGGAAATTAGGTTAAAATTACCATTAAAGGTAGCAAAAAGGGGAAAAGAAATCACAAAAGGACAATAAAAAGTCAAAAGCACGTGTGCAGAGAAAGAATTTGTGTGGAGGTAGCTTAGTGGTGGATTGGTTAGAGTGTTGGATTTGGGGTCAAGAAGACCTGAGTTCAAATCCCACTTCAGATACTTGTTAGCTGTGTGCTCCTAGGTAAGCCACTTAACTTCACTCAGTCTCAGTTTCCTCATCTGTAAATAGATACTGATAATAATAGCACTTATTTTACAGGGTTGTTGTGAGGATTGAATAAGTTAACCCATGGAAAGAAGTACTTTACAAACCTTAAAGTGCTATATGAATGCTATTATTACTAGGGGCAGCTAGGGAGCACAGTGGAGAGTGCCAGGCATGAAGTCTGGAAGACTTCACTCAGACACTTACTAGTTGTGTGACCCTGGGCAAGTCACTTAACCCTGTTTGCCTCAGTTTCCTCATCTGTAAAATGAGCTGGAGAAGGAAATGTAAACCACTCCAATATCTTTGCCAAGAAAATCCCAGATGGGGTCATGAAGAATCGGTCATGATCAAAATGACTGAATAACAGCAGATTATTATTATTACTTTTTGAGTATAAGGGGGAAGGAGTTATGATGGGCTAATTAGATGTAAATAAGTCTCAGGTCTTTTTTTTTCTTAAAGAAACTGCTGGTGGAGCTATCTCCTTTAAGCCTGATCACTGCCCAAAATTTGTAACATAGAGACCATGGTCATCATCCTTTTCTACCATGTTCTAGGGAATTGATGGGAGAAAGAGGAAGACATAAAAATCCTGGCTTGAGGAATGCAGAAGCTGATTGGAAGTTGTAAAGGGAAGCAATGTGTCCTGGGGTGTGTGCGTGTGTGTGTGTGTGTGTGTGTGTGTGTGTGTGTGTGTGTGTGTGTACACGTGCACCTGCACGTGCGCTTGCTTGACTTGGTTGACACTCCTCATGGGATGCTTTTGGTGAGGTTGCATCGTCCTTTCTGATTGAGGTTTTCTCAGTTTGAGAAGTTAAAGAGATGTCTTAGTTGGAAAGTTCCTTCATGGGGAGGGGCCTGAAGCAGTGTCCAATAACCGAAGGTCAGTGAATAAGCAGGAAACAGGTCGTGTGTGGAGCTGTAGGGTTTAAGGCAGAACACAGTGTCTAGGACAGAAACGGCTGTGTTTAAAACAGGATCCGATAAAGTGGAGGAAGGCTGGGAGGGTTTGGATCCTGGGGCAGGTCAAAGGATTAGGCAGTAAGGTCACTGAGGGCAGCCAGGCACAGCGCTGGGCCTGAAGTCAAGAAGGCTCATCTTCCTGAGTGCAAATCCAGCCTCCGATACTTACTAGCTGCATGACCCTGGGCGAGTCGCTTAACCCCGCTTGCCTCAGTTTCCTCATTTATAAAATGAGCTGGAGAAGGAAATGGCAAACCACTCTTGCATCTTTGCCAAAAAAACCCCAACAAACCCAAATGGGGTTACAAGGAGTCAGACATGACTGAAAATGACTAAACAGCAACAAACTGACGGGAAGTTAAACCTAATGAAAAGTTCTCTCAGACTGCCCCCCTTAGTGTTCTGTGGACACATGTTGCTTTTATGTCTGACCATGAATGGCTAGTAGCTCCATCTCTAGCATTGTTCTCCATGGCAATCATGAGACCATAGTTAAAAATCTAGAATAGACTTCAGAGGCCACTCAATCCAATCCCTACATTTTGCAGATAAGGAAACTGGGCTTGGGGAAGTATAGTGACTAGCCCAAAGTCACATAGGTTATGAGCTTCAGTGATGGGATGGCCAGAACTAAATGTGTCAGAAGATGCTGCTAATGCCTCCCTTTTGTATCTATTTTAGGGTCTGGATGTGGATGTTTTGAATTTTTTCAGTTCTTTTTTACCCCCAATGTGATGGTTGTGACGGTTATCAAAATCTGTTTTACGTCTACTTTCTGTTTTTTTAAAAAAAATTTAATTTATAAAATAAGACAAGCAGTTCCATATATTTTCACATAGGACTGGGAAAAAAACCACAAATTACATTTAGTTCTATGAAGTTCAGAATGTTGAATGTTTAGATTTTTAAAGGTGTTTAAAAGATTTTATTTTTTTAACAGCAGGAAATATGAGAGCAGAGCATCCTAGTTCAGTGGTAGCCTCGACCTTCCCCCTTTGGGAGTGGCTAGTCACTTGCACAAAGAGAATTAAGGGGTTCTGGGAAGGGTTCCCCATGCATGTCTCCCTGCCACAAAATCACTGGAGAGGCACTGGATTGGAGAGACTTCTGATCCCAATGTTATCTCTCTCCCCTTTCCCTCATGTCACCACAAATTTTTAAAACAAATTTACTTTATTTTAAATTAATGGCCACAACATAGTATAATAAAAAGATGATTACATGAAATTGCAAATCTATTATATATATGTATCTTGCTATTCCTTATAAAGATGTAATAAAGTTATCAAATATTATATGTATATATATATGTAAAATCATTTTGTACATACTTCTATTTATCAGTTCTTTCTCTGGATGTAGATCATGTCCTTTGTAGCTAATTTGAGAATTTATAATAGTCAAAATGTTTGCTCAGAGTTGTTCTTAAAATAATATTGCTGTTACCGTATATAATGTTCTCTTGGTTCTGCTCATTTCACTCTTCATTATTTCATGCAAGTTTATCCATGTTTTTCTAAGATGACCACGCTCATTGTTTCTCATAGCATAATACTATTCCATCACAATCATATACCACAACTTTTCAGCCATTCTCCAATTGATGGGTATCCCTGCAATTTCCAGTTCTTTGCTACTACAAAGAGAGCTGATATAAATATTTTAGAGCATATAGCTTCCTTTCCTTTTCCCCTAATCATCTTAGTAGTGGTATTACTGAGTCAAAGGGTATAGACAATTTAATAACTCTGGGCATAATTCTAAATTGTTCTCTAAAGTGATTGGATCAGTTCACAATTCCACCAACAATGAATTAGTGTCTCAATTTTTCTACATCCCCTCCGACATTTGTCTCTTTCCCCATCATTCATTTTAACCAATATAATTGGTAAGAAATGATATCTCAAGGTTGTTTTAATCTGCATTTCTCTAATCAATAATACTTTAGAGCATTTTTATATAAGTATAAACTGTTTTGATTTCTTTAAAAACTTCCTGTTCATATCCTTTGACCATTTGTCAATTGGGAAATGACTCATATTCTTATAGATTTGACAGTTATTTATATATTTGAGATATCAGACTTTATCTGAGAAGCTGTTTATAAATTCCACCCCCCCTCAATTTTCTGCTTTCCTTCTGATCTTGGTGACTTTTGTTTAATTTGTACAAACACTTTTAAAATGTAGCATAATAGAAATTATCAATTTTATACTTCATTTTGCTCCCTATCTTGTGTTTATTCATAAATTATTTGCTTATCCATAAAAGTTTTTTTTTTTTTTTACAATTTTGTTTATCCCATGTCATCTTACAAAGATGGCTTTCCTAGTTGAAGGCCTTTGCATCTTCTAAGCACATTGACCTCCTCCATCCCTGGTATGTTTTGTTTTTCAGAGTTCAGGAAGAAGACATGGTAAAGAAGTCACTAAGGGTAAAAGAGCACACAGAGAGCCTTTGGTTTCCTTGAAGGATGATGGCTGAGGTAAGAGGTGGGCAGCTGTCTGACCTAAACTCATTAAGGGGAGTCTGGAATATGGATTTTGCTTCAGACTCATGGTTATAAAAAGATATACATGCCCATAAGATGGCGAGTATGGCAAATTGTTTAGGACCCTTGGTTAGATTTGAATTCTTATCCTCGTACCTTTTGAAACTTCTACCTGACTGGATACCCATCCCTTTTCCACTGTACTTCCTGCCTTCCATTCCAAGGCTCTGGATTTAGCTCTGCTCAATAGACACATTTTTTTTTCTTATCTTACGGAAGTTATAAGAAAAAAAGGGTCATTGATTTGGAATTGGATAAAATCTTAGAAGTCATCTGGTTTATTGACAGATGAAGAAATTGGGGGCCAGAAAAGTTATGTGCCTTGACTAAAAGCAAGAGACTAGTAGTAAGGAATTCATCTGGTATTTTGAACTCAGTTCCTCTGGTAACAAATACATTACTTCCTATTGTTACCAAAAAAGAGCAGTTAAGAAGTCCATCGCCGATGTGTTAGTCTTGTATCCTGTAACAGAAATGTTAATTATTATTATTAGATTTCCCCCTTAGGCACACGAAGAGGGTCAGATTCGTCTCCTCTCCCTGACATCCAGGGGAATGGGAAGAAGAAGTCTGCTATTCCTATCGCACATCTAGGGCTGGTTAATAGGAGATGGCGGGAGGAACTTCATCTCCAACATTATTGTGGTAGAGGGAGAAGGAAAGGGGGAAAGGAAAAAGCATTTACGTGGTACCTATTATGTACCGGGCACTGTGCTAAGCACATTAAAAATACTATCTCATTTGAGGCCTCTGAGGTCGGTGTCATTATTATCCCTGTTTTACAGATGAGGGTGAAAAAGGTTAAGTGACTTACCTAGAGTCACACGGCCGGTAAATGTCAGTGTCTCAGGTAGGTTTTGAACTCTGGGTCTTCCTGACTTCAAGGTCATTGCTCTCTTTCCATTTTATCACCTACCTGCTGATCTCTGGGGGAAATCTCTGTTGAGAAGTCTGTCTGCTAAAAAGCATTAGTGTCAGCACTGAGAAACGGCGTTGATTGTTGTATCCCGACAGCACCCTTGACGCTGCTACGAATCCGAAGGAACGTGATACAAAGCAGAAAAGGGAATTATTAACATAGCCGTGATAAAGCCAAGAGTAAAAGATGGTGAAATTGAATAGAATGGAGGTATATGTGTATGTGTGGGTGTGTGGGTGTTGGTAAGGAATCTTTACGATCATTCACTCAGCCAAAGGAATAACCTTTTTGGGTGAGATAGTTATGATCTAATCATTAGGCATATTCAGGATAAGGTTAGATAACTTTATGACAGGAGTAGTTCAGAGCATTTTCTGCTTGGTGTACAGGATTGGGATAAATGATCTGAGAAGTCCCTTACAGGCTTCTAACCCAATAGACACAGCTCAAAGCTGACAGGAGAGGTAGTTATTCAAACTTGGCAATAACAGAATCCAAAAAAGCATCTCTGTTTTATTTTTTTCCTTCTTTCTTTTCTCCATGAAAAGTGAGGGCAAAAGGTTCAGCGCCCACAGAATGTGATCTGATTTTTGCCCAGTTTATCATCTTTCTACCTTTCTTCTCATCTACCCATGACTGGAAGCAGCCAGGAGCACTGGCGTGGAGGTGCTCCTAATGTAAATATTTCTCCCTCCTCCCCTTTTTGTTAAATGAGCCTTCCAGGAACCAGCACTCAGACGACACTGACAGTTCTAAGAGGTTATTTTATTAAGTGGCTCTTCCTTAGGAAAATATAAGTTAATACAGGAGACTTTTGCTCTGCTTCGAAGACTTCTTCAGGAAGGGACAAATAAAACTCAGGAAAAAGCTGAGCCCTATCATGATTCACTTTAATATAGGGCTTTTAGCTGGCTATAGACTAATTTGATAAAAATGGCATAATCTCTGTAGCTGGTGTCTAGGACTCTGAGACAGTTGCCAGCTAATTTGGTATCCAAGGTAAGAATTCTAAAATTGCGTCCTCTCTGCCCTCCAGCCTAAAGCCATAGACTGCTTGGGATAGAAGGGGACATTTTAGATGCTTTTCTGTGCCCCTCACTTTGGTGCATCCAAGGCTAGTGCTGCACTTGCCTTGCCTGTGTTGGAGCGGAGATGTAGGTTTCTAAATGGCTCAGACTTAATGAGGCTTTCACGGGAGAGCTAGAGGCTTTCCTTCTTCATTGTAGAGAGAGAAATGTCAAGCACCAAAACTTCAATGGAGTTAAAACCAAGAAAAACTCCTTGTCCCAATGAAACAATCAAGAAGGTAACCAACTTATTAAATGATAATGATGATGATAATAATAATAAGTTTTTTTGGCAGGGAGAAGGCAGGGCAATTAGGGTTAAGTGACTCGCCCAAGGTCACACAGCTAGTAAGTGTATCAAGTGTCTGAGTCTGGATTTGAACTCAGATCCTCCTGACTCCAGGGCTGGTGCGCTGCTCACTGTGCCACCTAGCTATCCCAATAGCTAACGGTTATATAGCATTTACTGTGGGCCAGGCACTGTGCTAAGCACATTACAATTATTATCTCATTTGATCCTTACAACAACCCTAGGGGGTAGGTCCTATTATTATCCACATCTTACAGGTGACAAAACTGAGGCAAACAGAGGTTAAGTGACTTTCTCAGGGTCACACAGCTAGTAAGTGTTTGAAGCTAGATTTGAACTCAGGTCAGCCTAGCAATTATTTTATCTTCTCATCTCTCCATTGAACAACCAGCAACAACAAAAGGAAAATAAAACCATCATTACAAATAAGTATATCCAAGTAAAACAATTTCCCAGGTTGGCCATGCCCCAAAATTTATGTCTTATTCTGCATCTCAACTCCATCACCTCTTTGACTATGCTTCAAAGCATCACCATGCTTTGCCTTCAATCCTCTGGAAACATGGTTCACATTTGAAGAAATCAGAATTCTTAAATCGTTTAAAGTGTTTTTTCTTTATAACGTTATTGCATACATTGTTCTCCTGGTTCTGCTCACTTCACTCTGCATCAGTTCATAAGATCTTCCCAGTTTTCTGACACTGTCCATTTTGTCATTTCTTATGGTATGATGATACACCATTGCATTTACACACCAGAATTTGTTTAGTTGTCCCCCAAGTGATAGGCACCCATTTCTAGTTCTTTGCCATTACAAAGATGAGCTGTCATAAATATTTCATTACAAATAAGTTCTCTTCCTCTTTCTTTGATCTCTTTGGGGTATGTGATATTGCAAGGTCAAAGGGTGTGCACAGCTCAGTGACTTTTGGGCCATAGTTCCAAATTGCTTCCTAGAAAGATTGGTCTAATCTCATGAGGGACTTTGCACTGGCAAGGATATGAAGTGTGTGTGTGTTTATTGGTTTATTGAATATATGAGCTTCAGGTCTTTTAAAAATTTTTAAATTTTTTTTAAATACATGAACCAGTTACCCCAGCTACTTCCCTGAATCATCGCCCAGTGTGAATATCGAGACAGTTATTATCCCAATTCATTGTACCCCAGGGATGGTTAAGCGAGGCAGCGTGGTATTGAAAAGTGACCCTTGGATTTCAAGTTGGAAGCCCTGAGGTTGAGTCTCAGAACTGCTGGATATTAGCTATATTATTCTAAGCAGTTTTAACAAACATTTATTAAACACTACCTTCTAGGCACTGTGTTAAGTGCTGGTTACACAGAGAAAAAGCAAAAACAGTCATTGCCTTAAAGGACTTTATGTTTTGTCATGGGAGACAACACCCCCCCCCCCCCACATACATGGTGGGGATAGGGAGGAAGGGAGGGAGAGGTGAGAGGGATATCTCTATACATGTATATATGTATGTGTATATATACACCTACATACATAAAATACATCCGAGGTGACTTTGAGGGAGGAAAGAATTCATGGAGAAGACGTTTGAGCTGAGTCTTGAGGAAATCAGAGATCCTCAGGGGCTGAGGAGAAGAAGGAGTGTGTTCTAGGGATAGGGGACAGCTTGTGTGAAGATATAGAGATGAGAAACAGTGTCATGTATGAGGGACATGTATGAAGCCAATGTCTTGCACTACCTACTTCATGGGGTAGTTGTGGTCCAAGACTTCTTGAAAAATGGCAATGCACTAAACAGGCAGGAATGGCTATGTACTATATGACATATCTCTTAGCCAAACCAGAGCTTCTTCACTTTCTGCGTGTCATCTATCCATTTGGCACTCTGAAGTCTATGGACCCCTTCTTGGAATGTTTTTAATCGCATAAAATAAAATGAATAGGATTACATTATAAATGCTTGGTGGAGATTACAAAGGAAAACCAATTATACTGAAATACGATTATTAAAATATATATTTTTCAAAAGACCAAGTTTGAGGACTCCAGGTCAAGAAGGTCTGAGACAGATAATTGTTGGATTAATTTGTATTTAATATTAGGATTTAGAACTGGAGTGAACCTTAGAAATCATCTTGTCCCAACCCTCTCATTTTCTAATTGAGGCTCTGAAAGTGAAAAATATTAAGTAGCAAAGCTGGAATTCGAACCCAGCTCTTCTAAATCCGAATTCACTGCTTTTTGCAATGTACCATGCTCCTAAGAACATACGTACACAACAACTCCAACTGACTACCTCTGTGGCCATGCAACATGGCATCAATCTTTAGGATGGTGCCTATGATTCGGTGAGAATAGTAGCAATGATGACACATTTTGTCTGTCTGAGAGTTTTTAGTCTTACAAATTCCTTTCACAGCCATTGGCTCATTTGAGCCTTTAGTTATTCTCTTCATTTGGAGCAGGGAGACCCATGGCCACCAAATAGCAATGGTCCTTGAGGACTCTTGAGCCAGGGAGTCAGGTTTTAGAGAAGGTCAGAAAGAAGAAATGGCATTTATTATTTCATCAGTGCTTTAGTGTAATGGTTTTCTCTAAGATATTTCTAAATTAAATTGCTTAAGGAAGTTCATTTGTGACTGCTGGTCATTGTCTGATTTGCAAAACAATGAAGAACTAACAGGACCTTGTAGATATCCAGTTTTATTCACTGTCAGTGGTGAATTGGGAGAAAAAGCATTGATTGTCAGAGCCAGAAGGAATTCAATAGATACTATGGTCCAACTTCCTCAGCATCCCACCTCTTGCCTCTCTACCTTTGCAAGAGCCATCCCTTGTGCCTGGCATGCATTCCCTCTCTGCTGCTGCCTCTTATTATCTCTAATTTCCTTTAGTGTTTAGCTCATGTGGCACTTCCTACCGGAAGCCTTTTCTAATCTCCTGTAGTTATTCACATTCTCTCCCTTCTCAGCTTCTCTTGCATTATGTTATCTTTATATGTGTTATGGTGGCTGAATAGACTAGCTTTAAATCTTGCCTCTGACACTTATCAACTGCATAACCTTGAGCAAGTTATTTGACTTCTTTTTGTCTGAGGCAACATTCAAGACCTTTTTTTTTCCTACCAAGTCGAAAGGATGAAAGTTTGCTTGGGTGAAGGTAGTTCACATGTGGGAAGTTTCTGGTGCTGACAAAATCACAGATGCTTCATGTATCTGCATTGATGTCACATCTGACTTTAGAGTGTGAGCACCTTGAGGGAAGGGACTACTTTTTTGGTTTGTATGACCAGTGTATAGTGCCCATAGTAGATGCTTATTGGATTCTATCAAGAAACTGAAGCCCAAGGAAGTCCACAGTTGATCTCAGAGCTGGTGTCCAGGGGGAGCATCAAATCCATTTTTCTGGATTCTCAAGCTATTGTTCCTGTATGAGGGTAAATTGGGTTGCTTTCTCGGATATTCTGGATTTCTTTTTGATACTTTGATATACTGATATTCCGGATTTCTGTGATACTGGCGCTGAGCAATGACGCAAGGAGGAGCCTTAGGAGGAAGGAAAGTAGATCTGGTGTTTTTTTTAAAAAAAAGATCAAGTGTTCATAAGTTTGTATGTCATTTCTAAGGTTCTTTCTAGCTTTAAATCTTACAATCCAATCCAACAGGAGTTTATCCGAGATCCAGATATGGATACGAAATATATGCAATGTAGCATGTATTTGTGAAGCACATTCACACAGCTACTGTCCTTTTCTTCTTTGCCAAGGTGAAGCCCTTCACATTCATATGTGTTTGAGATACCTATGGGGCATCAAGTTCAAAACGCACAATTGTCAGATGGTGATAAAGGACTGAGGCTCAGGAGAGAAGCTGGGCTATATTCCAGATTTGGGCATCAACTATATAGCGATGGTGATCGAACCCATGGGAACTGTAACCAAGTGAGAGGAAATAGAGAAAAAGGAGAGGAGGGTCCCAGGACAGAACTTTGGGGAACATCTACCATACCATCGCCATCATCAACCATGAGCATTTATTAAGCCTTTACTACATGCTGAGCACTAATTACTGGAGATATAAAGAAAGGCAAAAATTTTGTTCCTGCCCTTAAGGGGCTCACTCATGTTATTATGAGGAGATAGCACGCAAGTGACTCCATACATACAAGACACACACACACACACACACACACACACACACACACACATACACGTATAAAAGAATTGGGTTGGGTTAATGGAAGGTGTGGTGGTGGTGCTGTCATGAAGGAAGCCAAGTGTTAGAAGTGAAGTGGAGAGCATTCTAGGAATGAGGGCAGTCAATGAAAAGGCATCAATTGAGGAGATGGAGTGTCAGTATTCAAAGGGAACAAAGAGTAAGAAAGTTAGAACAGTAGCAAGAGGTCTAGTTGTGAAAGGCTTTAGAAACCAAAGAAGTGATATTTGATCTCGAGATAATAGGGAGTTACTAGAGTTTATAGAGTTAGAGGATGTGATATAGATAGTGAATCAGCAAAGGAGGCTGAGGAGTGCTTGGACAGTTAGAAAGAGGAGCACCAAGACGGAAAAATTTTGGGAAAACCTAGAGAGGAGAGACTATCCCCGGGATAGTAGTGTGATCCACAAATGTTGCAGAAAGGTCAAGAAGTATGAGTATTGAAAAAAAAGGCATCAGATTTTGGCAATTAAGCAATTGTTGATAACTTTTAAGAGAGCTGATTCAGTTGAATGACGAATTCAGAAGACAGATTGCAGAGAGTTTGTGAGTGAAAGGAGAGGAAGAAGTAAAGGCATTGAATGAGATGGCTTTTTCAAGTTTTTTTACTGAGGAGAGATGTAGGATGATAGCAGGGATGGTGGGATCTATTGATGGTTTTTTAATGTTGGTGAGATGGGCATTTTTAAGGACAGCAAGGAAGAAGTGATTAGGAGAGATTGAAGATTAAAATTAGAGAGAGGGGGAGCAGAGCCAAGATGGCTGCTAGAAAGCAGGGACTAGCGTGAGCTCCCCTTCAATTCCCCCCCAAAAACCTATAAAATGGCTCTGAACCAATTCTAGACCTGCAGAACCCACAAAATAGCAGAGGGAAGCAGGGCTCCAGCCTGGATGGTCTCTTGGTAAAGTCTATCCCACATGGAGCTGGGAGCGGAACAGAGCCTAGCTTGGGCGGCATGGACCAACCAGACTAGGAGCCAGGTGGAGTGTGCCCTGGCGCCTTGAATCAGTGAGCTGTGGCAGTTACCAGACTTCTCAACCAACAAACACCAAAGACAACAGAGTAGGTTAGTGGGAAAAGCTGCTGGGGACAGGGAGTTTGCGGTTCAGCCACCGCCCCAGGGGCAGCGGAGGTGGGGCAGCTTCAGCACTACAGCTGTAGTTGCTTCTGGCTCCAGGCCCACCTGGTGGGAGGAAGTAAGTGGCTGATTGGAGCAGGAGCGCAGAGCCTGCTGAAGATCTAAGTCCAGTCTGGGTTGGGGGTTCTTGGGGAGGAAGGAGTGCTGGTGTGGGAGAGCTGGCACATCCTCCCAAGCATGGAACATAGAACTCTTTAGTCTACAAGCAGTCATACCCTGCTGAAAAACTCAAGGGTCAAGTAAGTTGGCTAGGAACATGGCCAGGCAGTGAAAATGGACTCACATTCAGTCTCAGACTGTGGAATCTTTCTTTGGTGACAAAGAAGACCAAAACATACAGCCAGAAGAAATCAACAAAGTCAAAGAGCCTACAAAAAAAGCCTCCAAGAAAAATATCAACTGGTCTCAGGCCATGAAAGAGCTCAAAAAGGATTTGGAAAAGCAAGTTAGAGAAGTAGAGGAAAAATTGGGAAGA
>CM053623.1:394528144-394549992 GCA_028646595.1 Phalanger gymnotis
AGGCAAAATATGGATTTTCAATAAAATAGAGGACTTTCAAGCTTTCTCAGTGAAAAGACCAGAGCTGAATAGAAAATTTGACTTTCAAACACAAGAATCAAGAGAAGCATGAAAAGGTAAACAAGAAAGAGAAATCATAAGGGACTTACTAAAGTTGAACTGTTTTGTTTACATTCCTACATGGAAAGATGATGTATATAATTTATGAGACCACAGTATTAGGGTAGCTGAAGGGAATATATATATGACAGAGGGCACAGGGTGAATTGAATATGAAGGGGTGATATCTAAAAAAATAAAATCAAATTAAGGGATGAGAGAGGAATATATTGAGAGAAGGAGAAAGGGAGAGGTAGAATGGGGTAAATTATCTCTCATAAAAGTGGCAAGAAAAAGCAGTTCATTGGAAGGGAAGAGGGGGCAGGTGAGGGGAAATGAGTGAATCTTGCTCTCATTGGATTTGACTTGAGGAGGGAATAACATATACACTCAATTGTGTATCTTACCCCATAGAAAAGAAGGAGGAAGGAGATAAAAAGGGGAGACAATAGAAGTGAGAGCAGATAAGGGGAGGAGGCAATCAAAAACAAATGCTTTTGAAAAGGGACAGGGTGAAGGGAGAAAATTGAATAAAGGAGAATAGTATAGGAAGGTGCAAAATATAGTCTTTCACAACATGAGTATTGTGGAAGGGCTTTGCACAATGATACACATGTGGCCTGTGTTGAGTTGCTTGCCTTCTTAGGGAGAGTGTGTGGGGAGGGGAGAGAATTCAGAACTCAAAGCTTTTAAGCAAATGTTCAAAGAAAAAGTTTTTGCATGCAACTGGGAAATAAGATATACAGGCAATGGGGCATAGAAATCTATCTTGCCCTACATGAAAGTAAGGGAAAAGGGGATGGGGGGGAGTGGAGTAGTGACATAAGGGAAGGCTGTCTGGGGAACGGGGCAATCAGAATATATGCCCTCTTGGAGTGGGGGGGGGAGAGAAATGGGGAGAAAATTTGTAATTCAAATTCTTGTGAAAGTCAATGCTAAAAACTAAAAATATTAAATAAATAAATAATAATGAAAAAAAGAAAGGGTTTCTTGTAGAAGGTGGAATGTTAGCTGGGACTTGAAAGAAGCAAGGGAAGGCAGGAGGAGGAGATGAGGATGGAGAAGATTCCAGGAAAGAGAGACAGACAGTGTAAATTCTCGGTGTCTGGAGATGGAGCATCTTCTGCCAGGAATGGCAAGGAGGCCAGTATCACTGGATTGCAGAGTATGTGGTGGGGAGCATGATGTAAGAGGACTGAAGAAGGAGGAGAGGGGAGAGGAGAGGAATTATGCCTGTTATGACCACTTCTGTCCACGGTTGAGGTTGACTCAAGACGGAGATGAGGAATTTGAGGAGCTGGGAGATGGGCATGTTCAGCACAGGTAGAGGCTGAGTGGAGAACCAAGTGGTGATGAATAAGGACCTGAAATTATTGTGGAGGAAGGAAGAGTACTGGGACATCCCCATATGACAGTAACAAGATCCTAGAGGAGATGGAGGGAACTTTAAAAGATGGGGTTGCTAAGTGATAGTGGCAGAGGGAGAGTGTGAAATAAACAAATACTTTGGTTGATTAAAAGCAGCAGCTTGGAAGGAGGAGTATACCTGATGCCTTGGTCCTGTGCTTTGGGGGATGTGAGAAAAGGAACACCCAGCTTTGAAGAGGGCAAAAAGCTGTGGGACCAGAAGAGAGGGGGAACAGAGTGGAATAGGGTAGGGCTGAGTTTACATTGAGGGGAGAAAGGGCAGTGGCTGCCCTTGGTGCTCATCCCATCCTGGTCTTGGACTTCTGGCAAGATGCCTAGGACAGGGAAGTGATAACTATGGCAGCTGAGGGAAGGAGGAGAGGGCTCAGAGGGGAGCAGAACAATCACCTTGGGGTTAAGGGAAGGTAAGAAGCAAGGTCCATGGAGGGACCAATCCTATCTTCTAAGATGCTGGCATCTAGGACAATGTGATAATTTCTGTGGATGTTATCCAAGTCTAATTTTTCAGGTTCCCTCTGATAGTTGCTATAAGTTATATATACATGATTTGTAAAACAGAGGTAATATGTCTGTTATATTATAGCTATATATGAATAAGCAACACGGTATGGTGGACAGAGTGTTGAGTTTGGAGTCAGGATGACTCTGGTTCAAATCCTACCAGACATACAAACCAGCTGTGTGACTCTGGATAAGTCATTTAATTTCTATGTGTTTTAGTAATCTCCCAAAGAGTAAGGTTGAGAGTTCCCTAAAACTTATCTTCCAATTAAGTCAGTCAGTCAGAATAAGCATTTATTAAGTACCTACTATGTACCAGGTGCTGTGCTAAGTACTGGTGATCCAAAAAAAAGGGCAAAAGAGTGTCTCTGCCCTCAGTAAGCTCATAATCCGATAGAAAGACAACACATGGACAACTATGTACAAACAAGCTACATGTAGGATGAACTGGGGATAATCAATAGAGATAAAGCTGATTATGATCTGTGCTGGTGGGGGGGGAAATTCAAAATCACATCACACATATATAATATTAGGCAAAATATGTATGTGTGCATACACATACAGAGGAGAGGCACCATGGTGCAGTGAATGAATGTTAGATTTGGAGTTAGAAGACCTTTGTTCAATGTTGTTGTTCAGTCATTTCAGTCGTGTCTGACTCTCTGTGACCCCATTGGGGTTTTCTTGGCAAAGCTATGGCAGTGGTTTGCCATTTCCTTCTCCAGCTCATTTTACAGTTGAGGAAAACTGAGGCAAACAAGGTTAAGCGACTTACCTGGGATCACACATCTAGTAAGTGTCTGAGGCAAGATTTGAACTCAGGAAGATGAATCTTCCTGACTCCAGACCTGACACTCTAACCTCTGTGGTGCCACCTAGCTGCCCTCTAAGTCCAATTACTTGATGCTTATTGTATGGCTTGGATCAGGTCACTTAACCTCCCCAAGACTCATTTTCCTTATATGTAAAGTGGTGGGAGTGGAGTAGATGGCCTCTGAAATCCCCTCTTGTTTTTTCATCTATAATCATATGTGTGTGTATATAATATATATATACATATATGCATATCTACATATACATATGCATGCAAATTCATCTATTCATTAAAGAGATAAGTTAATAAGAAATGGTGGCATTCTTTTCCTTCATTTCTTTAGAAATATCAAGCAAGTATAAGGATTTCTAAATGTTAAGATATTTACTGATTGATAGGTTATGTTCTGTGCTAGTTGGGGGAGGGGGAGATACTGGAAATCATACAGATGATCCATTGAAGTAGGCAATTTAAATATGGTCTATAAATAGCTTTCATTGCTGTCAATACAGTACACGTATTTTTAAATCTGCCCTCGTGCTAAGCTTGTGTTGCCGTGAGCCCTCTGAGGAATCTACTTGCAAGCAGCCTGCAAATAATATGCTCTCAATTAGTTTTTGTTATTTATTATGAATAACTTCCTGGCATGACTGGTTTGTTAATTTTTGGAAGCATAAGAAGGGAGGGTGCATGGAGTTTCTCAGCTTCTGTAATCACTATATAAGAATCAATGACCAGGAAAGGGAAATATGTAACAGCTGAAAGTGACCGATGCTGACTTTCTCAACATTTCAGTTCATCTGTTGGCTTAATGAACTGCAGAGTTCCTACAAGAACGGGAACTGTTGGAGACTGGGAGCATGGGGGAGCTGGAGGGAAACATGCTGTGTGGAGGGATAAAAGATAACATTTGTGGTCCATAAAATTTTTCTATGAGCACTTTTCTGTCGAACTGGGTTGTTACTTCTTGACATGTTCAGGGGCTATGTTGGTCTACATTCATTTACTTCCTAGGAATAGCATAGGTTGCAGGTATAAGCAGACAATGGTTTGAAGTAGGGGCTGGACTGGATGACCTGAGGTCTCTTCCAGCTCTGAGATCCTGTGGAACAAAGTTATCTTGACCTCTATTTGCTAATACATATAGTGCCTTATGGTTTAGGAAGTGATTTACATATGTTATCTCATTTTTTCCCCTCACAACATTCCCGGGATAATTATTTTATTACTATTATATTATATAATTATATATTATATTATTATAATACCCTTCCTGATATTGTTGTCTCTTTTACATCTGAGGAAACTGAGGCAGATAGAACGTAAGTGATTTGTCCAGGCAAACACACACAGTAAGTGTCTGAGGCAGGATTTGAACCTAGTGGATGGACTACAAGTCCAGTGCTTTATCCACTATGCCTACTCTGATTAAAGAAAGGAATCATGTTCAGTTAATCAGAGTCAGAGGGCTTGGGTTCAGATCCTACTTGTCACTCTCGATGTCACCTTAGGCCAAATTATTCAAGCTCTTCGAGCCTTAGTTTCCTCATTTGTGAAACTAGGGCATTGAAACAGATACCTTTCATGTTGTCTATGAAACTATCTATTATGGTTGATGGGAAAAGGAGGAGATTGGATCACCAGATTATTCTGAGGAACTAAAAAGAGAATGTTTTGTTCTGATTTTAGTTCTTAAATTTTAAAGAGAAGCTCATGGGCATAATATGTTCTGAAACTTGTTTGTATTTGATTCCAAATGTGAATCTTTCCTGAAGAAGAGAGAATTATTTAAAATTTAAAGTGTGATATTGGCCAGCAACTGCCATGTGGAGTGTATTGACTTCAAGCCAACAGGACTATTGTAGAAAATAGTTTGGGGGGATTTTTTTGTCTGCATTATCTGTCTTTTTTTTCTTGTTTAATTGGTATCATTTATCATTAACTAATGGAGGCATCTTATATAGAGATTTTTCCTTGACCCAAAAGTTATTAAGTTTCCTTTCTCTTCTTCACAAGCCGACATTTCTAGGGGAACAACACAATCTGGCCTTAATAGGCCCGAAGATTGGCAAATAGTTGAAAATTAGGACAGAGCTGGAATAGATGGCTGTGACTGATGGATGTGGTGATCTAGTCAAGTGCCTTTATCTCCTTTCCTACAAGATGGACAATTGTCATTCAGTCGTACCCCCATTTGGGTTTTTCTTGGCAGAGATATTGGAGTGGTTTGCCATTTTCTTTTCCAGTTCATTTTACAGGTGAGGAAACTGAGGCAAACAAGGTTAAGCGACTTGCCCAGGGTCACACAGCTAGTAAGTGTCTGAGGCCCAGATTTGAACTCAAGAAGATGAGTCTTCCTGATTCCGGGCTGGTGTTCTATCCACTGAACCACCTAGCTACAAGTTAGATGATTCTTAACGTAAGTCAAGATCAATGATTATCTTTTTGACTATTTAGCCTTTCTCAGAAAGAAGACCCCACAACTTCCCTAGCTAATTTTTGCCACTCTTTAAAGTCCTTCCCTTTCAGCAAGTAGTTATTTTACCTCCAACCTCTTGCATCAATTGAAAACCATTTCCTTGGCTCTGTTCTCAGTGGGATTGAAGGACAGGTGTTGAGAAATGTCCAACGTGGTGCTTGGTGTTTAGTGGATGCTGTCAGTATTGTTGACTGTTTTTGAAGAGGAATCACTTTTTAGTCCTTCTTTTCTTAAAGACAAAAAAAGATCCCTGCTTCCTTAAATTTTTTTCAAAAGCTCTAACCACTTCTGGTTACTTTCTGTTGAATCTTCCAAGTTTTCTTCACCTTCATTTGGAATATGCTGTGGAGCTACTCTCCCAAATGCAGCTCATACCAGCAGGCTGGGCTCCCAGAGGTCAGATACAACGTTCCTTAAGAACTCTAGGATTAACCCTGGGAGGTATAAGAAGAGGTTTTCTGTTCTTGTGAGTCCCCACTGGTGTCTTCCTCCCATGATTATCAGTGGATATCTATTATTCAGGCAGTCTTAGTTTTTATAAGTGAATATTTACTATAGTGGTCTAGTTGGTTTAAACAACCCCCTCCCCGCAAAGTCTGTGACACAGCCTCCCAAAAGTACGTACAGAATCCAAGAGGAAGAGGGCTCAAGCTTAGAGCTCATGTGACAGAGGAGGGTAACTCAGTTCCTGGAAGCCCTTCTGCTGAAGTTTTCAAGATGTTCCCTTTAGGTTGGGGACTATCTGTCTGTCAGTTGCCTTGTAGAACCTTGAATATGCCTTTCTCCATCAAGTCTAGCCTGTCATCAATACTCAATACAGCAGCTTTCATAAATTTTCCTGGAAATACTGCCTGAACTGATGAAAAGTTCCAATTCCTCCAGGACTCCAAAGTGCACAGGGCCCTTCTTTGCTCAAGAGGAAGGAAGAGACTGAGATGGAAGTAGGGACACTTCTCTTCCCCATCACAAATGATTACTTCTCATGGATGGCTCTCTCTCTTCTCCACTGCCAGACACTTGAACCCCCTGACTTTGAAGCAGTTCACTATTTTATAGAATGTGACCAAGTTTCCTCATCCAATCTGAACACATTTCCTGTGCAATGTTGCTATAGTTCATTCAATGGCTTTCAAAGACATCTAAATTGTTCAGGCACTTCTGCTTCCCTCACCTTTCTATCCACCTAGTCTAAAGTCCATGATTGATTCAATAGGGAAGTATTTTCACTAGCCCATAGCATCTTGACACTATTTTAGGTAGAGGTGGGGTGATTTTCTAGATTGACTAGAACACGTATCTCTAAGTTGTGAAACTTCTAAACCTAGCACATTATTCAAATGAATGGGTTGACAAATTAATGCTGGAGCAGGTGATATAAACCCATAGAAGGAGTTTCTTTGTGGATTCATAGGGATCGATATGTTTGAGAAGGGGTAATAAAGGAATATGGATGTCTTCTTGTGTATAGGCTAAATGGCTCCATTCATAAATTTCCTGGTCACTCTATCACTCTAGTCCCAATTGAACAAGTAGTTAGGACAGAAAGGAGAGGGGTTGAGAAGTGTTCTCTGTGTAGTAGGTTACCATAGTGACTTGTTTTTCTCCATGGCACTCATTGAGGTTCTCCTGTGTAACCCTTAACATGCTTTCTTATTTGTGCGTCAATTTTCAGTAGGAGAAAGACTTCCCTTTAGCACTGATGTTACCATGATTGCACTATAAATGGAATGGTTGTCTGGGGATGGAGTCTCCAACACTGAGCTGGAAGGCCTGGGTATAACACGAGTTTTTAACATAAGCTGAAGTCTACCATGGAGTAGCAATGTCACAGAATTTTAGGACCACAGGTTCTTAGAGTTAGATGGGGCCTTAGAGGCCATTGCAGGCCAAACCCTTTCCAAAGAATGCTTTCCCAAGGTAGCGGTTCCTGAGGCAGCCCATTCTCACCTGAGATCACCACACTTTTATCAATTACCTATTATACAGAAGACATGGTGTCTGGGATGTAATGTGGATAAAAAGACAAAAATGAAACAATCCCTTCCCTCAAGATGCTTACACTCCGTCTGGGAAGTTCATCTATGTCTCTGGCACGATATGTTTATTTAATAAATGCTTTTTTCTGCCTTATTCATGCATCTAGACCAAACCCCCTGTAGAGGGCTGCTCCTCCAAACAGCTGAAATTTAGAAGGCAATTGCTGTTCTTTAGCAACATGGAACACATTGAGCTTAACACTAGGCAAGAATAATTAGTTAAAACAGGAAGCTAGCAAGCTTATAGTGAGCTTCTCTCTAGGCCTTCCCTATGCTACTCTCGTGGGATGGCCTCCCTAGTAGCAGCTTCGCGATGTCCTGGAAGCCACCCAAACATGTATTCCCTGTGAGTGAATTTGTATTTGCAAAGTTGATTCAAGAGGTTGTTTTGTGTCTTTTGCCCTAGGTATAAACATGGCTGCTCATTACTAGGCCCGGTTGCTTTTCAGGTGACAAAAGAGGCTTGAGAGGTTAAGTGCCTTGCTTAAAATGCAGATAGCAAACCTGGAAGACCCTTTGACTCCAAGCTCAGCACTCCTGTGCCTCTTTGGGCAGTTTTGATCACTGAGGAATTTGTCTTTAAGTTGAGCGAAGTTGGTGTCCATTTAACTTCTGTTCTTTGGTCCTACCTCTTCCCCCTAAGCCTAACTAAATACCACCTCACTATTGGGAGTGCATGCATTGGAGATATTTGCAAATAAGACGATCTTTATTACTGCGCTAATAATAACTTTCTGTTCCCTTTTATCCTAGGTTAGGGGTTCTTTACCTGGAGTCCATGAATTAAATTTTTTTTTGGATAACTGTATTTTAGTATAACTAGTTTCCCTTATAATTCTATGCATTATGTTTTATGCATTTACAACAGGATTTTGAGAAGTCACCAGCCTGCCAGAGGGGTACATGGCACAAAAACATTAACATGTTGTCCTGACCCAGGATAACACATAGGCAAAGTCATAAGCAGCAGTGAGTAAAGGTACGGCAAAAAAACAAAAAAATTATTGAATGCTTTTTATGTCTTAGCACTATGCTAGGAGGGGAGACAGTGTGGTACAGTGGGAAGCCCCTCCTCACCCCCAAATATTGGTTCTAGAGTCAGAACCCATCTTCAAATTATCCTTAGACTCTTACTTTCTGTGTGATGTTGGTCAAGCTTTTTTTCTTTCTCTTGCTTTGTTTCTTTCTCTTTGTTTTTTATTTCTTTCTTTCTGACTTAAATATATTTTTATTTATCTTTAAAAATTTTTTTCTAGAGGGTGGAAGGCAGGGCAATTGGGGTTAAGTGACTTGTCCAAGGTCACACAGCTAGTAAGTATATCAAGCATCTGAGGCCACATTTGCACTCAAGTCCTCCTGACTCCAGGGCCAGGGCTGTACTCACTGTGCCATCAAGCTGCCCACATTTTTATTTATCTTGTTAAATACTTCCCTATTACAGTATAATTTAATATTCATTTTTTTAAAATTGAGCTCCAGATTCTCTCTCCTGCCCCTCCCACGTCTCCTGAGAAGGTAAGCAATATGATATTGAATGTGTGAATATGTGAAGTCATGCAAAACATATTTTCCTATTAGTCATATTGCAAAAGAAAACACACACACACAAATAAGAAAAATAAAGGAAGTGAAAAAAGTAGGCTTCAGTCTGCAACCAGAGTTCATCAGTTCTCTCTCTCTGGAAATGAACAGCATTTTTCATCATGAGTCCTTTGGAATTGTCTTGGCTCATTGTCTCGATAACAGGAGCTAAGGCTTTCACAGTTGATGATGTTTACAGTTGCTGTCACTGTATACAATATTCTCCTGATTCTTCTCACTTTACTTTGCACCAGTTCATGTAAATCTTCCCAGGTTTTTCTGAAACCATCCTGCTTGTCATTTCTTATAGCATAATAGTATTCCATCATAATCATACAACGCAACTTGTTCAGTCATTCCCCAATTGATAGGCATCCCCTCATTTTTGGATTCCTTGCCACCGCAAAGAGAGCTGCAATGAATATTTTTGTGTAAACAGGTCCTTTCCCCTTTTTTGATCTTTTGAGGATAAAGGCCTAGTAGTGGTATTGCTGAATACACAGTTTTATAGCCCCTTAAACATAGTTCTAAATTGTTCTCTAGAATGATTGGGCCAGTTCACCACTCCACTAACAACGCATTAGTGTAGTTGGGTAAGTTTCTTAGCTTTCTCTTGTAACATGATAGAATTGCACCTATGTCCTCTAAGGCTCCTCTCAGCTTTTAGATCTATGAACCTAAGATCTAAGCTCATACTGAAATAGTCAGTTTTCAGAATGACCACCCCCAACCTCTCCCTCTCACTTGCCTGATTTTTATCCCTTCACTGTTGTCCCTTCCTTTTTATTTTTTTTTTCTTTCAGCAGAGGATTGGAGAATGTTGTCATGTGTCTTGGCCTATGTGGTACCTCTCTCTCTTGGTTCTCCTCCTGACTGTTCCTTCTCTGTTTCCTTTTCTGGATCTTCTTCCAGACCATGCCTTCTAAGGATAGGTGTCCTTCAGGGTTCTGTCTCTCTTCCTTTAATGGTCTCCTTAGCTCCCATGGATTTAATGACTATCTCTATGCTGACGATTCTCAAATCTATCTTTTCTGCCCAAAATCTCTCTGCTGTCCTCCAATCTTGCATCTCCACCTGCTTTCCAGGAATCTCAAATTGGATGCCCAGTAGATATTTTAAACTCCCTAACTTATTATCTTTCTCCCTAAATCCAGTCCTTCAAGCGCAAGACCTAAGAGTCATCCTAGACTTCTCACCAGCACTCATCTTCAAGCTGTTGACAAGACCTGTTGACTCACCTTTGCAACATCTCTTGAATATATTCCTTTTTCTCTTCTGACACTGTCATTATTCTAGTGCGAGCCCTCATCACTTTATACTTGGACTGTTGTAATAGCCTGCTAGTGCATCTGCCTGCCTCAAGTCTCTCCCCACTCCAATCCAACCTCCATTCATCCAGTAACGTATCTTAAGCTCAAGTCTGGTCATGGCACTATTCAATAAATTCCAGTGGCTCCCTATCATCTGCAGGATCAAATACAAAATGCTATTTGGCATTTAGAGCTCTTCGTAAACTAGACTTTTCCTACCTTTCCAGTCTTCTTAACACATTACTTCTCAATACTCTTCCATCTTGTGACAATGGCCTCCTGGCCATTCTACAAAGAAGATACTCCATCTCTCAGCTTCAGGTATTTTCTCTGAAGTCTTCCATGCTTAGAATATGCTCCCTTCTCTGTTCTGATTGCTGACCTCCCTGGCTTCCTTTAAGTCCCAACTAAAATCCCATCTTCTACAGGAAGCCTTCTCCAACTCTTCTTTATTTCAATGCCTTCCCTCTGTTAATTAATTCCTATTTCTCTCATGTGCATCTTGCTCTCCATACATTTGTTTACATATTGTCTTCCCCCATTCAATTGTAAGCTTCTTGAGGGCAGGGACTGTCTTTTGCCTCTTTTTATATCTCCAGGGCTTAGCACAGTGCCTACCACATAGTTGGTGCTTAATAAATGTTTATTTCTTGATTGAGCTTCAAATTTTTCTCATGATTCCTTTGCTATGGAACCCCTAGCTTCAATAGTATTGAGTTCATCTTGTATTTTTGGACTTTTTGCATTCTTCATGTTGGACTTTTTTCTTCTCAGTGACTCCTCTTATAAATGTGGTCCTGAAAGCAATTTTTCTTAGTGGGTGTCTCCCTCTCCCTCCGTCACTGACTTACAAATACTAGGAACAACCCCTTCATGGCTTTCTGTGTATTGTAAAGAAAGCTTAGTCCTCTGGTTCAGTTCTACTTTTTTTTAGACTGGAAACTCCTTAGAAGCAAGGATTGTGAACCCTATTTTCTGTTTCCTACAGTATCTAATAGAAGCCGTGGGTATAATGGAAATATAATGGAAAATATCTTCAGTAGATATTTTTATTTAATTTATTTGGGATATCTAATAAATGAGGAGCCTTTTGATAGTTAAAAAAGAAAGCATACAGACACAGATATACCTTTCTAAAGTGACCTGGCAATGATATCTCCATTTCCAAAGGCAACTGACATCTCCCAAATGTGTAAGTAAGTTAGGAACATACTTGGAGCCTGTCACGTTCAAGGCTCTGAGTTTGCTGAATGGGGCCAGACTTAATTTCCTGTCCTTCATTTGCGTTCTGCAACCCCATGATTCCCAGGCTTTCAAAGAGTGGACAAGATTTTCTGAAGCTTTTGGAAAGTGCTGTTTTGTGGCCCTGAACCCAGAGATCTGACCCAGGAGCTCACCGACTTCATCTTTGCTGTGAAATACGGCTTCGCTTGCTGGATCTGGCAGACCAAGGTTTTGTTCTCCTTCGAGCAACCTTCACACACAGATTGCAGTGTTGACTGAAGTAAGAGCTGAAATGTTTCTTTAAGAGTTTGAAACTTCTCACATTTTTATTTTAGTGTGTTATTTTGAGTGCTTACAGAAGAAACCGGGCTCAGTGGGATTGCATTCAATATCCTATCTTTTTCTTTGCATTCTGCAAGGTTATGGAAGATTGTCCTGGTTAGAACAAATGCAGAGCATAGGCAAGATGGGTGGCTGCCTATGATAGAGAGATGGTCCCATGATGGGAGAGATGCTCCCAAGGCTAACAAATGCCTTGACAATGTCTCTCCTCCATCAGACTCTACCGTCAGAGCTTTGTTCCTTTGAGAATTAGCAAGTGCCTCCCCAAAGAGGCAGAGCTCCAAGGCATTATCAGCAATAACCTAATTCAAATGGATGGGCAGGTTTGAAAGAAGGAAGAGGCCGAAAGAAGGCATGCAGTACTAATTAATAGGTAACTACCCTTGTTCTATAGGGTACGCATCTCAGATGCAATGCCATTAAACGATGGTTCCAAGTGCTTATTAAGAGAAATCTTTAGTGGGGTATGCTAAGACACTTTGTGGTATAGTGGAAGGAACTTTGGTACTGGAGTAAGGTGAGATTTGGGTTTGAATTCTGCCTTAGACACTTGCTAGCTGAAGTACTTACCTTAAAGAGTTGTGGTGGGTCTCAAATGAGAAGGCATATAAGTAGTTTACTCCTAGAGCACTATATAAATGGTGGCTATTATTATGCTGCTGACAAGAATATAATAACAGTCTTACCTGCCTTAACCATTCAGACAGATAAGTGAGCTCCCTTGGTTGTTGTCCCTTCTTCCTGAAGAGGACCAAAATGATGTCACCATATTGGGGTCAAGGTATAGTATGTCTGACTGTGGCTGATCAGACCAATACAAGTTGAGAACACTCTTCAACCACAGGTTGGACACAAATAGTCCATGTGAACATCTGGAGTGGAACTGTCTCTAAATTTGTGCATCACATTTTTTTTTTTGGTGCTACTGCAATTCTGCTTCGGTCATAGAGTACAGTGCTTCTTTGATGTGGGCACTCCATTCTGAGTAGTCCTTTGCCATGTCTCACAACTGATTCCAGAGTTTTTCAGAGAGACCTTGACAAGTGTCCTTGTATCTCTTCTTTTGAGCTCCATGTGTTTGCCTTGTGTGAGTTCTCTGTAAAAGTCTTTTAGGCAAACATACGTTTGACATTCAAATAATTTGGTCAGCCCATTGGCCACAAACTCAATAGAGTTTGAATACTTGGTACCTCAGTGTCCAGTACCCTATCTTGCCAGGTGATCTTAAGATATTTCAGATGGAAGTGATTTAGTTTCCTAGCATGGCGCTGGTAATACTGTCCAGGTTTCACAGCCTACAACAATGACGTCAGCACAATGGCTCTGTAGACCTTCAGTTTGGTAGGCAGCCTAATACTTTTTCTCTCCCACACTTTCCTTTGGAGCCTCCCAAACACTGAGCTGGTTCTGGCAAGACTGTGTCAACCTCATTATCTATGTGAACATCCTTGGAAAGTCTTCTGCCAAGTAAGTGAACTTATCTGCAGCATTTAAAATTTCTCCATTTGCTATAACTGGTAGTTCCACATATAGATTGTATGGTGCTGACTAGAGGAGAACCTCTGGTTTCTTGGTGTAAATTGTTAGGCCAAAATTAGCACAAGCAGCAGAGAATTGTTCCATATTTGTTGCATCTCGGCCTCTGAGGCTGATTTGAGAGCTCAATCATCTGCAAACAAAAAGTCATGCATCAATTCTCCCTCCACTTTAGTCTTGGCTTGTAGCTTTTTCAAATTAAATAATTTACCATCAGTGAGGTAGCTGACCCTTGATGCTGTTTCCATCCTTGTTGAAGATGTCCAACAACACTTCTGAAAGCATTATGCTAAGAAGCATGGGAGCAAGCACATATCCTTGTTTCATTCCATTGATTACTGGGAAAGCATAAGAACGTCCCCCAGAAGCCGCACAAACGTGCCTTCGTGAAACTGATGTACAATACTTGTGAACTTCTCTGGGCAACCAAATTTTACTATGATTTTCTAGATCCCTCTTATGGACTTAGAGAAGGGCAACATTATCTAAAATTCCAGGCCCTGGGCAGAGCAGATAAGCTCATACTCAAGGAAGATGCAGGATTGATGCAGGGAAGAAATCAGTTATACATCTGAATAATGTAGAAAGATACTATACTTTGACAAAGTCTAGTCTAGTGCTTTAGCCCTGGGCCAACCCAACAAGCTGGGGACCATATAGGACTAGGACTAGGGACTGGACCTATGATTTCATTGGTATAGGGAACTCTCAGATGTGGAGATTCACTCTTGCAAGGCGGCTTGGCACTTCCTTGGAAACTTACTCTCTTAGAAAGTTGCCTAGACCAGTGGTGCCGAATCAAATGGAGATGGGGCCAGTAAAGCATACAGAAGGTTCCTTGTGGTTGACATATTGACTTAGTTTTTAAGATGTGATGTTTTGTTTTATTGTATTTTTATTTAGTTAAATATTTCCCAATTACATTTTAACCTAGTTCAGCAGCACTTGGGAGAATTGTGGGTTGCATGCAGCCTATAGGCATTGTGCATAGGACTATTATATAACTTTATTGACTTGGGTTCCTCCACCTAGTATCTTTTATGTAATGTGAGCAGCTTGAATGCTGACACTAGGGAGCTTACTACGCTCTCTTTCTCTTTGATTTTTGGGCAATCAGTGGTAGCATCATGTGGGCATTGAGAGTTGTGTTTTGCTCAGGGCTAGTGCTGCAGATGAGCTTTAATGATGTTGCAGAATGAGCATGAAAGGACAAGAAATTGATTATGCCTCTGCTTAGTTCATAAAATCCAAGATTTAGAGGTGGAAAGGGTCTTTGGGGTCATTCAGTCCAACCTCCTTATTTTACAAGTTGTTTCTTTCACAGACCGGGCAAGACACTGGAGGTAGTCGCATGTCTTTCCTGAATCATCTTATCAGTATGGCTCTGTGTTCAGTTTTGGAGTTATGTCTAGCAGGCAAAAAAGGGTCTAATTCAATATCTAAAAGGGTCTAATTCAATATCTAGTCCTTGGCTGCATGCCTGAGGCCACTAGCAAGCACTGGATGACCCATAAAGTTTCATATATCATGTCCTGTATCAGCCCTGTGTAAAGCACCGTGCTTTGCTAATAGTAAACAATAAGATAACTATAAATGTGTGTTAAGCACCTACTGTGTGCCTGAGGATGGTGAGGTCTGTCTGACAGTAAGGATCAAGCTATAGAAGATTACAGACCCTAATGGAAGAGTTGTTTGGCCTCTCGTGTGAAGAAGATGGTTGTGGTATTGAAACCAAGTAGAGCAGTTACTGGCTGGAATTTTGAGCCTTCTAAAAGGAGAGACTATGGGAGAAGATTTTTGCTCTGCCCTCTAGCCGTCCAGTCAGAGAGGCAGAAGGCTGAGGGTCTGAAGAGGTGTGAGCAGCAAAGCTGAAGCAATACCTATCATGATTAGTTTCCTAGTGATGAGTTTATCCTGGGCAGGACATGATGAAGATGCTGGTGGAGTTGAAAGCAAGAAAAGCAGCTAATGGCAGATGGAATAAGTACTTTACATTAATACAGCAATGCTAATAGAAGGTTGGTATTAACAATATTGACCTTTGTTTCTGTGGGAAGCTTGGGGTCATGAAAGGAGCTCTGCAATTTCCCCCAAGGTCTTACAATTTACTCTCTGTCTCTTGTTCAACTCTGGACCTGACTCATTGTCCATCTCTTCTCTCTGTCCCAATTTACATACAGATAATCTAGTTCTATAGATGGTTCATCCAAATGCATATTATAATCTGGGAAATTGGTAGTCTTCATCTACTTGGTTTTTCTATGGGAATAGTCAGGCCAGACTCTTTTGAGGTTCCATGAGGTTCTGTAATGAGCCGTAGCCTTATGTTCACTGGCATACAGACCTCATCGTCCTCAGAGAATCAGTCCCTCTTTGATGATTGCCCTAAATCATATTCTTGTATAATCCCTTCTATGCCAGTACAAATGAATTCTCATCAAATGTACAAGTGAACACACTACTCATTCTGAGAGTCAGAATGAAATTAAGGTGAGAATAAATGAAATAAGGCAGGGAGCAAATCGTCATTTAGTTCAAGTACTTCAAGGATTCATGACTGAATGGTCTACTTCTACCAAAGTAGATTGGAACTGCACTTCACTTTAGATCTTTTTCATGAGTTTTTGTGGCTAAAAAAATTAATCCCCCTTTATCTGACCTTCTGGTGATGAGCTTTTCCAAAACTGAGTTTGGCCAGTCCCCTGAGAACAGATACAATCTGTTCCCTTCCTTGAAGTCTTTTCAGGCTAAAGATCTGCCAGACATGGTGTTTCTTCTGTGTGGTCTTCAAGAACCAAGGACGATCAGTAAACCTTGTGAGGTATTAGAGAATGGCCTTAGTAGAAGAAGCAAAGCATTATTTAATTTTGTTTTAAAGTTAGAAGGCCTATAGCATTAAAGAGCCTATAGTATTAGTGATATTATTATATTTTACTATGCAGTTAATGATATTAGATAAGGTGTCAAACTAGCATGCAAGTGTATGGGTGTGAGACAAAGAGGAAGGAAGAGACATAAGTCCTTTGAAACCCATTTATAAAGCTGAGCCACATATGCAAGTAGAAATAATCAGATAAAAATTATTCTAGGTTATGTAGGAAAAACAGCCTGGAGTAGGTAACTATAATAGAGCTGTATGAGAAGGTGGCAGGTATGGTTCCTTTCACAAAAATGCCACCTTCACCACTTGACATCTTGCCAGAATAGTTTCATTCCTTCAGGTCTTCAAAGATTTTGGTTGGCTGAGTCCCCTATTAAAATACAAATATCCTTGGGAACTGTTAGGCCTTATCAGCAAATACCTTAGTTATTAGCTTAGTCTGTCCTGTAACCAACTGAGAGCCAGACTCTGAAGAATGGGACCTTTGGGGTCTGGGAGGAGGTTAGAGGACAAGGAAGGAGAAGGAGCTTACAGGGGAGCTGGGCAAGATCCAAAGAAATATTTCTCTTTCTTACCATTTTGCTGTTTGCTCTGAGAAGAGATTTACTATTTGGGTTTTTTCCTCCTTTGGGGGTGTTAAAATCAATGTTAGACCAATGTGGGAAAGTTTCAGTTTGCATAGACAAGTAGGTTATTAGAAAGAGAGAAAGGGAGCCAGATCTTCCTCACCTCTACCAGCCAAAATTGTCTGGTCTGTTCTAGTCCCTTCTCTTCCAGACTCCCTACAGAAAATGGTAGTAGGTTGGCTGGTTGTTGTCCTTCATTCTCAAAGAGGACCAAAAGACATAACTATGTTGGAGTCAAGGTACAGTGCTTCTGACTGTGGCTGATCATACCTGAATGCTCTCTCACAGGGTGGGCACAAATAGTACACAAGCACTCTTGGAATAGAGATGTCTCTAAATTTGAGTATTTCACATTTCTTTTGAGCTACTGAAGTTCTGCTTTACTCATACAGCATAACACCTTCTTTGAGGTGGGCACGCCATGCTGTGCCATCCTTTGCCAGTATCTCTCATGTCACTCGATCAATCCCAGATTTCTTCAGAGATTCCTTGAGAGTGTCCTTGTATCTCTTCTTCTGACCACCGTGTGAATGCCTGTCTTGAATGAGTTCTTTGTAAAATAATCTTTTAGGCAAATGTATGTTTGGAATTTGAGCAATGTGGCCAGCTCATCAGAGCTCCCTGCAGTAGAGTCTGAATGCTTGGTGGTTTAGCTCGACAAAGGACCCCTGTTTCTGCTGCTTTAGCGGAGGGAGAGTTGGTGCATGATTTTTAGTTCGTAGGTAATTGCACACTCAATGCAGCCTCTGAAGCTGAAATGCAACAGTGTGGACTGATTCTTTGCTGCTTGCACTAATTTTGGCCTGACAATTAACATCAAGAAAACACAGGTAGCAGAGAAGAGATCCTTAGACATCTGTAGAAACCCTACAGAGATGAAAATAATCTATTTGGCCTTGAGAATGTTAGTGGGCTGAATAATTCTTGAATCTTTGAGTTTGGCTGATCCTTTGTGAGCAGATACCACCTATCGCCTGGGCCCTAGGTAAGGGTAAAACTGGGAAGACTAAAAGAGACCAGCAAAAGTTATTTATTCAATCTTCTTACTTACAGTAGGTGCTTAAAATATTGTTGCATTGAAATTCCAGGTAGAAATGCATCTAAAACTGTCCTGTAAGACTGTGGTTTGATTATTTTTGAAAAAAAAAACAAAACAAAACAGGGGGTGTTTAGTGGTATTCAGTAATTATCCCAACGATAATCCTTTACATTTTCATAGCTTATTAGGATTATAAAGCTGTTTCTCATCTGGCTGGTCCTCTGAGGACATATGACCTAACCCCTGCCACCTTCCTTGAGGTCTTTTGAGGCTGGAAAGACCTGCAAGACATTGGCCACACCCCTCAGAAGTTGACAGTATGGTATAATGGAAAGATTGATCAATTTAAAGTCTAAGTGCCTAGGTTCAAATCTCACCACTGCTATATATAACATATGACCTTGGGCAAGCCACTTAACCTTTATAAAACGAAGTGAGGTGAACTTAATGACCTTTTAAGGTTGTACCGATGCTAAATCTATAATATTTTAAGTAGGAAATGAGAATATTATTATATCCATTTTACAGATGAAGAGATGGAGGTTCAAAGATGTCGTTACTTGCCAAAGGTCATATAATTTATTTTTATTTTTTGCTGAAGGTCATATAATTAGTAAATCCACTCAGAATGTTACAATAATCTCCTAACTGGTCCCTTGTCTTAAGTCTTTGCTCTCTCTGATACATCCTTTGGAAATCTGCCAAAGTAATTTTGCTAATGCACAAACTGCATCGCATTCCTCCCCTGCCAAAAACCCTTCATTGGGTCTCCTCCATGCCAGTATTGACATCTGTTTGCCAAAACCCCTCCTGCCAATATCCTCTCAGGGCCTAGTTTAGTCATTGGTTTCATCTGAACAAGTCTTGGTGACATTTTTGAGGTCAAATTTGTCTCCTTGAGTTAGTTTTTTTTGTTTGCTGCCTAAATGGTATCTTACACATAGTAGGCCCTTAATAAATATGGGTTGAGTTGAATTGTTGTTGAAAGGATGTTTGGAAGTAATGAACATTAATTTGAAGAATGACAAAGGTCGGGGAGGGTCATTAAGTTATATTGTCTTCAACTGAGTGTGTTCAGTTCAATTCAACCACCACTTTTTGAGTATCTACTCTATTTTAGGGACCAGGCTGATGGATTTGTAAGTATGTCTTTGCTTCTTTGTTCTGCACCCAGCAGAATGAATACTGTGAAAATTATTTAAAAGCCTGAAATGTTTCTTAATGAAGACAACGGTTCTGGGAAGGGATTTGGATGTAACACTGGTTCTCTTCAGCTAGCCACTCTCAGGATTTTTTTTGTCAGTAAGAGCAAAGCACAGTGACTACAATTAGGAAGGCCCTGGTTCAAATCCTACCTCTTTCCTTAACTAGCTGTGTTACCATGGATATTATTGCCTCATCTGTAAAATCAGAGTAATGATATCTGTAAGACTACCGTAAAGATTGGTTGGGAGGCTCAGAAGAGACAATGTGGGCCACGTGCTTTGCTTAGCTATTGTTATTATAAGACACTCAACTGAATTAACCTCACTCGAGCAAGAGAGTTTGGCTTGGAAAATGGAGGACAATGTTATTTAATGAGAACTTGCAAGCAAATGGGCTTTTAGAAAATTTCTCACTAACTTAGTAAAAGTATTCCCACCTATCAGAAATTACTTCTATAAACTGGTGATATAATTCTTTTCTTTAATTTTTTTTTATTTTTAACATTTGTTTTTTTTAAATTTTGAGTTCTAAATTCTTTCCTTTCCTCCTGCACCCCCCCATTGAAAAGGCAATACTATGATATCAGTTATACATGTGAAGTTATATGAAACTTATTTCCATATTAGCTATGTTGGGAAAAAAGGCAAAAAAGAAAAAAAGAGTGGAAAAAGTATGCCTCACTCTGCTCAGAGATCACCAGTTCTCTATTTGGAGATGGATTGCATTTTTCATCATGGATCCTTTGGAATTGTCTTGCATCACTGTATCGATCGTTGTAGCTAAGTCTTTCACAGTTGATCATCCTTACAATATCGCTGTTGCCATGTACAGTGTTTTCCTGGTTCTGCTCATTTCCATTGGCTTTAATTCAGAAAAGCCTTCCCAGGTTTTTCTGAAACCGTCCTGCTTGTCATTTCTTATAACACAACAGTATTCTGTCACAATCATATCCCACAACTTGCCGAGCCATTCCCCAATTGATGAGTGTCTTGACAATAGAATTCTTAACAGTGATATTAAAAATACCAGACATGAGCACTTCTTAGTAGTAAATAGGTTGGAATCAAGGAGACGTCAAGCTATAGTGGAATGAAATCTGCCTCAAATCAGAGGACCAGGGTTCAAATCCTGCCTCTGAGGCTTACCACCTTTGGGACCTCGGGCAAGTCTCAGTTTTTTCCTCTGTAAAATGAGACGGTTGGATTAGATGGTCTCTGATGTCCCTTTTGACTTTATATCAACTATCTACAAACCAAATTGCCTCTCAAGTGCCCAGATGGATATACATTGAGAAGAGGGCAACACAGCTTCCTACCTAAGGGCACAGAGATCTAGCTTTAAAGCAAGCCAGACGTAAAGGGTGAAGGTAAGACTTGAGTCTGGCTTCCTTTTTTTATCTACCAGAGTGGGAGAACAGGATCAGAGCAGTTTTCTTCAATCTAGTCAAATAAACAATCAACAAGCATTTATTATATGCCTACTATTTGCCGGTTGTGTGAGGAATTTGGCGAGAGGGTGGGAATCTGTACATAAAAATGAGACAGTTGTTACCCATTCAGAAATAAGTAAATATAGTATTGTGGCAGAGTAGAAAGAATACTATCTCTGGAATCGTAGGACCTGGGTTCAAATCCTACCTCTGATTTTTAAAAAAATCTATATGACTATGGGCAGATCATTTAATATTCCTAGGTCTCAGTTAACTCATTGGTAAAACTAAAGGTTTAGAATAGCTCTATGATCTCATATTTGCAAGATCAGTTCTCAGAGGGGAACATTAAACTGGAAGGAGATAACACCTGAGCCGAGCTTTGAGGGGTGCTAGGAGTCCTGAGGTTCAGAGGTGAGAAGTGAGAGCATTCCAGGCAAGGGGCTGATGTGGGTGACAGCGACCTTGTACAAAAGCAGAAAGAAAAGTCGGAGAAGGGATGTGGTATATGCATTACATCAAATAAACCAGTTTGGTTTGAACATGGAGTGAGTGAAGAGGAGTTATTTGTAATCAGTCTGGAAGCATAGGCTAAAACCATATTATGAAGGGATTTAAAGGTGAGATAGAGGAGTTGTGTTTTAACCTAAAGTCCGTGGGGGAGGAGATACTGAAAGTCTCTGAGCAGAGCAGTGGCATGGTCATGCCTGCTATTCAGGCATATCAGGTCATAGCTGATGCCAGAACCAGGGACGTAGCTGCTAGCTAAGAGCTAAAGGACACAACAGAAATTCTATGAGAACCTGTTCTGCTAACTTCTGGCCTTCCGTGGCTAGTGTCTCTATCAACATCTTTTCATCAATTTATGAAGGATGGATAAAAAACCACATTTTTAATATTTTAATAATATTAATTAATAATTAATTTAATATTTTAATAATATTAATTAATAATTAATATTAAATAATAATTAACAGACCCAGTATATATATATATATATATATATATATATATATACTGGGTCCATTAATTATTATTTTTTTCCCCAAGGGCTGGATCAGGTTTGAATTAAGAGGGTCCTATTCTTTTTTTTTTTTTAAATTTTTTTTTAATTTATTTTTGACATGTTTGGTTTTCAGCCTTGATTTTCACAGGCGTTTGAATTACAAATTTTCTCCCCATTTCCTCCCCCCCCACTCCAAGATGGCGTACATTCTGGTTGCCCTGTTCCCCAGTCTTCCCTCCCCTCCGTTGCCCCATTCCCCTCCCATCCCCCTTTCCCTTCCTCTCTCCCCTTTTCCCTTCCCATCCACC
>CM053623.1:394550492-394570952 GCA_028646595.1 Phalanger gymnotis
AGAAATACTAAATTCTTATTAAATGGAAAAAGTAGAACAAATCCTGGATCTGCCACTAACTACCTGTATGACCTTGAGCAAGTCATTTTACATCTTTTGGCCTCAGTTTCCTCATCTGTAAATAAAAAGAGTGGACTAAATGGACTCTGAGATCCTTCTAGTAGGCACTTAAGAAATGCTGAAATGAGTTCAATCTGAAAACCAGAAGAAAGTCCTATAGAGTCTCATACAACCACAAGCATTATACCTCTATTCTTAAATACTATGATAAACAATTTAATGCAGTCTCTAATCTGAAACCTGAGGGGCCCTATACTTAAAATGAGAACACATTGAGGCCAGTAAAGCATATTCTTAAGATATACTTATAGAGTAAATTTTATCTATATTGATGGAGTTAAAATGGAGCAGAGGGGCTTAAATAGAAGCAGCTGGGCTCCTAAAAGTGTTTGGGGGTCCAAACAGATATTTCACTGCCCTTGCTTCTAAAACAAAGATACTAATGAACTTGTGTTGAAAGGATACTAGCAAAAAATAATAACAAAATTCCTTTGGAAGAACAAAAGATTAAGAATATCAAGGGAATAAATGAAAAAAATGTGAAAGAAGGTGGCCTACCCATACCAGATCTCAAACCATATTACAAAGCAGTAATCATCAAAAAAAGTCTAGCTAAGAAATAGAGTATTGGAGCAGTGGAATACATTAGGTATGCCATACACAGTAGGAAACAACCATGGTAATCTTGTGTTCGATGAATGCAAAAATCCAAACTTTTGAGACAAGAACTCACTATCTGATAAAAACTGTTAGAAAAACTGGAAAGCAGTTTGGCAGAAATGAGGTATAGACCAACACCTCACACCATATACCAGTATAAGATCAAAATGGATATATGATTTAAACATAAATAGTGATGCCATGAACAAATTTGGGGAGTGTAGAATAGTATACCTGTCAGATCCATGGATAAGGGAAGAATTACAACCAAACAAGAGATGGAGAGCATTACAGGATATAAAATCGATAATTTTGATTACATTAAATTAAAAAGGTATTACACAAACAAAACCAATATAGCCAATATTAGAAGGAAAGCAGAAAACTAGGGAAATTTTTTACAATAAGTCTCTCTGATAAAGACTTCATCTCTCAAATATATAGAAAATTAAATCAAATTTATAAGAATGTGAGTCATTCCCTGATTGATAATTGGTCAAAAAATGTGGACAGTTTTCAGATGAAGAAATCAAAGCTATCTATAAGCATATGAAAACATTCTAAATCATTATTGATTAGAAAAATGAAAATTAAAACATCTCTGAGGTGCCACCTCATACTTGTCAGATTAGATCAGATCGTATTAGTCTAATATGACAGAAAAGGAAAATGACAAATATTGTAGGAGTATAGGACAATAATGCACCATTGGTGGAGTTATGAACTCATGCAACCATTCTGGAGAGCACTTTGAAACTATGCCCAAAGAACTATAAAACTGTGACTACCCTTTGATCTGGCAATACCACTCTAAATCTGTACCCCAAAAGATTTTTTTAAAAAAGGACTTATATTACAAACTCTTTTCGTGGTGGCCAAGAATTGGAAACTGAGGGGATGCCCATCAATCAGGGAATGGGTGAACAAGTTGCAACATATAATTGTGATGGAATACTATTGTGTGTTAAGAAAAAGATGAACAAGATGGTTTCAGAAAAGCCTATATTTACATGAACTGATGCAAAGTGAAGTGAGCAGAACCAGGAGAATGTTGTACATGGTAACAGCAATATTGCATAATGAACAATTGTGAAAGACTTAACTATTCTCAGCAATACCAAGATCCAAGACAATTCTAAAGGACCTACGAAGAAAAATGCTATCCGCCTCCTGAGAAAATGGAATATGAATGTAGATCAAAGCATACTGTGATTTTTTTTTACTTTTTTATTTTTCTTGGACACTTTTTTTGGTCTGTGTTTTCTTTCATAACATGGCTAACATAGAAATTTTAAAAAATATATGAAAAAGGATACTAGCTAATTTGCACTTCACAAAAGAAATCAATAGCCTGGTAAATGCATTGTTCCTTATTTAGCAGAGTGTTCCCACCTAGCTCAACATTTCTTAGATCATGTATTGCAAAATAGCCTTGTACATGTGATATCTATAATAAAGGCCTTCAATGACACATCTTAACTAATTTGACATGTCTTTTTAAAAGGCCTTAGCAAGTGAGACTGCACTACTGTAATCAAAGAAGAATTTCTAGCTGTCTCTAATGTGTAGACAGAAAGTTCTTGCAATGGGGTTTTTAGATTATAAGAGAAACAGACTTTACAATATTTTTAAATCAGTTCAGCCATATGAGACCACTGCTCTCCTGCAGAGTAATAAATGCAGGAAGCAAATTCATGAGAAGAGTCTCTTTGAGACAGTGTACAAATCAAAATCCACAAGAGGAAAGTGACAGTGGAAAGCGTTCAAGATTTTTAGTCAGAAGACCTGGATTCGAAACCTGCTCAGCTACTGCTGACTTGTGGGACCTTGGGCAGGACGCAGGATGTTTAAGGTGTTGAGGCCTCCCTTTCTTTATCTTTAAAAGGAGGAAGTTGGCGTGGGTGACAACCAAGCCGTCAGTTCACGATCCTATCAGTCGGTAGAGTCATTCCCACCACTAGACTGTAAGGGCTCTTGACCCTCATGTGATTAAAAGACTCAGAATTGTATCAAATTTGTGCAGAGCTAACAAGTGTCTCAAGCACAAGAAAGAGCTAAGTTAGACTAGCCTGGGGATATGTGTCATTAGTGGCAGCTACCGTTTGCAATCTAACCAGTGCAGGCCAGTTTCCCAGTTCTTTTCTATTGCTTAGTGAAAGATGTAGGCCGACTGTTCCTCTAGCCAGGGGTTCCTCCTCTCTCAAGAATGTAATAACATCAGGTTCCAAGGGAGGCAAACCAGTTCATAGAACCAGATGACTGAAGAGGACCTTCCAACCCTGTTGGCGATGAAATCCCTGATTCACGTGGCTCTGTGAACATTTGAGCTAACTCAACCACATTCCTTTTAACAATAACCTGTCTTATCTAGGTGAAGAGAAGTAGCCAGGTCAGACCACCAGCATCAGGGCATGTGTGCTACCAATTCACACAGACTGGCTATCTTTGGAGAGAGCAGTACAGCAGGGTCAAGACACCTGCCCCCAGCAGCCTGCCTCAATTGCCTTTCTTCCTCCATCCTACTGTTGAACATTAGCACGTTTTGTCCTGTATTGTTGTGTGAGAGAAGTTGATGGGTGAGGAGTACATGTGGCCATGTTTACCATCTGTAAAATGCCACGTGTCCCAGCTGTCTGGCATTCATTCCTGACACCTTCCAGGGAGGCTCGATAACAGCAGAACCCTTGGAAGCCTCCTCCCCAGAGCCATCTGGCATTAATCCTTTGGCTACGGCTCAAATTCTACTTTGTGTTGCTTTCCAGTTACCACAACTGTTGAAGCTGCTATTTCTAAATCCTCTAGTACAGCACAGAGACACCGTCATGAAAGAGTTTCCCTGTGCTGGTTAAAAGATGATGTTAGCTAGAGGGGAAGATGGAGATGGAATATTTAACTGTGTGTGTGTGTGTGTGTCCTCAGTACACCATAGTATTTTCATTATTTCTTGTATCTTCTAACTTCTGTATGTTGCCATGATTCCTAGAAAAGCTTTGCATCAATAATATTGAGTCATGGAATTTCCACCCCTCTTCTATTTCCTGAAACCCAATACAACCCCATATGTCAGGTGCATGGGACTGCCTGGAATCCTCTCTGAAGCTTGCAAACAGGTGACTGTCTTCCAGAAATAAAAGCAACATACCATTCAAAACAAAGGACTTTAAAGGCAGTGTGGATGCTCATAGGATCATTAGTTTAGAGCCAGGAAAAATCTCAGATGCTGGCTAGTTCAAATGCCTCATTTTCAAGATAAACCAAGGCCCAGAGAAGTTATGACTTGCCTGAGGTCACATAGGCAGTAAATGGCAGAGGTAGAATTCAAGCCCTAGGATCCTCCGATTCATCGAGAATTCCACGCTACTACACTTGTTCTAATGTTACACTATGTTCTTTGGGAACCTTAGAGACTAAAAAGAAAGCATACTATCCTATCCCCATCAGAATACAATATTATATTATATTATATTATATTATATTATATTGTATTATATTATATTATATTATATTATATTATATTATATTATATTATATTATATTATATTATATTATATTATATTATATTATATTATATTATATTATATTATATTATATTATATTATGTCATGTCATGTCATGTCATGTCATGTCATATTATATTATATTATTAGCAAAACATATAAACAAGTTAGCAGAAAATATATAACAATTCTTTCTAAGCAAAACGTTAGTTACAATGGTAACTAATAGACTAGTTTGAGGTATTCAATAGAGTCAGTAAATCCATTCCCAGTCCTAAGTCCTGAAAAATTTTTTTGTGGCCACTCCAAAAGCAATGTGGCCATTTGGAGGCTGCCACAGCTGGAAATTTGGATATTGTCTAAGCAGGTGCCAGGGTTCCTGAATTCAATCCCAAGCCCAATTAATGTCAAACCCCACTGACTTCATCAGCTTTCTTAGACTAGAAATTAATGAGGAAATTCTTAATTGGTTGGGGAGGCGGGTAAAAACTGGTCAAAAACTTCTGTGAAGTTCTCTGAATTTTGCAGATTTGACCCCTTTGAAACTACAAATAAAATCCTCAGATGAAATCAAAACTCAAAACAAAATTTCAGAGGCATGAAACGGAGCTGACCAAAAAAAAAGAAAAAAAGAAATTTCATCAAAGCAACCTCAGGACAAAACTGACAAGCTTCATACAGCCCTAAATGAAAACCAGAAGATTTCATTTTCTGAAGCCAAGATTCTGGTTTACCTCACAGACATCGGCGAGGCTCTGCCCAGAGACTGAGGTGAAAGCTACTGAAAGCATCTATTTTATAGATTGAGAAGCTGTTGTTGGCCTCAGAGGTCAATCATCGACCTACACTGACATAGCTTATGTGGAGGGGGGTCCCAGGTGACAGCCATGAATTTTACAGGTGATTAAAAAGGACTCCAGGATTGTGGGTCAGTCACCACCGGCTACCTGAACATGACTCATTCCCAGATAACAGCAAGAAAGACAAGCAGCTCTGTAGTAACTATGGCTATACTTTGTACAAGAGTGATCCTAGCAATCTGGCAAACGAAGTGCCCTAGAATACATAGGCAAGTTCCTTGATTCACCCCGGGAGTCCAATCATGCATAATGAATCATCTCACTTGGGAATAAAGACCCTATGAGGGTCATAGACTGGTCCAAAGTTGTAAAATATAAAATTTATCTTGCATAACCTCAAACATCATTTCCCACATCTTTCCTCCTTCCCATGGCAGCTCTTCCTCTCCCTGACTCACTCACTATCAGACAAAAGAATGTCCAATGCTTACTAAGGAAGAGGGGCACATTTTGACATATTGGACAAGCAAACACCTCTGTAAAAGTTAGTGTATCATGGAAGTGACTTGACATACCATGGTCACATAGAGTATGGTCTGATGGGGGAGAGAAGGTGTAATGTTAATGGCGTATGAAGATATTCCCCCCATTAATAGGCCTCACGTGGAGCCCATTGAGGGAAGTTTCCTTAGGGGAGGCTTGCTTTCACATCTTTTGGTACTGAGTTGATTAGGCAGAGTCATGAGGGTTGTGATGCCTTCTGGCCCTGAGAAGTGTATGTATACTCTGAGCTGGTATTTTGCTTTGGGGATTCATTTATGAGAAGGATCTTTTGATTCCCTGGTCGAGACTCCGAGTAGCCGTATATTCAGAGCTCCCCAACTGCTCAGATGTAAAGGCTCTCTTGATCCAGTGGTGTATGTAAAGTGTATAGGTATATTGCTTTGATTCAGGCAGTCAGAGCCCTGTCTGTTGGTCCTTATGCTAATTTCTCTGCTTGTATTTTCTCTGTATTATCTCTCTATTATTCAGGGGGCTGACTTTTCCCCTGAACTAGTGAATGTAATTAAAGAAGATTGTTGACCCCTTTATAGTTGCTTTCCTTTAAAAGCAGATTAAAGAACCTGTGCTAGCAGGCCATCCTGGGTATGCTAGGGTGCTTGCTGCTACAGAAGAAGCACTAGCAACAACAGTATGAAGGACAGTTCCATTATGGGTGCAGTCAACTCAGAAAATGTTGCAGCCTTTGTAGGCTGTGCCCACACGTGGTCGTGGTCATGAGGTTTATGGCAAGAACAGTTGCCACAAGAAGTAGGGTTCCCACAGGGAAGAAATAGGCACCACTGCTCTGTCCTAGCAACAACTTTGATAGAAAGTATTGGGGATCTCTTCACTGGACAGAAACTTGCTGGGAGGGAAAGTGATTAAATAAAATTAGAGCAGAATGTGCTGGAAGAAAGTCACTTGGAGAACGTGTAACCAAAGAGAGACTCTTTGGGGGATTAGATTGGTAGCATTCTAGGAAGATCTTGGGAAGGTGACGAACAGCAATTCATACTGTTACTCTCCAGGGGTTTTTGAACTGTTTATGTCACGTCCCTCTCACTTTTCAGTCCTTGCTCATTGGCAAGGACTGGCCAAGCCTGGGTACTGATTCAAAGTAAGCAGGTCCTCTGACGCCAGAGTCCCCAGCAGTCTTTCCACTGTGCCATGTTGTATTTTTATGCAAGATGCGACTGGAAAGATGTACTGCTTATGACAGCAAAATGAGTTTTCTCTCTTGTCTTCTCTCCCTTTCACTGTCTAAATATGACTTCTCCACATCAATGGAAAACTTCTATGGACCATATTTCAGTAACACTTCTGAGGCTATGTGATTTGATTGCTATGCTTTATTTACATGTTGAAGACTACACAAATAACACCCACTCTGAATCTCTCAACTTCACCCATCTCATTATATGTTAATAATGGTTATTTTTATCTTAGGTAGATTTCCCTATTGTGTCTCTGCTGGTGTTGCATTATTGTGTACCTTCACAAAGTCAGTCATTAGGGTACATCTAATCAATGTAGAACATGTTAGTTTCAGCTACTCTGTTTTTACTCTCTGGGTTTCGTTGTCAAATCAAAAGATAATGGAAGAAATAAATCATTTGCCCTCATTCTTGGTTTAAAAGATTTCTTGGATTGTGTTGAAGGGCAGCAGCATGATAATGTTATGGAGAGAACTTGGCAGGCCAAGCCTAGGATGCCAGCCTACGAGGACATGATGACGAAGAGCCACGGTAACTGTTTGTCAATCAGAGCCTTTGCTCTGCTTTTACAAGTGGCTTTCATGAAATGCAAATCAAAGGCCTGACATCTGCCTGAGGAACCAGGGAGTCCTGTCTCTCTTTCAGAGAACAAAAGCTATATAATCAAAGGAGGTTTGAAAGCCAAGCCAGTAAACTCATTTCAATCAAAGGCAGGTCAAAAATCTACCAGGGTTAAAAGATACCCTCTCAAAATTCCCCATCCTATAAATCAATATAACTCAAAGATACAATTGTAGAGGAATATGGAAGAGAAACAATGAAACCACAAAAACACAGCAGCAGCATTTTATTTTTAAGAATACTAAGTGCTTTCATAAAAAAAGACATTACATTTCCATAAAATTATAAGCAAAAATCCTAAATCAGCTGAGATGGGCAGGATCCAATTCCTATGCTTAGTTGAGTTTTACATTATATCAATATAAGTAGCATAATTGTAAAATAATAGACAGATCTGCTGGTTAGCTTGGTAGATTTTTACATTGTCTGTCATCTTGGTTTATGTCTACAAATCCCTTTGGTTATCAGTGATTCACTCACTCATTTGGAACAAGCTGAGGAGGGAAGGAGGGAAAGACTGTCTGATTGAGTTTTAAAGTCTAATTATACTTTCTTGGCAAAAAAAAAATAAGGAAGAAAATGCTTCTTTATTCTTTTCACATACCTACAGCAACATGAACTAACCATTTACAAAGTGTGGCCAAATAGATATACTACTTAAATGAACAGATAAGAGTAAATGGTAATTAGCACATTGCTGTCCTTCCAATGGGGTGCTGCTATATAGAGTAGATTTTAAAGGACTATAAAACTTATTTTGATCAGCATCCTCCCTGTGGTTTTGTTTATGTTCATTGTAACTGTGTTTAGACCAACAATACCTCCTCAAAAAACTGTGTACTCCCTTTCTTAATGTTTTCCTGAATGTGCCAATAAGCTGTGTTCATCTCCGTTTATCCACTTAATTAACTGTTTAAAATATATTATCATACTTCAAGAAGCTGTGATCTCATGAATGTGATATTCTCTCTACCTGTGAAGAGGACCACCCTCTCCTGCATCCTAGGAGAAAATCTGCATCCCAATTACATTTTAATCTGGTTCAGGCTATACTCCATAATTTTGCCTAGGATCAGGAGTTTCTGCAGCCAAAAAATTCAGCATTGTATATACATATACATATATATGTATATATATATATGTGTGTGTGTATATATGTGTATGTATATATATATATATATATATATATATATATATATATATATAAAACCCCTAATTATCAACACTGGAAAAACTAAGTGGATGAAGAATACCTTTGGCCTCTTGACTGTGACACAGAAGAACAGTTGGACAGGCAATTCATAAAGCTTGTCCATCGTTACATAAACACTATAGATGGATAATGAACTGAACCCAGAATTGGAGAATGACCCAAATTGCCTTTGAGAAATTATGTGGGGGCAGCCAGGTGGCATAGCGAGTAGAGCACTGACCCTGGAGTCAGGAAGACTCCATCAAATCCATCCTCAGACACTTGACACACTTACTAGCTGTGTAACTTTGGGCAAGTCACTTAACCCTAATTGCCCTGCCTTCCCCTCTGCAAAAAAAAAAGAAAAGAGAGGAGAAATTATGTGGTGCTTTTAAAGACTCCCAAGGTTATACCCTTTTTAGCAGGAATATTTTTCAAGGAATGCTGAATACTGTTGCTACAAGTCATGGAAAACCATAAGCTCTGAAGACTTAGATAAAAACCCCACTTCTGCACTTGCTACCTGTTCATCTTCGGTTAAGACGTTTAACCTTAGTTTCTGTTTCCTCACCTCTAAAATAAGAGGGTCAGACTAGATGAACTCCAAGGCCCTTGAAGATCTAAATCTACGATACTCTACAAATTAATGTTGTAAGCCCCCTCAAGGGAAATGAAGAGGAACATGTTGGGTATAGGTGAACCATCACCCAGGAAGAATTGTGCAGGAGAAGTGATATAAAGCGATTCATCAGAGAGCTCTATCAACAGAAGAAGAGGTTGGACAGTCACGTATTAAGGAGAGATAATCTATGAACAGCACGAACACACCTTTAGAATTTGTGCAATGGTGGACACCCCATGGAGGATTTAAAGGAGTCATGAACCAGAATTAGTGGAGGTTATAAATAAAAGTAATTAAATCCACCTGTTGGTGATCTTTTCTCCTACAGCTAATATACAATCAAGATGAAAATGTATTCAATAAAAAATATTTATTAAGTGCCTAATATGTGTGAAACATTGAACTGGGCACTGATGATACATGTACAAAGAATGACACAATCATTACCCACAAGAAGCTGACACTATAGAGGGGGAAACAACGTGTGTGTGTGTGTGTAGATATAGACAGATATAGACCTTACATACACACACCCCCCATAAATACAAAGTGGATCAATACAAATACAAGCAAAGTAGTTGAATTCAACATAGTTTGGGAAAGAGCTAGTAGTTGGGAGGTAGAAATATTTGGGAGGGGGTCATAAAAAGGCTCCGTGAGAAGGTGGTGTCTGAGCCACATGTAAAGGAAGAGAGGGACTCTGTGAGATGAAGGTAAGGAGGAAATGCATTCTAGACATGGGGTACAGCCAGTGCAAAGGCATGAGGGTCAGGAAGATTGTGCAAGAGATATCCCCAGCACTTGGGGTTTTTTAAGGAAATTGGGAAAGAATACACACACACACACACACACACACACACACACACACACACACACACACACACACACACTCCTTGCCTCTTTCCCTTTGAAGGAACTCTGATAGCTGGTAACATGGATCTCCCTGTGGAGAAAATCAACAGACTTTGTCCCAAGATTGAATGGAAAAATAAAAAGTGCATATGTCCACAAATTCCGAATTGGTGAGCTACCGCAACACAAGAAATAGAACACTGTACTGAAAAATCAGACAATTTGAGTTCTAATTCCAGTCCTGTCAACAATTAATTGAGTAACCTTGGATAAATAACTTAATTTTTCGGGTACTCAGTTTTCCTGTCTATAATACAAGGGCATTGAACTGAATGATCTTAGAGGTTCCCTTCCAGTTCTACCCTTCTAGGGGCTAGGGTGAGGGACTAAACTAATGATTTAACTGACACAATGAACTGCCAGTGAAGAAACTTCCTAACCAGTGCAGCTCAGCTCCTTCGCCACAACTTCTGATCTTAGAGATTTATCTGGAACACTGAGAAGCTGTGATTTGCCCAATGTTAAGCTGTGTTAGAGGCTGGATTTGAACCCACCTCTTTCTGGCTCTCTACCTACTATGCCATTATGCCACTCTTTCCTCAATGTAGATAAGAATGAATATTGTAAGAAAATTCCTCCTCATTGTAGATCAATCTCCTAACCACTCCAAGACTGAGTTTCTTTATCTCTAATATACTTGTTTTTACCTATCTCAAGAGGTATTGTAAGAATCAAATGAGCTAATATACTTTAAATTATAAATGTCAAGAATTATTACTAATAATCTATATTCTCTATGAAGGTCTTCCTCTATCTCAACCTGACATGGAGATGACTTTGAGTTCTCAAAGCCTACACCAATGGCCTGTATAACTGCTGGCATCCATCCTGAAAGGATTCAGATACAGGACTGGGGACATGCTCTCATCTGAGGACTAGCTGAGGTAAGTTTGAAAAGACTCTCCGCAAGAAACATGGCTACAGACTGAAGAACTCCACCATTGGCACAGTGCCTGTGTGACTTAAGTCAGGTCACTCTACTTCCCCAGACCCCAGTTTTCCTGTCTCTAAAATGAGGGGGTTCAACAAGATAGCTTCTGAGGTCCCTTCTAGCTCTTCATCCAAGATCCGATGATTCTATGAACTTTTTGAGCCACTGTAGCTCACGAAGACAATTTAGTAAGTCCAAGAGAAGCAGCAATCTGGAGTGCCCGTGACAACAAATTCATCAATCCTTGAAGTGTGGTAGGGATAACAATGTAGAATAATAATAATAACAAGTGCTTGGAATATTCAAATTCACTTTAAATTAACATAAATATCCCTTTACACTATATGTCATTAGTAAAAATAAAGAAATAAGAAAAATATAATGTAGATAATTATTTCAAAAAAGTATGAATGACTGATAATTTTTCTCTGACAGTGACTGCCGTGTCACTTATAAAGAAAAGCAAGTGAATCGTATTAAAGACTCATAATTCTCTTGGCTAGTTGTGGTGCCTACAAAGCTATTTAAATAGGATTTGCCACGTCCACAGAATGAAGGGAAGTCCAGACCTATGATTTCATTGGTCTGGGTAATTCCCAGTTTGGTAACTCCTTTCAACAATTCAAATTAATGGTATCAAACTCAATTAGAAATGGATCACATTGGGTTTCATATTGACCTAGAAAGCCACAGATTAACACTTTCTATGTTTTATATTTTCATTTATTTTGTTGAGTATTTCCCAATTACATTTTAATCTGGTTCAGGCTATACTCCATAATTTTGCCTAGGATCACATACAGCTAGCTAGTCTGCATATAATACATAATGCAATGTGAAATAATGTGCTGCCTATAGAGAACGTGGCTACAGATTCATCATGTGACGCTGGGTGATGAGCCATCAGTCTCTAAATGAAAATCTGATGCAGGATTCCCATCACTCTTAAATGCTCTGGACACTGAAATCCTTGAGTCTTCAATGGACAACTTTCTCTCCTTAATGACCCAGAGATTTGGATTTTTAAAATGAGGAGATAAACTGGAAAAATATCCAGAAAAAATGACAGGTGAGTTGAAGGACTCTGGCTCCTGGGGCAGACCAAGCTATTCTTGACCCTCAGTTTCCTTGGTTTCAAAACCTTGAGTTAACTAGTAGTGCCTCAAATATCAGCAACCTCTGTCCTTTAGTTCAGCCAAGGAAGATTCTATATAAAAGGTCCCGCTTCCATTTCTGAACTCCTGAAAGACATAAACTCATGAACTTGAGTTTGTACTCACATCCATCCAGCTCCATCTGTGACTTATAGTCTTGGAGACTTATCTAGGACACTGAGAAGTAAAGTGGCTTGCCCATGGTCACACAACTAGGAAGTATCAGAGGCAGGGTTTGAATGAAAGTTCCTGAGCTTCATTTTCACCATTTGTAAAATGAGATTGAACTGTAGGACCACTAATACTTTCCAGCTGTAAGTTTATATTGCTATGATTTCTGACCCAAAGGTCATTATTCCATCCTGCCTATCAGTCAATTAATCAGCAAACATTTATTAAGAAATTGGATTGCCATGACAAAAAAAAACCTCTGTGTGTGTATGTGTGTGTGTGTGTGTGTGTGTGTGTGTGTGTGTGTGTGTGTGTTATTGGCAGGGGACCAGACTACCAGTAATATGTCTCTCTAGAGTCAGCTAAGTTGATTCTTGGAAAATAGACTCAATCTGTACTATCAATACATAACATTGTTACTAATAGGTGATATGCATATTTAGGAAAGGACATGGCATAGCTGATAGAAGTCAAGAAGACCTGAGTTCAAATTCTGACTCTGATGCATGGTAGCTATGTGATCATGGGCAAGACACCCAATCTCTCTATGACTCCTGTTACTCCCTAAAACTATAAATTACAATCAAGGTGTTGATTGGCATCAGTGGAAGGAGTGCTCTACACTAATGAAATCACAGGTTCAACCCCCACCTAAAAGTGCCAAATTATATAGTATTATAATATGTTATAATAGCATATTTCATTTTATGTACAATATGGCACAATGGCATATTTAATAATAGTCTATATATAATAATGTGGTATAATGGCATTTTAATAGCACATATATAATTACATATTATATATATAATTTTTATATATGATATTGTGGCAAAATAGCATATTTAATACCATGGTCTATCCATAATATGTTATAGCATATTTCATATATGCTTTAACATTTACCTTTACATCACAATGGTATGTTAAATGAATAACGATGTCGGTGAAAATCATTTATATCTCTCTACTGGGTCCTTTTGAAGCACAAATTCAGAGAAGAAGCTTTTCTCTTGTCCTCCTCTTCCCATTTCCTTTTAAAGGATCTAAATCATAGAAAGCTGTGTTGTGAATAAACAAACGTTCCCTGGAACTGAATTGAGGCCCCCAGTCTCATTTTACGAGTAAGACAGCACGGCTGAAGCATTTAAGTACCTAAAAGTCAAGAACGCGATCTTTAGCCTCCACCAGCAAGTCGGCTTGATTATGTGGCCTAGGGCAAGTAACTCATCTTCCCAGTGTTTCTTTTCCTTTACATATGAGGATAATATAAACAGCTTGCTGAAGTCTGGATCACTACAAATTTCAATCATTAATTCCATTTTCAAACAACTTTCAAAAATGTCAATTATATTATCACCCAAGATGAAGATGGCCACTTTTGAAACAGCTACACCAAAAGGCGCTGATTGAAGTAAGTTATTCTTCTTGGAGGTTTTTGGTTTTGGTTTCATTAGCAACTTCAAAAACGAAACTTAGAATCTATTTGAAAGAGACTCATAAGACACAACAAGAAAGATTTGTGGGTCACAGTTACCGTGAAAGAAAAACTCCCAGGATGTCCCGCAGAGTTCAAGACAGATAAAAAAAAGGGGGGGGGGTGAAGAAATCCTAAGCAAACACCTTGCACTTTATTTCCTGTTGCTTTTATTTGGCAATCACTGTATGACCTGGTAAATCTTGTTTTAATAGCTTTGCAGTTACAAAACCCAACAAAGAGAATTCTAAGAAGCATTTAACAAGACTCATTTGCTCTTCCTTATTATTGGCGCAGCCTTCACTGTCACAGAAAGACAATCAGTCCTTTACACTTTTGCAAAATAGTCAATTACCTACATTATTTTGTTTATTTCTCCACACTTACTAATGATGACATAAAAACGTAAGAGATAAATTTACATCACTTAATCTAAAACAGATTAGAATTCCAAGTGACTTTAAATGTAGCACACTTTATGATAGAAAAAATAAGGTTGAAGGGTAAAGAGGATGTCTCTACTCCCTTCCCCCACGCATACACAAAAAGGATGAAATAATATCACATTGAGGAAAAAGTCTCCAGGGAAAAGCTTTTTTCTTTCTTCTTTTTACAATTAAATTCAGTATATTTAGGCTGAAAATTCCTTGGCCCTAGAGAGTGTTCATTCCTTATTCAGACATACTGAAACACTCTTCAGTGAACTTTAGCATTGAAATTAGCATCAGGAAGGATCTGGCCTAAGATATTTGCATGACTCCACTACCAGAGTTTAGCATTACACAATTCATTTATTCCTATAAAATGGCCTATAAAGACCACCATTAAGGAAAAGATACTACTTTCCATGATCCCTTCAGGTATGGTAAGCCGGGTATTCAGCCCTGGCCTCTACCCCTATCAAAATAGGATCATAGATGTAGATTAAAAGGTAACTCAGAGACTGCCTAGTAGAGCCCTCTCATTTTCCAAATGAGGAAAGTGAGACTCAGAGAGGCTAAAACACTTACCCAAATTCACCTAGGTAGTAACCATCAGAAATGGACTTTGAACCCAGGCCCTCTGCTGCCAGAGCTAGGGCTCTTTCCACTAAAACCACACTGACAAAAATACAGAATGACTACCCACTCTTCACCATGGAAATGAAGTCCTGAAGGCAGGGAAAACTGCAATACTCTCACACAAAGTAAATACATTTATTAGTTTTACTGAACCAATCTTTTCCCCTCTTTCTTTTTAAATCTCTGTACAAAGAATGGCTTACTAGTTAGAGGAGAAGGAATAAAAATGGAAATGAAGATGATATAAAAGCCAAAGGCATCAAGAAAAAAAGAGAGAAGAAAAAAAATTAATTCAGCATTAACTCTTTGTTCACATTAACTTTTAAGTATTAGATTTGCCAAGGTGACATGGGAGAGGGGATTTCCCAGGGTATCATTTGTCCTCATCCAAATCCTACATGTCCAACCACCGCCGCCGTAAATTCTTATACAAATGAACCCACTTGACAACACGAACTGAAGTTTCTTCTCCAATACCAGTCGCCATCTATATAACTCATTTGAGAATTAGTCCCATACTATTTTGTGAAGGCTCTTTTATTGATATATTGAACTGTTATTAAAATCTAATGTTATTCTAGCCATTCACTATTTTCTATCTTAATAAAATCTGCTCACATTTCTATAATGATCACAATTTATAAAGAGCTTTTCTAAAAATAACTTTGTGGGATAAGTATTAAAAACGTTGTAAGAAAGGAAACGGAAGAGAGGGGTTAAGTGATTTGCTCACAGCTAATTAACATCAGAGCCAAAACTCAAATTCAAGTGTTTGACTCCAACTGCAAGGTTATTTCAGTTCTGCTTCTCCTCTCTCCTCCACTGGACTATAAACTCCTTATAGAAAGCATATTGTCCTAGATGTTTTTGGTGTATCCTCCATAAAGGCTAGCAAAGCAGATACTGGATAAATGTTTCGCTCTTTGATGGTTTGTGCAGGAAACTTCTTTCACCTCTTCACCTTGTCTTCACCTTTCACCTTCTATACATTCTGCAAAAATGAATTTTCTATACATCTATAGAAATTTGATGCCTCCTTTCAAAACCATGAATTTTTTTCCAAAAATATTAATAGTGAAGACAACAACTGCATAAAGTCACATCCTGGTATGTGGTCCCAAAATGCTTTAAATGTGTTGTCATATTTGACCCTCACAAAAATTCTGGGAGAAAGGGAGGGCTTATTAGTGTTATCCTCATTATAGAGGTGAGGAAACAGACTCAGAGTTGTCTAAGGTAATACAAATGGCTTGTCAATCAATCAATAAGCATTTATTAAGTGCCTAGTGTGTACCAGGCCCTGTGCTAAGCATTTGGGATACAAAAAATGAAACTATCCTTATTCTCAAGGAGCTCAAGTAAGTTCAAGTGCATCGCAAGAAACAAATACATACAAAAGTATACTTCTAGGTGCTCATCTAAGAAGCTATTAGTAGAAGGTCAAATATCCAACATCTCTCATCCCCTTAAATATCTTCCTGTCAGATTCTGTCAGGTCACCTCTGCTAAACCGTTTCCTAGTGTTTTAGGCATGAGCTTTCAATAGCCATTTTCCTAAAGGAAACCTGCTGTTTATGGATGTATTTCCTCCCTCTGGTAGAAAGAACAATTTCAGCTTATATGAAAATACATGTCGAAGGACTAGAAAGCAGGATGTAGAAATACTTTGCAAATATTACTTTGACTAACCCTTTTCTGCAGTTCCTTCTTATAGGTTTCCCAACGGGAAGTTCCTACCTTCCCCACTGAAGCTCAAGCATCCGATTAAGTTCACAGCAGGAAAGTGCCTTATCTTGGTAGTGTAGAAGGCTGTAACATTAGAGATCAAAGTCCCTGGGGGCATGATTCGCTGGATCTACACTTACAGACCAGCACCCTCCTGCACTGTTGTCCTTTATGTTTTCATAAGGGCAGATAATCTATGTACATCAGCGTAGCCTACTCCGTAATAATAAATTATCTTGGCGAATGCATTCCAAAATTACTAAAGACTCTATAACCAATGGCTGGTACTCTATACTCCTTGCCAAAGAAATATGGTCTTGTGGAAAGAAGATATGAAACTGATCTCAAACGACTTATCGATTTAATTAAATATTACTCTTCACTATAGAATGAGGGGTTTGCAGGAGAGTAATTTGTATAACAACTATATTATAAAGATAATCAACTTTGAAAGACTTAAGAACCCTGATCAACACAATGACATCCACAATTCCAAAAGGCCCATGAGGAAATATGCTATACACCTCCAGATAGAGAACTGATGGACCAAGAATGCAAAGTGAATCATATTTTCTCTTCTTCTTTCCTTCTTCCTTCCTTCCTTCCTTTCTTTGTTTTGGGGAGGGGGATGAGGGGGACAGGGCTAATACAAGAATTTGTTTTACATGATGATACATATCTGTGACACTTTTGTTTTTCTTGCCTTCTCCACAGGTAGGGGCAGAGAGAAGGGAGAGAGAGAATTAACAACTAAAAATAAAATAAAATGTAATGTAAAAAATGAAATAAAATAAAATGAGAACTTAGGATTCTATGATCTCTAAGGCCCCCTTCTAGCTGTAACAATCCATGGTCTACTCTATCGCCCAGCTTCTCATTGTGAGATCCACCCATTCTAGAAAAATCTTCACTTTCAGCACAATTTCTCACACGGTCACAAGTAACATAAAAGTCCCAGTGGTACATGGTTCATTGCTACAGACCATCCTCCAACTTGTCTGTTTTAATGTGTTGTACATGAAGTTTCTCCACTGGTTTCACATTTATTTGGCAATCCACATTAGAACCATCACTATTTTCTAATAATGTCCCCTAGAGTACCACAACTGATTTCATTCTTGTGAGTGGGAGAAAACAAAACACTTTCCTCCAAAATTACTAAAAAGAATACATTCTGAAACGTAGATTTAGGGGGAGAGAAGAAACATAATACTTCCCCCTCCCTATGGGCCCCCCAAAGAAGCAAAACAACATTCTCTTGCAGATTTAAAACCATCTTAGTTTGATGTATAAACACACCTCACATAATTTGTATCTTTAATCAACACATCTAATTTTGCTAATGCACACTATGATTGGATGCCTGTCTGATAATGATGGCCTCTGAATGCTAATGGCTTTGTAAGGCTAGGTGCCCTCTGAACGTCACAAGAATTAACTAAATGTATTTGCATCTTAGATCTCTAGTGCAATGGCACAGCTTCAACCTTGAGTTCACCTTGACATTTCTAAGGCAAATCTAGTCTTCTGACAAAGAAGGTCCCAAACTAAACACAACAATGAAAGCCCTACGAGACGCACATTCTGAAAGAAGGGGGTCAATGTGGGGCTGAAGTGGAGACAACTTAGGAATTGATTGATTTAAGCATTTTTTACAATTATATTCTATACTTTTAATTTACACTGGAAAGGGAAAAAAAACATTGTAGAGCAAAGGAAATGATTAATAAAGAGATTCCTTTTAGGTAAAAGTAGAGGGGAAAGGAGGGAGTATATTTAAGAAATATTTAACCTAGCTGTGAATACAAACATTGGCTCCTGACTTAAAGAAAAGGCAGGGGGTTGGGAGGGGGGAGAAAATGATGTTTCCGTAACCTAGTTCTGACTTTGTTTCAGATCCCACCTCTGGTGTTCAGTACCTGAATGATCTTGGACAAATCATTCAACCTCCCTGGGACTCAGTTTCTTCTTCTACAAAAAGAAAGAGTTAGATCGGATGATCTCAAGAGATCTGTATTAGCTCTAGGTTTATAATCTTTTAGCCTTATATTACATTTCAGTCCCCTCCCCTTTCTTGTTCTGTCTTTCCTCAATCACTAGGTCTTTGCTTACAGGTACTTGGGTCTAGGATTGATCCCCTTTAAATTATAGGCCTCTTGCAATTCCTCTTTACCTTCCACACTGAAATGAAATACCAGCTCCTCCATCAAGACTCTCCGATGCACCAAGGGAAAGTAACCTCTTCCACCCAAACCCACCCTGACACAAGCTTCACACTGACGTTCCTAGGTTTGCTCGTACCTCATTCCCTTTCCTTCATTTTATAATCCAACAAGCCTATTTGCCATTCTCAGTACCTAATACTTCATCTCCCACCTCAGTGCCTTTGCAGAGGCTGCCCCTCCTTCCCAGAATGCACTCCCTGTTCACCTCTACCTCTTAGAATCCCTAGGATCCTTCAAGGCTCAGATCAAGCAGCACCTCCCACAGAAGATCCTTCCTGATGCCCACATTTGTTAGTGTGCTCTCCCCACCTCAGAAATTATTATGTACATGTTTCCTATTTCTTTCCTTTGATATAGGTTTTTCCCATTCCCCCAATGAAATATAAACTCCTTAAGGAAAGAGATTGTTTTCTTGTTATATTTGTAACTCCAGTACCTGGCATATAATAAGCACTTAATAAATTCTTGTGCAATGAATTGTGGGGATATCCTGATGTGATCTTTGTTAACGCCAAACTGAATACAGGATTTTGATTGCAGTGGGTGCTTAATGGTTGCTAAATTAGGATTATACACTAGAGTGGAGCCAAAATGGCAGCTGGAAAGCAGGGACTTGTGTTAGCTCCCACCCAGGTCCCTCCAAAAACCTATAAAAATGGCTCTGAACAAATTTTAGAGCTACAGAACCCACATAATAGCAGAGCGAAGCAGGGTTTCAGCCCAGGACAGCTGCACAAAGCTGTGAGCAGAGGGGAGCAGAGCCCAGCGTGGGTGGCAGCAGGACCAAGCAGACCCGGAGCTGGGCGGAACAGGCCCTAGTGCCCTGAATCAGTGAGCTATGGCAGTTACCAGACTTCTCAACCCACAAACAACAAAGACAACAGAGAGGATTAGTGGGAAAAACTGTGGGGGACAGAGTGAAAGGAGTTCGTAGTTCATCCACTGCCACAGGGGCAGCAGAGGTAGTGCAACATTGAGGACAGAATTACAGCTGCAGTTGCTTCCAGCCCCAGGCCCACCTGGTGGGAGGAATTAAGTGGCAGGCCAGAGCGGGAGTGCAGAGCCTGCTTAAGATCTGAGTCCAGTCTGGTTTGGCAGCTGTTGAGGGAGGAGAAGTGCTGGTATGGCAGAGCTGCTGTGTAGAAATAGCTCTGAAAACAACAGCACAAGCCCTTAAGCTTGGGACAAAGTACTCTCTACTCTACAAGCAGTAGTACCCCGACAAAAAACTCAAGGGTCAAGTAGTTGGCTGGGAACACGGCCAGGCAGCGAAAACAGACTCAGATTCAAACTCAGACTTTGGAATCTTTCTTTGGTGGCAAAGAAGACCAAAACATAGAGCCAGAAGAAGTCAACAAAGTCAAAGAGCCTACATCAAAAGCCTCCAAGAAAAACATGAACTGGTCTCAGGCCATGGAAGAGCTCAAAAAGGATTTGGAAAAGCAAGTTAGAGAAGTAGAGGAAAAATTGGGAAGAGAAATGAGAGCGATACAAGAAAACCATGAAAAACAAGTCAATGACTTGCTAAAGGAGACCCCCAAAAATACTGAAGAAAATAACACCTTAAAAAATAGACTAACTCAGAGGAGGGGGGG
>CM053623.1:394571452-394588764 GCA_028646595.1 Phalanger gymnotis
AGACCTTAACCAGAGACCATCCAGGCTGTCCTGGGCTGAGGCCCTGCTACCCTCTGCCACTTTGTGGGTTCTGCAGCTCTAGAATTGGTTCAGAGCCATTGTTTTATAGGTTTTTGGAGGGACTTGGTGGGGAGCTCACGCCAGTCACTACTTCCCAGCCGCCATCTTGGCTCCGCCCCCCAATCTTCTTGATTTCTTGATCCTGCCTTTTGTTCGTCCTCAGGATGGGGTGCCTGAGGACACACTAGAGAATAATGGCCATTTGTGAATGATGGGTGGTGACACCAATGAGGAAATGGCCCATCCCTTTTAGCCAAGATAAGGAATTTGCTGGTTTCTTAGCACAGAGTTGGTGAAAGCGTTCACAAAGAAAATGCTTACAGAAAAGATGACTAAGTTTTTTTTTATTTTGGTGGGAAATTCCCAAGACAAGATGGGGGTGGAGCGGACACTATTTTTCTTCTTGCTTATTCAAAGGAAACTGTAAGACATAATTAAAAAAATAAGTGGATATTTTACTTGGAACCACATGACTAAGGCATTTTATTTATCTGAAATGTCTCTTAAAGTATGCAGATGGTACTGATCCAGCTGCCAACATTCCAGACACATAATAATACTTCACATATGTTCACTGTTTGTACATCCATTATCCCATCCAACCTTTACAACATCCTTTTAGGGATGGGGAGTATTATTCCTGTTTTGCAGAAAAAGAAACCGAGGTTCAGAAAAACCAAATGACTTGGCCCAAAATCACATAGCTAGTAAAGAACATGGTTAGGAATCAAATTCAAGTCATTTGATTCTTAGCGTTAGTGTATAGAGAATTGAATATGGAGTTAGAGGACTTGGGTTTGAATTGTGGATCTGGTAGGGATCTTAGAGGCCATCCAGGGCGACCCCCTCATTTCATAGATGAGGAAATGCAGCTGGGAAGGTTAAGTGACTAGCCCAGGGTCACACAGCTAGTTAGCATCTGAAGCTGGATTTGAATTTTGGCATTCTTGAGTCTAAATCCAACATTCTATCTACCATGTTATCTGGCTTCTTAGCTCAATGAAAACTTAGGATTTCATTTCTCTGAACATCATTTTTATCATTTCCTATTGTTCTTTGTCTGAACTTGTGATTTCACTGGCTGGCTGAAGGAATTTGCAGTATGGAGATTCCTTCCACTAGTGCAGATAGTAACTCATCTGTAAGTCATAGTCTTAAAGAGTTGCCTGGGGTCCCTGTGAAGTTAAATGACTTGCCTATGGTCATGGAGACAAAACTTGAAACCAGATCTCCCTGGCTCCCAGCCTGGCCCATTGACTCTTTTGTTTTCATTTGTGAAAGAAGTTAATAGTACTCATATTCCCTAACAAGGATGTTGTAAGGATGGTGTTTTCTAAACCTTAATGTTGTTATTTTTATAGTACAGAATATAAAACATTCAGTAAGTGTCTACTATGAGTATGTAGGAGTATTATAGATATGATTCCTACCCTCAAGAAGCTTACAGTCTAGTAGGATGATAGCAGAAACATATGGAGATCTGAGACACTGCACAATCTTTCTTACAACTTGGAAAACAATTTTAATACAAGTAGGCAAAAGGAGATCATTGCAGTGGGATTGATGCTACATTGGCATGTACCTCACGTATCAGCCATTTCTGCAGCGCAGTCACCAGAGGGCTCAGAGAGGGAGAAGAGGAGAAAGAAGAGATCGAAGAAGGCAGAAGGCTATGTTCGAGATTTGGAACAATATATCTGTCCCAAAGGTTATTATCATGTATTTTAACCTTTGGGAGCAAAGTAGAATATTTTTGGGTCCTGGAGGACTCAGTTCTTAACAAAAGGAAGGTGATATCACAGTTAAGATATTTCATGCAGCAACACTCCCCACTACAGCCTGGACCAGATTAAAATGTAATTGGTAAATATTTAACAAAATAAATAAAAATATAACACCACATAGATAATGCTAATGTGTGATTATCTAATAGGTGGCCAGCAGGGCCACAGTATAGTGACCCTCATTTCTATTTGAGTTTGACTCTGTTGTTATAAAGCACATTAATGGTACTGATCTGGTAGCTTCCATTTCCAGGACTGACTTTGGGTAAGTGTTCTGTGCTTTTTTCCCTGAGCTCACCCTGTATGCTGCCGCTGCCCCCTCTACCCACTATGTGCTTCTACTCTTCATTCTCCTTTTGCTTTCCTTTCTACCTTTTCATGTACTCTGGGTTGAGCTGAATAGCTAAATATAGGTGACAAGATAGCATTGATTTTGGGATTATTTGCAGTTTTCAATTAACTGCAATGCTGCTTCCTTTGACTACTGTAGCTAATTAAGAACAGCCCATGCTGTATATATTTCATTTTACCATTGTTCCCCCCTCCCACTCCCAATCCCCTATCATTACAGTTGCTACTGCTCTGAGTACATATTATTATTATTGATAAATACAAGTCCAATGACAGTGTACTGCTGCAGTCCCATAATTCTAGAATTTCTTCTTCTAGCATAACTTTACTGCTTCTAAAACCTCCTCGCCCTTACTGAATGGAAAATTAGAAGGCAGCCTTCTCATTCTAGCTCTAATCTGTGGCAATTAACAAATATATAAATCATAGTGGGAGTAGATATTGACCTTTTGTTTTTACTAATTATAAAGAAAGATACCATATGTGGAGGTCAGCAAGCCCGAATACTGATTCAGATCATGCCAAGTTTCAGTTTGAGCAGTAAATGAGAGAAATCCCTTTTGGATGATTGATAACTTAGAGTGTGTTATTTTAAAGCTGAGATAAAAGAATATGTGTTAAAAATGAGACACAGTTTCTGTTTCTTCTAGCAGGCGCCTGCTCTCAAATTGCGATCACTGTAACGGCTGTCTACAGTTCTGCCTGTAAAGAATGTGGGTGACCATCTTGTGCTCATAGATTGCTGATCTTCCTCAAGATGTTTTATACTGGAACCAAGCTACTTCGGAAAAAACTTTGCAATTCAGAAGCATACTTGGAATCCAGGTTTTCCTTCAATCATCACAACTAAATTTCTGATTTGTCCTAGATATCTTTATTTTAGGGCTTCGCACTCAGGATCTAGTTTGGGAGATGCCAAGATTTAGATTAGAGCTGGAAGGGGCACAAAAGATCAGTTAATCCAAATCCCTCAGTTTTACATTTTATGGATGATGAAACAGGGCTGGAAAGAGGAGTGATGTACCCAGCATCAAAAGAGATGAAGTCATATTTATAACCTTCTGTCACCAAACAGAAGATATTTATTGTTGTTCAGTTGTGTCGACATCTTTATTTGGCAAAGACACTGAAGTGGTCTGTCATTTCCTTCTCCAGTTCATTTTACAGATGAGGAAACTGAGGCAAACAGGATTAAAGGACTTTCTTGGGCTCACACATCTGCTTAGTGTCTGGGGCTGGATTTGAACCCAGGATGATGAGTCTTATTGACTCCACGCCCAGCACTCTACCTAATTGTCCTACAGAGAAGACAGGCTCCTACAATTCAGAGCTAAGGAGGGCCTTAAAGATTAACTTGTCCAAACTCCTTATTTGACAGGGAGACCCAAGAAGGGAAGTGGCTTATCCAATGGTAGACAAGAGTTCAGTAACAAAGCTATGATTTGAACCTTGGTCCAGTGGATAGAGTGTTTTAGTTACAACCTTGCTTCACATAACAACATCTGATATATATATATATATATATATATATATATATATATATATATCAGATATGATATATATATATGTGTGTGTGTGTGTGTACACATATATATGTGTATATATATATATATATCACTTATCACTTTAAAGTTTGGAAAGGACCTTATGAAGCTACTTATTAGCTGTGCAATATTCTGGGCAAATCATTTAACTTCTCTGAGACTTATTCCTCATCTATAAAATGAGAGTGTCAGAGAGTGGCCTCTTCAGTCCCATTCAGTTCTAAACCTAGTATCCTATAATTCCTAATTCAGTGCTTTTTCTCACCATTTTTTTCCATATTGGCTAATTCATCTTTTTGAAGGAGTAAGAATTTGGATGCACACCTTACTGTGGAAGGTGCTAGAAGGGTAGTTGGAAGAAGCTCATGTGTCCATGTCTTAGAACTGCATGGTTCAGGTGTCAGGTCAGGTGAGAATATTTGTCAGTGATAATCACCAGCTATTTATTGAGCACCTACTGGGTGCCAAGTACTGTGTTAGGTGTTGCGGATAGCTGACATCAGGACCAACCTCATGTTTGAGTGGTGGTCTTGTTGTTCAGTCATGTCCAACTCTTCGTGACCCCATTTGGGATTTTCTTGGCAAAGATACTGGAGTGGTTTGCCATTTTCTTCTCTATGCTTAGGTAGAATTGGCATTAGCCAGCTATGACTGGAGGGCCTGTGACTGTTAGATCATATGATCAAAGCTGGAAGGGACCATAGACAGCATATCAGTTCTCTCATTTTACAGACGAGAAAACCAAAGCCCAGAGGGCAAATGACTTCCGAAGTCACCCTGATAGTAAAAAGAGGAAGGAATCAAACTGAGGAAAGCACTTCCTGACTCTGATCCCCAGGTTTCTGTCATGAGAATTACTCCTTTGGCTCAAGACTCATTTGGGTAGAGTCCATGGACATGGGAAAGGGTAACGTATTAAGCTTTACTGGTCATTTATGTTTTAATGTGAATGAACTTTATGGACTCAATGGATGTGCTCACCAGCTGATTTTTTGAAATTAGGCTTTGATGGGATGGGGAGGAGAACATGAAAGTACCGAAGACTTTGTGGTGATGTGATTCATGAAGGAAGGGTCGCTAAAGAGGTGACGGGAAGCAGCCTGGTATAGTCTATCAGAGGCAAATCTGGGCTCATAGTATGTGAGTGAACATGGGAGAAAGACTTCATTAGGCTTCATTAGGCTTCAATCTTCTGATCTTCAGATTACGGGGCCATATCACATGATCTGTTGGGACTCATCTATTTCATAATTTGGAATGGAATCATAGATTTAGAGATATTAGAGACCCTACAGGCCATCGAGGTTCACCTTTTTATTTTACAGATAAAGAAACTGAGACCCAGTGAGGTAAAATGATTTTCCTGAAGTCACACAAATAGTAGATATGAGATTTGAAAGATTTCCTCTGACTCCATATCTAGCATTTCCCCTGCCCCGCCCCACTGCATTTTTCCTCTTAGAAAGAAAGCAAAAAACACTATTCAAATTTGCTGGATTTTTTTTTTATGGTTCAGGCTTGTTCACATACTTTAAGGGATCTAATATTTCTCTTATACAAATGTGAAGATCATACATGATGCCAGAGGCCTCAGACCACCTTATTCAAAGATCCTTTGATTATCAACATCAAGACGGGAATAAAACATGGATATGTGTCCTTGCCATAGGTGTTCCCCAGAGTTATGGAGGATATTCTGTGCAAAGGACAAGTAGAGTACCATTCCCTACATATGGTGAGTTTGGTTTCTATTAAATTTCTTTTTTAAAAAGTAGATTTCTTTTTTTGTTTTGATACAGACTTTATCACCACACTAGTAAACTGATCAGGCTTTGGGAAGTGTCAGTCTGATGAGCTACTTTGGAAAGAAACTTGAAGTAAACTCTTGTGGGTTTAATTCTCTTCCAGCCACATTAGACATTTTTATTTATTTGAAATAAACTCTGAAATTCTGTGATTCTATAATAAGATTAGCCTGCATTTTCATAGGACTTTAAGGTAATGAAATACTTTACATACATTATCTCATTTGATGTTTGTGACAACTCTTAGAAGTGGGTGTGTTTATTCCCATTCTGTAAATGAGGAAAATGGCCCTCAAAGATGGGAAGTGATTTGTCCAGGGTCCTACAAGCAAGGACTGAGGGGACTGTGAGAGGACAGCAGAAAAAGCACATGTGATCTTAGGCTGCATAAAATAAGATAGAGTGTCCAGGATTAGGAAGGTGATTCTTCTGCTGCTCAGGCCACATTTAGTGCTATGTTCACTCCTGGGTGCTACCTTTTAGGTGCCACCTTTTAATAAGAGTAGCTCTGACACGGGAGAGAAAGTAGAATCATTTGATTCAAAGCTATGAGCAAGCTTAGTGACCCTCTAGTCCACTGGTTCTCAAACTTTTTGGTCTCAGGCCCTTTACACTTTTAAATATTATTAAGAACCCCTTAAAGAGATTTTGCTTATGTGGGCTCTATCTATTAATATTTGTCACATTAGAAAATAAAACCTATGAATTAAAAAATGTTTATTAATTATAATAAACCAAATTGTATGTTAATATAACTAACATCCTTTTGAACAAAAAAGTCACTGGGGAGAGTGGCATTGTTTTACATATTTTTGAAAATCTCTTTAATGTCTGGCTTAATAAAAGTCAGCTGTATTCTCATATCAGCTGCTGCATCTAATCTGCTGTGATATGTTGTTTTGGATGAAATATGTGAATAAATGTGGCCTCACAAAGATATGAGATTGGAAAAGGGAGGAGTATTTTAATAGACAAATAACGTTTTAGCATTATTATGAAAAATGGTTTTGAATTCATGGATTCCCTGAAACGATTTTGGGGACCCTTAATAACCTCTAGCTAGTAAAAAAAAATCACCTATTTAGCAAAGAAATCCAAGCAATGAAGTCTCTTCATCAACAGTCAGTAGCAGAGCTAGGGAACCTAGACTTTTCAGTGTATTCATAGACATGAAAATGTCCAGAGGAAGGCAACCAGGATGGTGAGACCATGCCACGTGAGAACTGATTGAAAGAAATGGGCATATTTAATCCAGACAAAAGAAGATTAGGAGTGGAGAATGGATATAATGACTGCCTCCAAATATTAGAAGAGCTGCCTAGGGAAATAGAGGGACTTGACTGAGAGGGAAGAATTAGAAGCAATGGGCCTGAGTTGCAAACAGGCAAATTTAGGCTTGATATCAGGAAAAAAATTTCCTCACAATTCAGTGATCACCTGTTGAGTATGTTATAGAGGTAATTCCTTTGATGTGTGGGTTGAACTAGATGGCTGCAGAAGTCCCATCTAATTCTCAAATTTGGCAGTTCTGTGAAAGAGATGTGCAGGGAATGAGTGGGGTCCTTCCCACAGTACATCTTCAATCAAAGGCTGGATGTCTCTCTGTCGAGAGGTGGTAGAGAGAATTCTTGTTCAGATGCGGATTGGAGTAGATGGCCTTGAAGAACCTGGAGATTCCGTGATTTTTTGAAATATCTTCCTCCGTGTTATTAAAATTTAGAGGTGTTCCTAGGTTCATGAGCTAAATGCAAACTTTTCCAGCTTCTACCAAGTTGGGAAGACTGAATATAGTCCCAGTGATATTTATTATCCAAGGACTAGCCTAGTTATCTGGAGAGCCTCACCAGTAGAAGACTGGTCACCCAAGGTGGCTATCGTTTCCAGCCATTACCACTCATGAAAACCGTGTCCAAAGGCACAGAAGGGCTGTGATCTCTGTGGTTAGATGTAAGGTCCACTCTAATGAGCTCGCTTCTTTAAGTACTGAAATAAATCTCATAAAGCAGGCAGATAGAACCAATTATGTCAGTATATTTTCAAGCTGGAAATGATCAAGTCTTAGGGCTCTGTCCTTAGCCCTGGGATGTTCAAAATTATTCTACTGACTCATATGAAGGTGCAGCTCATGTGCTTGTCAAATTTGTGGCTTCCACAAAACTGAGAGGGATGGTTAATATGTTGGATAACAATGGGGATGCAAAACAATCTCCAAAAGCTAGAGTACTGGTCTAAAAAGCTAACAAGATAGAATTTAAGAGGGATGAATATGAAACTTCCTATTGGGGGTAGAAGACAAGACACAATGCAATTTCATGAACATAGGATGAGGGAAAGCAGTATAGGGTGTCCCCAAAGTCTCAGTGCACCTCTAAAATTTAGTTGCTTAAAATAGTTTTAAGCTTTAATGCTGAACTAGAAAGAGCGGTTTGTATGAAAAGTTCTTTTAAAATGCTCAAATCTGAAAATTTGTCTAGACATCCTACAAAAACAAACAGTGGGGAACTACTAAAGAGTTGTGAATACATTTCAAATCCCTATATAGAAAAATTAATTTGACAGTAATGGGAAGGCTGGATTGCAGGGGTGAGAGTCTGGATACCCGACTCTGGCAGTCGAGTTAGATGGCTATTGTGGTGATCTGGGAAGGTGATAATAACGGCCTTTACAAGGATGGTAGCAGTGGGAATAAAGAGAGAATAAGCCCTTTTTGATCGCGTCATTAGATTCTTGTAACTAGGTAAAAAAACCCCCAATTTTAAAAAATCTGCAAAACAGGAAAACACTAACACATACACCAAAAACTCTGTTAATAGGTGTGGGTAACATTATAAATAAAGTTCATAGTTTGTTCCCCGGGAGGAATTCAATTTACCTTTGATGGCTCCTATTCAGTTGCTGCTTGTCTCTTTGAGGATACTGGGGAAGAGTTTGTTGTTGTTTCTGCTAACACAGCTAGAGCTGGAATTCTTGTTTGTGTGCTGAATAATTAGCCCATCTGGTGATGTCTCAGGAAGGTGTCAGAATTGGAGAATTAACTTAAATTGCTTCATAAGCTGTTCCTGAATGCAACTGGTACTTTAGTTTAACTATTTATGTGTGAATAATAGTAGGTAGCTGGGTCATTTTTTTTTCTTGGGGATTAGGTTTCAATCAACTGACAGGTTTTTATCAGGGCCATCATGGGGCTGGGCATTATAGGTCCAATGAGCATATTTTTGAAAGAAAAACTGAAGACACGAGATTTGAGAAAAGATTGTTTTTCCTGCCTTTTGAATAATTTTCATAATAATTTTAAATACATTTCCAACAATTGTCAGCTATATGTAAAGTAGAGCCTGGAATGTACATTAGTGTCTGGAAATATTCATCATCACGATCATGTCCGATGGATTGCTTTTGTAATTGTGTTCTATTGGCACATATAGCTAGAGGTCTTGGGGTTTATGGTTGGGATTACCATAGGCATTTGTTGTATTCTTCCAAAGCAAAATCTGTGCCCTTGGCAAACATATTCTGCATATAGTATGTGCCCACAAGTACTCTCCCTGTACTTAAGAATGATCTTAGTGGTCTTTGATTCAGTGTGACAAACATTGCTCAGCATTAAATTCTGTATGCCACATGTTGGAGAGTGTAATGGCAAGCAGGGTGGGACTTTTTGCTGTGTTTTTGTTTTGGAAGGCTTCTCAGCACTAAGGCAATCAAGTGCCTTTGTCTTGCCTTTGTTTCAATCAGGAGTCTTTGATTGAATTGGGAGTCTTTGATGACCTGCTTAAATCAGGGGAAGGCCTAGGTCACATGGGTCTGAGTCACGTAATTATGATGTCCTTTGACCCTGAAGAAGTGTATATATATATATATACTCTGAAGTTAGCATTTTGTTTGGGTCTCACTCATTGGAAGACTATTGGTGTGGTCACTCTGGGTAGCTGTTAAGGACCCTCTGGGCTTTGAAAACCCAGATGTTGGTGCATCTTTCTCTGGTAACTATGTATGTATAGCTTTGGTCAGACAGCTAGAAGCCTTTCTGTTGATTTGTGATATTTTATCTGTTTATATTTTCTCTGTTCGTAATTTCTGTTTGTATTTGCTCTGAAGTTCAGGGTGCTGACTTTTTCCCATGAACGAAGTGAATGAGATATGTATGTTTAATTAAAGTGAGATTGTAAATCCCTTAAAGTTGCTTTTCTTAGAAAAGCAGATCAAAGAACCTGTGCTAGCAGCCCTCCTGTGTCCTAGTTTTATTGGCCTTACACAGCCACAGTAGGGGCAAGTAGCATTGTTGTTACAGAGAGCAAGGGCATAGATAAGCTGAAGAGTATCCAGAGAAGCTCAGGAGAAATTGGCTGTGAATTCTTGCTTGTATAAGGACTGATTGAAGCTTGGGACCTTATGCCTGGAGAAGAGGAGACTCAGCAGAGATGTGACAGCTGTCTTCAAGTATTTGAAGGCTGTCATGTAGAAGAGGGGTCAGACTTTTTCTGACTGATCCCAGAGGAGAGAAAACAGAAATCAAAGGTTGAAATTGCAAGGAGGTAGGTAGATTTAGATTTAATGTCCTTAACAATTATTAATACTGTCTAAAATTGCAATGGGCTATCTCAGGAGGCAGTGGATTCCCCCTCAATGAAGGTCTTCAAGAAAAGATTGGATATCCCAGTGTGGGCTATGTTGTAGAGGGGAATTTTATTCAGGTATAGATCTGAGGTCATCTCAGACATAGGTGGCTGTTATCTGGATGGGAGGGCCTTTGCCTGACAGTTTTTCATAATTTGCCCAAGAATAGCATATATTAAATGACCTAGGAAAATAATTGTCATCTCAGATTGAACGGCTTGTCTAATGCAGGTGGTAGTAATTATCCTGAGAATGATCTTGGAAGAAAGCATATATTATCTTGTGTTTGGGGAAGGGAAGAGGGAAGTCCAGTAAGACTTCTTGAAAAAGCTGCAAAGGAAGAAAAAAAAACCTGTTAAATTTATAGCTTACAAACTGCGAGGTTACAAGCGACCATTCTGTATTTCAAAGAAAACTATTAATTCTTAATATAACAAAAAAAGATCACAACAAATTACATTTAATAAAAGTATTTCCTAGGCTTAGAAAAAGAGTTTCCCAAATAGAGGCTGCCTTTGTGGTTTCAGTATGAGACATAAGTGACAAATGGATCCAAATACCCTATTGGATTGGAGGTCTGGTTGCATCAGTAGCACCTGAAATTATAAGATGATTCTCAGCACTCACACAAGAAACTCACCAATACAAAGGTTGCCGAGCCTTAGTTTCCTCATTTGTAAAATGAAGGGATAATCTCTAAGGTCTCTTTTGTGCTTAAATGCTATGAACCTACTTTACAAACGAAGAACAGACTCTGAGAGTTTGTGATTTACTCATTGTCATGGACTTGAAACCATGTTTTTTGACTTTCTATTATACCAGTTACCTCTTCAATAGTGTGACTGTTTATCTAAATACCCCTTAAAAAACCCAAAACAAACCAAAACAAAACTGAAGCAACTTATTTGCATAGATTTTATTTAAGTTTACATAAGTAAACATAGCAACACCAGCCTGAGGTATGTTAAAATAGACAAAATTTAGTAATTTGTACAGCATGCAGCAATTGTATTCAAACTCAAAGTAAGAGGTAAAAATCACATGAAACACTTAGCCAAATTTTAAACCAAACGATTTTAATTGTTCTTAGTTAGCAGCAACAGCAGTTGGCTCAGCTATATATACACGATATATCCCAGGGTCAGCAGTGTTCTTTCCTTTCCCCTTGTGTCTAACTCAGTCGTCCTGATGAATATCTGGCCACTGCACCCAGATGGCTCAGGAGCAGAAAGTGAGGCTGGTGACCTTGCACAGCCCTCCCTCAAGCAAATCAAAGTCAACTGCAAGTCATATCATTTCCCTGATGTTGCAGTCCTCTTTGAGAATTTAGGAAAAACACAACAGCCCTCTATCCCTAGATTTTCTACTGGCTGAGTTAGGATGCTAGATAGGCCTAACCCTAGAGAAAATCGTGAAACTGGCAAAAATTTTTGGTTTTGGTACTTCCGACTTCCTTTCTTTCCCTTTCTTCCTCTCCTCTCCTATCAACTTTGTAAGACATCCATGATCTATCTACCTGGCTCATCTTTCCAGTGCCTTCCATCTAGCTATCAGTTAACTGCTAGACTGAAGAGTTAGCTTAATTCGTCGAGGTATTTGCAACTCAATGAAGAAACGAAAGATTGAAAAGCCTATGACGCTAGGAAAAAGGGAAAAAAATTCTAGAAAAGAGCAGTGAATATTGCTTTGCTGCTTACTATAGTGTGATTTAGCTTGGTCGGTGGTTATTTCCAGCTCCAAATGCTGTCACTCTCTAATGATGCAATTTGAGCCATTTTGATGGGTGGTCAGAGATTTTTCTGGGTGAAAAGTAGAGGGATATAATTAAGGAGACCATTTTGGACCTCCTAAATTGGATGGAGTGAGCAGGATTTTGGAGGTGGACAGGGTCCTGATGCTTTTTTATTTTTAAAATTCAGTTTTCTGATTTAGAGAGGCAGACAGTAGCATTGCCAAGATCAACTGAAACAGGTAAATGTAATTTCCCTTCTGTCTCCCATCAACTACATGGGATATCACAATTAACAGAGGAAGAAGCCTGGATAAAACAGGAAACAACAGGGCCAACTTTAACCTCAAGAAGGCCAGATAGGGAGAAACCTAGGAAAAGTGATTTTCCTTAAGAACAGGTCTGACTATGTCTCTCCCCTACTCCATAATCTTCAATGGACTCCTGTTTCCTCCAGAAAACATAAAATATAAACTCCTCTCTTCAGCTTTTAAAACTCTTCACAACTGTGCCCCCACCTTTGTTTCCAAGCTCATTGGACATAGCTCTCAGCCAAGCTGGCCTTTGCTCTGGTAGTCCCCATGGATGAAATGCATTCCCTTTTTACTCTCACCATTTAGAATTCCTCTATTTCTTCAAGATGCAGTTCCAGAACCATCTTCTATTGAAGCTGTTTCTTAACCCTATAACTGCTGGTGTTCTCCCTCCCTAAACTACCTCATACCTCACTGCTTTGTATTTATTCAGTGTGTATTTATTCTATTTGTTGTTCATTTGTTCAGTAGTACCCAGCTCTTCTCGACCCCGTGGACCATAGCACAGCAAGCCCTCTAACTTCCATTATCTTCCAACGTCTGTCCAAGTTCATGTCCATTATTTCCTTGACACTATCCATCTCATCCTCTACCATCACCCCCTTCTCCTTTTGCCTTCCATCTTCCCCAACATCAGGGTCTTTTCTAATGGATACTCTCTTCTCATTACATGGCCAAAGTATTTAAGCTTAAACTTCAGCATTTGTCCTTCCAATGTCTGAATTAATTTGTCTGAATCGCCTGAATTAATTTCTCTAAGTATTGACTGATTTGATCTCCTTGCAGTCCAAGGTACTCTCAAAAGTCTTTTCTAGCACTGCAGTTGTAAAGTGTCAATTCTGTGGTGCTCGGGTTCCTTTGTAGTCCAACTTTCATGGCCACATGCTGCTACTGGAAAAACTATAATTTTGACTATACAGACCTTTGTTGGCAAGGTGATGCCTGTGCTTTTTAGTATGCTGCCCAGATTTGCCGTAGCTTTCCTTCTGAGGAGCAAGTGTCTTTTAATATCATGGCTGCAGTTGCTCTCTGTAGTGATCTTTGAGCCCAAGAATATAAAATCTGACACTGCTTCTACTTCTTCTCCATCTTTTTGCCAGGAAGTGATGTGACCAATTGCCAGGATCTTGGTTTTTTAATGTTAAGCTTCAGGCCAGCTTTTACATTCCCGTCTTTCATCCTCATCAAGAGGCTTCTTAATTCTTTACTTTCTGCCATCAGAAAGGTATCATCTGCCTTTCTGTGATTGCTGATATTTCTCCCAGAAGCCTTAATTCTGGCTTTTCATTCATCCAGCCTGGCATTTTGCATGGTGTACTGTGCACATAAGTTAAATAAACAAAGTGACAATATACAGCCTTGTCATACTCCTTTCCCAGTCTCAAACCAATGAGTTGTTCTGTGTTTGGTTCTAACTGTTGCCTCTTGAACTGCATACAGATTTTCTCAGAAGACAAGTAAGATGATCTGGTACTCCTATCTCTTTGAGAACTTGCCATGTTTTGTTGTGATCTGCATAGTCAAAGGCTTTAGTCTAGTCAATGAAACAGAAATAGATGTTTCTCTGGAACTCCCTTGCTTTCTCCATAATCCAGCAAATGTTGGCAGTTTGGTCTCTAGTTCCTCTGCCTCTTCGAAAAACAGTTTGCTTTTCTGGTAATTCTTGGTTCAAATATTGCTAAAGTCTAGCTTGCAGAATCTTAAGTAACCTTGCTGGCATGTGAAATGAGTGCATTTGTTTGGTAATTTGAATGTTCCTTGACATTGCCCTTCTTTAAGATTGGCATGTGAATTGATCTTTTCCAGCCTAGTGGCCACTGTTGAGATTTCCAAACTTGCTGGCACATTGAGCGCAGCCTTTAACAACATCGTCTTTTAGAATTTCCAATAGATTAGCTGGAATTCCATCACCTCTGCTAGGCTTATTGTTATAGCCCATTCGACTTTATTCTCCGGGATGTATGGCTTTAGATCAGTAACAGCATCATCACAGTCAATTGGCGGAGTTAAAATCTTTCTTGTATGATTTCTCTGCATACTCTTGCCACCTCTTCTTAATCTTTTCTGCTTCTGTTAAGTCCTTACCATTTTTGTCTTTTGTCATGCCCATTTTTTCATGAAATATTCCCTTGATATCCTTAATTTTCTTGAAGAGATCTATCTTTCCCATTTTTTTTTGTTTTCTTCTGTTTCTTTGCATTGCTCATTTAAGAACCCCTCCCCTTTTTAAAAAGTCTCCTTCCTATTCTTTGGAATTCTTTATTCAGTTGGCTATATCTTTCCCTTTCTCCCTTACCTTTCCATTTCTGTCTTTCTTCAGCTATTTTTAATGCTCATCAGACAGCCTTTTTGCTTTCTTGCTCTTCTTTTTCTCTGAATGTTTTTTGTTGCTGCCTCCTGTGCAATATTGTGAACCTCTGTCCATAGTTCTTCAGGCACTCTAGCTACCAGATCTAATCCTTTAAATCTATTTATAGCTTCCACTTCATATTCATAAAGGAGGTTATTTAGGTCATACCTACACAGTCTGATTGTTTTCTCTACTTTCTTCAATTTGTCTGAATTTTGCAATAAGAAGCTCATGATCTGAGCCGCAATCAGCTCCAAGTCTTGTTTTAACTGACTGTATAGAGCTTCTCTACCTTTGGCTGCAAAGTATATAATCAATTTGATTTTGGAATTGACCATCTGGTGATGTCCGTGTGTTGACTTACCTTTTTGGGTTGCTGAAAAAAAGAGTGTTTGCTATGACCATCAAATTATCTTGACAAAACTCTATTAGTCTTTGCTCTGCTTTATGTACCACTTTATTTTGCATTTATTCTATGTATATATTTTTTTGTCTATCCCATTACAGTGTAAACTCTTTGAGAGTAAGTAATTTTATTTGTATCCTTAGCAGATAGAAAAGTACCTGGCATAGAGCGGGAATGGGAAGTTAAGTCATAAATGATTTTAGGATTAGACCTTAGAGATCATTCAGCCCATTTTACAGATGAGGACACTGAGGCCCCCCAAAACTTGCCTAAGGTCCCACAGATAGTAAGCATATGGCAGAGTCAGGATTTAAACCCTTGACTCTAGATCTAATGCTTTCTCCCCTATGCTGCTGATAGGAGAAGTACCTATCCAAATAGTCAGTCAATAAGTGTTTAGTAAGCGGCTACTATGTGGTATTAAGAGGCTACTACTACTTAACACATTGTGTTAAGCCCTGGGGACCCAAAGAATGTCAGTAAGCAGTCCCCTCTCTTGAGGAGCTCACCATCTAAATAATTTTTGAAGTTGGTCAAGATGAGGTTATTTCTCAGGAGGAAGCTTTCCTCCATTGACTTTCATGTAATATCAGAATCTTGTATCAGGCTGCTTGCTATACATACTTTTTGAGACTTGGGAAAAAAATGAAATCCCTACTCTTTTGTCCCTTAAGGAAATAATGCTGGGGAGAGCTGTCCATCTTTAATACGGTAAGTGGAAAAGAGCCTCTCAGAGAGTTAGATATTGTGGATTTGGTGCGTGGATAGAGAAGTGGGATATGGATGGAGAAGTAGGATAATTAAGTGGAAAGAGTGGAAGCTCTAAGATCAGAAGATTTGGATTCAAATTCTGGTGTCTGTCTTGTTTGTACGTAGCCGTCTGCATTTTTGCCCCCTCCCCCCATTACATTGTGAATCCCTCAAGAGCAGAGACTGTTATTTGCTTTTGTTTGCATCCCCAACAAGTGCCTAGAACATAGTAGGTGCTTACTAATTGCTTACTGACTGACTGTGTGACCTTGGAAAAGTCATTTTGGCCTTTTGGACCTCAATTTTCTCACATACAAAATGAAAGGGTTGAATTACATGATGAGTGAGGTACCTTCCAATTGTGTCTATCATCCTGATATATTTCTCTTCCCCTTATTGGACGTAAATTTCTTTAGGTCAGGGGCTGCCTTTTTTCTTTGTTTTCTCAGCATTGAGCTCAGTGCTCTGAACAGAGTAGGTACTTACTGAATGTTTGTTGAATTGAATTAAAGAAATCTATTTTTTGAATGTCTTTCTGTGGAGGGAATTTCCACTATTATATTCTGGCCACTTGGGGTCACTAATGATCTAAGAGAAAATCTATTTTTTAGAAAAAGGGAGGGGGAAGAACCAAATACTTTGTCTAATAGATTCTGGTGCTTATTGACAAAAAAAAAAAAATGTTTTTTGCCCCTCTTTCTAACCCCCTCTTTCCAATCCTAACCAAATCTATCAGATGACTATCACATCCTTAGCAGACAATGGCTGTACACAGGCGTCAGTGAAGGTGCTCTGGTCTGAGTTACAAGAGAGAGAGAAAGTAAGCTGGGGGCTCAGATTTTAGAATTCAGCTCCTTGTTTGTGGCCTGGTAGCTCTTTCCCATAGACAACGAGATCCCATTAAAACTCAACTATTTGGAATGGAAACTTGACTTCAGAAAGTATAGGTCTCCCAAATACTGCTTTGGAAAAACTCAGGGTAATGAAAGAAAAGAAGGACCGCGGAATTCTCCTTAGTCTCCCTGTAGTCTAGCATGGGGTTTCTTTTCACTTGGTGATTCCTGGTGGAATTTTGGTCCAGTACTTTTCTGATAATAGGTGATGGAGGATAGAAGCCAGAGGGCTTTCAAGGAAGGAAGGGGTCATTAAAAATAAAAGGAAATTAAAAGGAAAGCCCTATCTACCAATGCAGGCAGAATGTCTTCAGCAGCAGTAGCAACAAACAGCATAATCGAGAAACTGTTCTGGAGTGAGCCTCCTGTCCAACTACTCCCATGAACTCCGACCTTTGGATACGAGAAGGGAGGAGAAGCTGAAACCTTTGTGGCTGAAGTGCTATAAACATCTTTTCCTACCATTGTTTGTTTGTGCTAGGGAAATTCTGCAGAGCTTAAGAAAAATATCTTAATGGAGACAGATTTCTAACGCTTGCTGCCCCCCAATGCAGTAAAAATTACTGTTAATTCTGTTTATACTCTCCCCGCCCCCGACTCCTCCTCCCTTAATAATTTAAAAAGTGTAATAGACAACAAAATGTAGCTGTCCTTAGGGTAAATGACCACAGCTTTGCTTGGTGGGGATTAGCCAAGTGTTTCTTCATCC
>CM053623.1:394589264-394610025 GCA_028646595.1 Phalanger gymnotis
AGGTGTTATTTTCTTCAGTATTTTTGGGGGTCTTCTTTAGCAAGTCATTGACTTGTTTTTCATGGTGTTCTCACATCACTCTCATTTCTCTTCCCAATTTTTCCTCTAATTCTCTAACTTGCTTCTCCAAATCCTATTTGAGCTCTTCCGTGGCCTGAGACTAGTTCATGTTTTTCTTGGAGGCTTTTGATGTAGGCTCTTTGACTTTGTTGACTTCTTCTGGCTGTATGTTTTGGTCTTCTTTGTCACCAAAAAAAGATTCCAAAGTCTGAGTCTGAATCTGAGACCGTTTTCACTGCCTGTTCATGTTCCCAGACAACTACTTGACCCTTGAGCTTTTTGTCAGGGCATGACTGCTTGTAGGGTAGAGAGTACTTTTTCCCAAGCATGAGGGGCTGTTTTCAGAGCTACTTCTACACAGAAAGCTCTGCCACACCAGTGCTCCTTCTCTCCCAAGAACTGCCAAGCAGGCTTGTGGCCCAGATCCAGGCAGGGCAAAGCAGGCTTTGCACTCCTGCTCTAATCTGCCAATTAATTCCTCCTACCAGGTGGGCCTGGGGCCAGAAGAAACTGCAGCTGCAGCTCTGGAAGCAGCTTCATTGCTGCACCACCTCTTCCACCCTGCCCCCCAGCAGTGGCCAACCTGAACTCCTTTCACTCTGTCCCAGCAGCTTTTCCCACTAACCTGCTCTGTTATCTTTGCTCTTTGTGGGTTGAGAAGTCTGGTAACTGCCCAGCTCAATGATTCAGGGCACTACAGCCTGTTGCCTGACTGCCTGTCTGGTCAGTCCTGGCGGGGCCCACACTGGGCTCTGATCTGTGCTCCATATGACAGACCCTTCCCAGTGACCATCCAGGCTGTCCTGGGCTGGAGCCCTGCTTCCCTCTGCTATTTTGTGGGTTCCACAGCTCTAGAATTTGTTCAGAAACATTTTTTATAGGTGTTTGGAGGGACTTGGGGGAGAACGTAAGCAAGTCTCTGCTTTCCAACTGCCATCTTGGCTCTGCCCCCTCCCCCCATTTGGGGTTTTCTTGGCAGCAATGCTGGAGTGGTTTGACATTTCCTTTTCCTGCTAAATTTGCAGATGAGGAAACTGAGGCAAACAGGGTTCAGTGATTTGCCCAGGGTTACACAGTAAGTGTCTGAGGCCATATTTGAACTCAGGAAGATGAGTCTTCTACACCACCTAACTGCCATAATAATAATAATAATAATAATAATAATAATAATAATAATAATAATAATAATAATAATAATACCTAGCATTTATATAATACTTCAGGGCTTGCAAAGCACTTCACAAATATTGTTTCTGGCTTCTAAAGTTTTATTGATGCCTTCTTTAATACCACAATCATTTCCCAATATAACTCCTTGTCTAATAGAACCCTTTTTGTAATAAAGAAAACCAGGAAATTGAAACCAATCTATAGAGGAATCATGTTGGTCAGTTGATGGAATATTTGGCAGCTATAGTTCTCCCTTCTCTAGCTAGGGAAGGGATATATGTCTCATCATTTTCTTTCTGGAGCCAATATTGTCTTTTCATTTAGTCAGAGTTTAGCTTCCTTTTGTATTGTTCTCATTTACATTATTATAGACCTGGTATATTGTTCCTTTTTGTTTCTGTTTCATTTTATACAAGTCTACCCATATTTTTCTGAATTCCTCCTATTTGTTGTTTCTGAAGACATGACAATATTCTATCACTTTCATAAACCACAGTTAACTCTAACATTCCTCAAATGATATTTACCCCCTTCCTTTCTAATTTTTGCTACTTTCACAAAAGCTATTATGAATATTTTAGTATATTGTACATGGAAACTTACTTTCTGTCATTGACCTCCTTGAAGTTTATAGGGAAGAGAACTCTTGCTCAAAGGATATGAATAGTTTAGTAACTTTTTTTCTGGGTATGATTATGAATTGTTTTCCAAAAGTATTGGACTAATTGACAGTTACATCAGCAATGTATTGTTATTCCTGATTTCCCATAGTATCTCCAGTCTGATTTTTTTCTGTCTTTTATCATATTTGCCAATTTGAAGGATAGTTACACCATACCATACTGGTGGCTCATATTAAGTTTGTGATCAGTTAAAAACTATAGTTCTTTTTCATGTGGACTATTGTCAACCCTTGCATTTTGTACTAGTAGTTCATGGGTAAGCTTTTGAACTCAATTGTACGACTATGCGTATACCTGGAGTATAGGACTGACCACTCACATATTGAATGATCACCCCCATTTAACTCACTACTCTTCCAATTACTTTATTTATCCTTAATCTTGAGTTCTAAGGCAGTTAGAGATATGTTCTGATATTTCCACATTAGATTTTTAAAATTGTAGCATCTCTTATTTTTTAATCAATTAACTGTGAACCCTTACCCCAATTGATAAAATATCATTTATTTCTTAAATGGAGAAAAGTTCTTTTCTTTCTATAAGCATTTGTTTATCTCTTTCTCTAGATAAAATTCCCTAGTTGCTTGGCCTTAAAATGACATCAGGGTCACTAACTATACTATTTAATAGAATGATAAACAATAAGACAGACAAATAACTAGTTATAATGTCACAGCAGTGAAAAAGATCACAACTAAAGTCGTCTTTAACTATTACTTTACAACAGCTAACTTCTCACAGTTTTGACGTTTAGTTCCCTTAGGATACTGATTAAATCACGTTCTCAAGAATTCTCATTTTTTTTTTAAAATTCGCTTCTCTCAAGGAATAAGTTCCCTCATTCCTTTCCCCTCCTCTCCCCATCTTCTCTTCGGAAATCACAGCTAAAACATTCTCTCTGGAATGACAGTTAAAAAACTTGGTCTCTTCACGTTCTTCATGGAGTGACAGTTAAATTGTCACTCCATGATTCCATTGACTCTTAAAGGTGCGGTAACAGTACCTACAGTTTCTGTGGGAGGTGCTACTGAAGCTGGTGTTATAAAATTAAGCTTTTTCATTTTAGCCCAATGTTTCAGAGTTGTGATGTAGCCTTTTTTAGCCTTGAAGGACTATCTGAAAGAGATATATGAAAAGTCTTGACAGTTAAAGGGATTATTTGAAACTATGCAGACTATGTGGTCTGCCTAGTTCAGAAATATGAAGATACTTTAGCTGAAAACCCATCTAAATGGATGTTTCAAATGAATTTGCATCACTTAAAAATGACCGAGACTTTATGGGAGTATAACTCATTGTTTAATAGTAGCATTCCGACATCGTAGGTAGATATATTTTGCCTCATAAATGGTTGAAATGGAAATTCAGGTTGGATTCTACTACTTGGAAAATTTGTTTACAAATTGTTTCATTTAAGTTAGCAACATAGACTTGGCCCAGAGGTCTTTCCCCTCTCATTGATTTTCCTGGATAACATGGCATTTGCATCTTTATGTGCATTTCCCCTCTTATTTCCCTCTTGAAATTGTTTCTTCTATATTCTAAACCTTTTCTATCTCTTACACACCCTTGTCTAACAAGTGTGTTGAGTTACTTATTGGTTTATAGAAAATTTGAGTCTGTGGGAAAAAAAGTTATGGTAAAATATGGAATGAAATTACCGAGATGAAATTAATTTTAAGTTTCTGAAGAGTCGTTAGATTTGTGGCGGATTTGACTGTATTTAATGCAGTGAAGCGCTCCATAGGTGTTTAAAATTTTTGTCAAATTGAACTGAATTTATTGGGCTTCTCACCCATGTCTCCTTGTAGCTAGAAAAAAATTATTTTTTGCACTTTGAAAACTTCCAAGTTTCATTATTTGTTTAAAAGTAAACAAACATGAATTTGCTAGATGATTTTGAAACCCATCTTGTGTCCAAATTGCCCGATGTCCTTGTTGTGACCCATATTCATGAACCAGGATCAGATCTGAATTCATAAAACCTGATTTTGAATCCCAGCTCTGATACACTCACCAGCTGATCAATATTAGGCAAGACACTTGGACAATCCGAATGTATTTCTTCATCTGAAAAGTGGGAATTATGGCATTTCCACAGCTATTTCACAGGATTTTGTGAGGAAAAAATGGCACATTGCTATACAAAAATGTCGTTATCATTAATGCATATAGGTATGCCTCTGGGCCCTAACAAAATACAAACAAACATGAGATGGCATTCAAAATAAACTTGATTTGTTCACTCTTTTTGAAACATGGCTATTGACTCACAAATAAGATATTTTATAGCAGAATTTTTTTTTGGGGGGGCCTGGACTTGTGATTTACTAATGCAAGTAACTCCTGGAACAGAACTCTTGTAATTCATGTTGTTATAGGCAGCTAGGTAGCACAGAGGATGCAACATGGGACCTGGAGTCAGGAGGACCTGAGTTCAAATCCTGCTTAGACACTTCCTGGGCAAATCACTTCTACTCTTTGGGCCTTAGATTCTTCATCCTTAAAGTGAAAATACTGACCTCCCAGGGCTGATGTGAGGGCCAAAATGAGTTAACTTATGTAAAATGCTTTACAAACCCTAATGCTACTATTATTCTCTGGGTCCCTGCTCTGTAGCTTAAGGTCTTAGAGAGTCACCTGAGACACTGGGAGGTCCAGGTTCAATAAATCAACAAGCATTTATTAAGGGGCACTGAATGCGAACCTAGGTTTTCCTTGACACTGAGGTCAACTCTCTCTCTCTCTACTATAAAACACAGCCTCTCCCTGCAGAATAACATAGGAAAACAATTTTTATTGCATATATTCTGCATAGTCTTTCTGTTATATTTTTGTTAAAAAACAAACCTCATGCTAGATTTGCCACAGTTGCCATTGGCTACTTTGATGGATCTGGGACCTCATCAGCATGGTCCTTCCCTTCAACAGTGTGCATAGCAACCCATGCCTATCTTCTCATTCTGTGAGATTCTTGTTTGTGCCCTTCCATAAATCTTCCTTATAAAGGACCTACCCGAAGTGCTGGAGGCTTTCCTCCAGGACTTATAAAAACAAACCAAATAGAAAAATCTCCAAAATTTTACATGGATACTAATGTAGCCCTCAGGCTGTCCATCTGTTATCCTTCACCCTTACTATAGAACATCTCCTTTTTTGAGCATACTTGTCCTGCGTGAGATATTTCATAGGATTTCTTGTGTGCTACTCATAGTTGGAAATGTAAAGGTGTCCTGGCAAATGTTTAACAAACTAGTTCTCCAGAAAAAAGAAAATGTAGCCATGACAATTTTTAAGTTTAATCTGAATTATTAACATTTTTTTCCATCACTTTCTTAGGTCTAGCCAATCAACAAACCATTAAATCATGCCCCGATTTTTGCACCAGTTTCTGAGGTGTAAATACTTACAGCCATTTGAACTGTCTTCAACCCTGCCTCCACTCATTGTTTTCTTTAGATTATCTGTAATCTTGATTCTTTGGAGATTGTGGTGATCTTTGTTTCATAGCTACGTCTCATCAACAGAAAAATAATGGTGTTTAAAAGAAAGCCTTTTTTGGTGGGGTGGAGGGGGGAGTGAGAAGAGAAGAAAAGGGGGCAATGATCAATTTGAAATTGTTAAAATTAGTGCACTTTTCCAAAAGGCAATCTTGCCTGTTCTCTTCCTTCTATTCAGTTTTGGGCCTCCTCATTTTTAATTTTCAGTATCTGTGCAAGACATATGTACTGGTGGACCAACTCAATCATTTGTCCAGTGATTCATCAATTAACATTTATTAAGTACCTACTATGTGCCGGTACTGCACTAAGTGAAGGTGATATAAAGAAACACAAATGATAGTCCCTGTTCTTGGTGTAAGATGAGGAGACAACACACAAAGAGCTAATATACAACAGGAGACATGTACACAGTAAGTTGGAGGTTGTTTGTTTTTGTTTTTTTCTCCTTAGTTCTCAAAGAGAACCAATGGCATCAGCAGGGTGATGTCTTGACTTGCAAGTGAATTAGATTTAAGTGAGGGAGGGCTGTGCAAAGTCATCAGCTCCATTCTCTCCTTCAGAATCATCAGAGTCCGGCGGTGAGACATAAGTCCAGACAACTGGTCATGGCCCAGGATGCAATAGAAAACCTTGGCCTTTTTAAGCTAAGCCTTTTCCAAATCTCAGTTTTTCTGAGGCAACACCATTTAGTGATTAAAGGCTAGGCAAGAATTGGGACAAAAGATTGACCTGGTTTATCTTCACAAAAGACTCAGTCTGGGAGGGGAAGAGCCTCAGTTTTTGGCCAGAATAGAAACAATTGCTATTTACTCACTCTGGTCATCTAAACCCAGACAATGAACAAGTGAGGCTTGGGCTGAGACCTATTATTGGCAAAGGCAATAGATTGTCCTGTGACAGTCACAGAGGGGTGTCTCTCTCTTAGTCATCGCTGGCAAGATTCTTGCCAGAATCCTCCCTTATAGGGTGATCCTTCACCTGGAAGATGCTCATCTACCTGAGAGCCAGTGTGGCTTCAGAAAGGGCAGAGGGACGGTTGATATGGTGTTTGCTGCCCTACAGCTCCAGGAGAAATGCCAGGAGCAGAACAGAGGTCTGTACACAACATATGTAGATCTGACCAAGGCCTTTGATACTGTCAGTCATGAAGGCTTATGGGAAATTATGTCAAAATTTGGTTGCCCGGAGAAGTTCATCAGCCTTGTATGTCAGTTTCATGATGGCATGCTTGCCTGGGTTGTAGATGATGGACGATGCTCTTGTGCCTTCCCAGTCACCAAAGAATGTGTGCTTGCTCCCATGTTTTCTAACATGATGTTTTTAGCCATGTTGACAAATGCTTTCAGTGAAGATGAACACGGCATCAAGGTCAGCTACCACACTGATGGTAAATTCTTCAACTTGAAAAGTCTACAAGCCAAGACCAAAGTGGAAGGAGTGTTGGTGCATGATTTTCTGTTTACAGATGATTGTGCACTCAATGCAGCCTCTGAAGCTGAGGTGCAACAAAGTATGGATCACTTCTCTGCTGCTTGTGCTAATTTTGGCCTAATAATCAACACTAAGAAAACACAGGTGCTCCATCAGCCACTACTGCACCATCCATACTTGGAACCATCAGTTACAGCAAATGGAGAAGTTTTGAATGCTGTGGATAAGTTCACTTACCTTGGTAGCATACTCGCTGGGGATGTACATATAAATCATGAGGTTGATGCACACATTGCCAGAACTAGCTCAGTGTTTGGGAGGCTCCGAAGGAAAGTGTGGGAGAGAAGGGGTATTAGACTGCCTGCCAAACTGAAGGTCTACAGAGCTGTGGGGCTGACCTCATTGTTGTATGCCTGTGAAACCTGGAGAGTCTACCAGCGCCATGCCAGGAATCTGAATTGCTTCCATTTGAATTGTCTCAGGAAGATTCTGAAGATCCCTTGGCAGGATAAGATACCAGACACTGAGGTCCTCTCTGGAACTAAACTGCCAAACATTCGAACTCTACTTCAGAGAGTGCAACTACGATGAGCTGGCCACATTGTTGGAATGCAGAATGTGTGCTTGCCAAAAAGACTATTTTATGGAGAACTCACCCAGGGCAAACATTCACATGGTGGTCAGAAGAAGCGATAGAAGGACACTTTCAAGGTCTCTGTTAAGAACTTTGGAACTGATTATGTGACATGGGAGAGATTGGCACAGGACTGCTCAGCGAGGCATTGCCACCTCAGAGAAGGTGCTGTGCTCTATGAGAAAAGCAGAATCGAAACAGCTCAAAGAAAATGCAGGATGTGCAAATTTAGGGAATCCACCCCAAATGTTCATACGGACTATTTGTGCCCAACCTGCGGTAGGGCTTTCTGAGCTTGTACTGGTCTGGTCAGCCACAGGCAGACACATTGAATCTTGACTTTAGCATAGTGATGTCATTTTGGTTCTCTTTGAGAAATGACACCAACCATTACCGACCAATCAATGAAAGCCAGGGCAAATTGGGTTTAAAGGCGTAGTTAAGTAGCCCCATTGGAATCACAATGGACTTTTTCAAAGCCTGTTTTTCTGGAGCTAAATTTCAAGAAATCATAAACGACAACTACATGAGACAAAAGATTTAATTGTCCCAGTTTTTTGAACAAAAATTGCAGGTAGTTTCAGAGGGAAGGCACAAAGATTAAGGAATATTGTGAAAGGCACATTTCTTTAAGGGGAAGGTGTGCTCTGAGTTCAGAGTAGTATAGTGGACAGCTTGAAATCATGAAGATCTGACTTCAAATTCTGTCTTTGGCACATATAAACTGTGTGACCAGAGATAAACCAATTTACCTTCCAGGGTGTTCCAGACATCTCTCTAGAACTATGAATAAACAGGAGATGCTTATTTGTATTGGCAGAGGGAGTTCCCTGTGGGAAACATCAAACTCACTTTGCAAAAGAGTGCAGCCAAACCAGATTAAAATATAATGGGGAGATGTTTAGCAAATGAATAAAAATATAATACAACACAGATAACATTGCTTTGTGGTTTTCTAATCAGTATGCCCAGGGATCCCTTCCTATTAGAGTTTGACACTATTGCTTTATACTAATAAAGTCATAGGTCTGAACTGAGTATCATAATCTGTATATTAGGCATTTTTGATTAATTTTTTCTTTTATGGAACGTTTGGTCTCTTTTCAGTGGTCATGGTTCTCAATGGGGAGCAACATAGAATACTGGGGGCTTGAAGAAATCAAGGCATTGTCACCTGCAAATAGTAGCATCTGGAGGACCTTCCCACATAAAAGGAATCTCTTTTCCATTTGAGCTTCCATATGTTGGACAAATGCAATGAGGGTGATTAAGGCTTTGGTGAGAATTTAGCACTGTCCTTTAGGCCTTCTTCCGACAAAGTTATCTGTAACTGAGGCTGTTGAGGAATCTTACGTGATCTGAACATCATCATGAAAGACTTTGGTGGAGAGCCTTTAAGACTACATTTTGCCCTACCAAGTCAAAGGCTTTTTTTATGATCAACAAGCAATAAATACAGCAGGAGCATGTATTTTCTGCATTTTAGTAGATTGTGGGACTGTGAAGACGTGATCTGCTCGCTATTGCATTACCTTTGGAAAAACAGCATCAGGATGATCTGCTTTCCAGAATGCAGAATATTTGCTCTGCATTTTAAATAAGAGCACAAGTAAGTATAGATGTCTCCTTCATGCAGTTCTGGGTCATGGCCATGTTTTATTCTTGCTGGATAGATTAGCAATTGTACCCAATCTTCTCTCTGACACAGTAAGATTAATGAATTGGTCTCCAGAATCAAGTCTAAGGAATTGTTTTCAGGATAAGAAATAAACTTGTTTTTGCTAAACTGTGAAGAGATTGATGCCCTTAATTCAGTCGTATTTTGTTTATTTCAATGTGCAAAATGTCTGGGCTTGTGAGCACTGTACCTGATTTGTCACCTTAGGAAAAGATAATTTGGGATCTTTCACATTTCCAAATTATGTAGTGCCTAAGGAGCTGACCTCACTGACAAATGGGATGTTACTGCATTACGCTCCAACAAGATGCCATGAGGTGGCCGATGGTGTGAGCTGAATATTACTTTATTAACACAGACACTGGATTCCAAAGGTTAATGTTTTTGTGTGTAAGACAAATTACCCAGAAGAAGATTTGCATCTTGAAAGAAATACTGGTCTCTCTTTGGATAGACTTGTTTTGTGTTCTGTTGAGTAGGTTGTGGGTTGCCAGGACATCAGATGGGTAAGCTTATTACAGTTCTTTGAAAGCAATGCTTTTTTTCCTGGAAATGGAAGCTTTTCTAGCAATTGTGAATTTGAATTTTTCCTTGTTCCTGCAGCTTATGTAATTCTGCCTTTTTCTAAATGGAATTGGAGGATAGAGGGGTGAGGCAAACCAAGCGCAGATTGTTGAGGTAATGAGGTATGGGGAAACACCAATTTGCCAGTTTACCAATTGTCCAGCATAGATAGGGAATCATGAGGCCTGAGAGGGAATCATATCGAATTGCAGAATTAGATGGGATTGTAGAAAACATTAAGTATGACTCTCACCCCAAATATGAATGGTCTCCATAATATTTATGACAAGTGGTTACTTAACCTTTACTTGAAGAACTTCAGTGATGGGGAACTCCCGGCTTCCTAAGGTAGCCCATTCTACTCTTGAGCGACCTTAATTGTCAGGATGTTCTTCCTTATTTTGTGGTAAAATCTGGCCCTTTGTCATTCTTACCCGTTGGTTGTAATTCTGCCTTGCAGTGGCAGGCAGAGCAACTCTAATCCCAATTCTATATGACTTTTCTTCAAATATTTGAAGACAGCTATTGCCTCCCCGTAATAAAAAGATATCTGCATTCGGATTCCATCAATTCTTTCTCTGGAGGTGGATAGCATTTTTCATCATAAGCCCTTCAGAACTGTCATGGATCATTGTATTCCTGAGAACAGCTAAGTCATTCAAAGTTGATTATTATGTGATAGTGCTATTACTGTGTATGATACTTTCTTGGTTCTGCTCACTTCACTTTGCATTAGTTCACATAAGTCTTTCCAGGTTTTTCCAAAATCCTTCTCATTCCATTACATATTTGGTATTCCATTACAATTTTACTATACACCACAATTTGTTCAGCCATTCCCCAATTGTTGGACATCCCCTCAATTTCCAATTCTTTGCCACTACAAAAACAAATAATTTGTCACATAGAGGTCTTTTGCCCTTTTCTTTGATCTCTTTAGGGGTAAAGACACAGTTCTTTCTTTGGAAGTGGATAGCATTTTTCATCATAAGCCCTTCGGAACTGTCATGGATCATTGTCTTCCTGAGAACAGCTAAGTCATTCAAAGTTGATTATTATACGATAGTGCTATTACTGTGTATGATACTTTCTTGGTTCTGCTCACTTCACTTTGCATTAGTTCACATAAGTCTTTCCAGGTTTTTCCAAAATCCTTCTCATTCCATTACATATTTTGTATTCCATTACAATTTTACTATACACCACAACTTGTTCAGCCATTCCCCAATAGACGGACATCCCCTCAATTTCCAATTCTTTGCCACCACAAAAACAAATAATTTGTCACATAGAGGTCTTTTGCCCTTATCTTTGATCTCTTTAGGGGTAAAGACACAGTTCTTTGTTTGGAAGTGGATAGTATTTTTCATCATAAGCCCTTCAGAACTGACTCGGATCATGGTATTGCTCAGAACAGCTAAATCATTCAAAGTTAATTATTGTACAATATTGCCGTGGCTGTGGAAGATGGAATACTTGTGTGAGGAGCAGCGAGGAGATCAGTGTCACTAATAAGTGGAAAAATTTTGGCACTAGAATCTTTCTATTGTTATGAAAAAATGTAATTTACCTGATCATTGAAAGAAGATGAAAATTTGGTTACTAACAATCAGGTAAGCAGAGGAACATAATGGAAGTAGTGACTCGGAGAAGCTACCGAGCAGGATGAGGAGCTTGTCTGAGACATCATGCTCAGTCGGTAAGTTAAACAGAGGAAGGATGAACTCGCTTTAGCAGTGGAAGCATCTATTCAATGCAGAAGCTATGTTTATCAAGAAACTTTTTGGACTGAGACAGAAAGAGAAAACTGAAGTTTATACTTCCATAATTCTGAATCACATTCAATTTTTTCTCACTCTTGTGCCTCTTTGGAAAGTTTTTGTAAGAGTGCCCATTCTCTCTCACAAATATCTAGTGGATAAGTGGAAGAATGGGAACCAGATTTTTGTGTGGATTGTGATATATTTATTACTTGTGAATTTGCTTTATATATAAATACCTATGATGTCATTATTGTTTCTTTTGTCTTATTATTAAATAAATGGTTATGTATAAGAGCTAAATGTATTAGCATTGCGAGTACACGGTATTGTGTAAATAGAAGCATATTGGTGAAGGCTTTAGAGATAAAGATACAGGGAATATATTTTCTTACAATGGAGTCACCCCTAGGAGCCTAAGAGGCTTTGAATGTTTAACCACATGGTGGCAGTCCTTTTCTGGAAAACTAGACCCACCAGAATAATGGAAAGTTGGAGAGAGTGAACCATCCCGGAGAGTGAATAGGCGTCCCCACGCTCTGTGTAAAAGATGTGAGGGGCTACAGTGTAGGCAACCACCTCATGCATGCATTATGCTAGAATTTTCTATAATCTATTTGATTAGCAAACTAGTTCTAATCCATACTAGTTCTGATCTAATGTTTGCATTGGTCCTCAAAATGTTTTACTCAGATCTCAGAGATGGGGATGTCTAAGCTCTTAAATTTCCATGTGTTGAACTATGGTCTTATTTTCAGCCAACCGGAAGCACTCCTATTAACATTCCAATTTTGTTAAGACATAAGACATGTGTCCTTTATAGGCCATGGGGGAAGTTCTTGAAAAATATAAAGGAAAGGAATATAAAGAGCATACCTCAAACAATTTTACATATTACGTGCAATAAAATATAGCAGTTATCAAGATGACATTATTCCTTGAAATAATCCTCAGCAAAAGGAATTCAGGCTAGAATAATGTATTTTATCAAACTATTTATAAGACAGAATTTTGTTGTAATGAATATAACAGCAATGCTGCTAGGAGCCACAGGCCAGGGCATTCCCTAATTTTAGTTGTTACTGCATTGTTATAACAGGATTTTAAATTAATAAGGTTATTGGATCTGGGCTCAGAGTTTGAATCTTGGTTCAGAGCTGTCTAACAAGCAGTGTCTTATAATAGTTTAGGTTTTACCTTTTCATTGGACTTCCTTGTGATCTCTTTGGTCAGGGTGGTGGCCTTAAGTCACAGACCAGAAGGAAAGAACCTTGATAAGTGATACACTAGCTAGTCAATTATTGAATACACCAGAGAGAGTCAATAGACTTAGAGGTAAAAAGGATCATAGAAGTAATTTAATCCAAGAGCTCCCCGCTCCATTTTATATACTATATTACCAGTATCATTAAATCCCAGGGTAGGAATTCCCTCCATCAGAACAGATTACAATCCAACTGATCTGTGACAGTAGATAATTCTTGGATGTTTCCTGAGGCTAAGGATCACATTAGCTAATAGTAGTTGTAAGAGTTAAAGTTTGGAACCAAGTTTTCTTGATATCAAACCTAAATGCTCTATCCACTGCATCATACTGCTTCTATATTATATAGATGCTTCTTGACTTTTGAGAAAACTATCGTCCGGGGGGGTCGTGTCATAATAATTAATGCCAAGAAAACACAGGTGCTCCACCAGCCACCATCACACCATCTATACTGGAACCATTGGTTACAGCAAACTGAGATGTTCTGAATGTTGTGGATAAGTTCACTTACCTTGGCTGTATACTTTTTAGGGATGTACACATTGATAATGAGGTTGACACATACATTGCTAGAGCTATCTCAGTGTTTGGGAGGCTCCGAAGGAAGAGGTATTAGACTGACTACCAAACTGAAGGTCTACAGAGCTGTTGTGCTGACCTCATTGTTGCATGCCTGTGAAACCTGGAGAGTCTACCAGCGCCATGCCAGGAAACTGAATTGCTTCCCTTTGAATTATCTTAGAAAGATTCTGAAGATCACCTGGCAGGTTAAGGTACCTGACACTGAGGTCCTTTCTGGAACTAAGCTGCCAAGCATTCAAACTCTGCTTCAGAGAGTGTAACTACAATGGGCTGGCCACGTTGTTTGAATGCAAAATGCATGTTTGCCAAAAAGATTTTTTATGGAGAACTTACATGGGGCAAACACTCACCTAGTGGTCAGAAGAAGTGATAGAAGAACTCTCAAGGTCTCTCTTATGAACTTTGGAATTGATTCTGTGACATGGGAGACATTGACATAGGACCACCCAGCATGGCGTGCCCTCATCAGAGAAGTTTCTGTGCTCTATGAGCAAAGCAGAATTGAAGTAGCTCAAAAGAAACGTGATGAGCAAATTTAGAGAATCTACCCCAAATGTGTACATGGACTTTTGTGCCCAACCTGTGGTAGAACATTCTGATCTCACTTGACTAACATAGTTTTGGTCCTCTTTGAGAATGAAGGACAACAACCATATTGATATTCAGCATTTGAATACAAATTCTCATGTCTAATTCAATCCAATAAATATTTATTAAGCACCTACTGTGTTCCAGGAACTGTTGGGAATACAATTAATAAAAAAAAAGACAGCCTCTGCTCCCAAGGAGCTGACAATGTAAAGGGTAAGACAGTGCACAAAAGGAGGGAGGAAGGGGAGTAGGAGAGGGCTCACCAGAGAGTTCTAAGCTGGAGTGCATTGCTTTGTGGAGTTGAAACCAGGCAGGGAAGCATATGCATAGAGGAGTGGGCTGAGAATCCAGGTTCTGACTTCTACAAAGGAAGGCTTTAGGAGGATTTGGTACCTCACCCTCTAAACCTTCTCCAGTCAGAAGGGAGAGTAGTCTGAGGGAGGTGGGATCAATTAAAGCTTGAGTTAGCAGTGTGGTGGTGAGTGTAGAAGTGATGAGCTTATCCTGGGGGTGATAGGGAGGGAGGAGTGTGATGGGAGCATTGCAGGCATCTTGTTCCATGGAGTTAAAACCAGGTAAGGCAGCACCACCAGGTAAGGTGGAATGAATGCCTTTTCTATGCTGGCTCATCTAAAGAGCACTAAAATCAAGACTCTTTCAATGTTGGCTCCTCTCATCCAACTTTTGGCCTCCTGGTCAGATGTTGTAGTCCTGGGGGACCTAGTCTGTAAGTTGAATGGTCAGCCTATTGTATATCATCCTTGCTACAGAGTGCTACAGTTCTCAATGAACTTCCTCTAGGATATCACTTGCCCTGACATTCTGCATACTCTTCATCTATCATGTGATCACTTTCAAAGATCCTACCCCATCCTTCTTTCCAGTGCACACAAGGAGGAAGGTCGGTGGGGACTACAAGTTTTCTGCTCACTGTTCTTCCTGGTTGGTGGACCACTTCTCTGATGTGTCGATTATCTTGAGCAGCCCTGTGGAGTTGACAATTTAAACCGTCATCTTCATGGCCACTTCACTGATGGTCACCATTGTGTAGAAGTGGCTGAAATCAGAGACTGTCTTATTCCATTAGTGACATTTGAAAAAAAATCATTATCCTCATTTGGTAAGACGAATATAATCTTTCTTTTCCTAATGTGAGTGTTAAGCAGTGACTCATCACAACCCAAAAAGCTCTGATTAAGCACTATGATTTCATAGTCCTAATGTGGCTGAAAGGTGCAGAAAACACACAATTGTCCCACATTTGTTATTTACCCTAAAAAAGCTTTTGACTTGGTAAAACAAAACTTAGCTTAGAAGATTCCCTTACAAGGAACCTCTCAGTCCTCTTAAGACTTTATTATATGTTACTTATAGAAGATGAAAAAAATACAAATGGAATAATATATGACCTTGGGGTGAGTGTTTTATTTTATCAGAGGGGTATAACAGATACAATGAATACAAAATATACACAGAACAAATAAAACCTCATTTTAAGGCAGATGGAGAACACTAACATTTAGGGTGGGAAGGACAGGAAAGGCCTCATGTAGGAGGGGGCATATGTGCTCAGCCTCCAAGGGAGCCAGGGATTACAAGGGGTGGACCTTTGGAAGAGAAAGCATCCCAGATATGGAGGACAGCTTTTGCGAAGGCACAGAGGTGAAGGATGGATGTTATATGTTGGAAGCAACAAGTAGTCCAGTTCAGCTAGAATGATGAGTGTATGAAAGGAGCAATATAAAATCAGCATGGAAAGATAGATTCTACTATATTTTGTAGAGACACAGTTGTTTGCATGGTTTTTCCCCCTTATGGGGGGAAAAAGAAATTATTTTTACCTTTCTTTGTATCTCAGAACTCAGCACAGTACTTGGTGCGTAGTAGGTGCTTAATAAATGCTTGTTGACCTGACTTGATTTGCCAGATTTTAAATACCAAACAGAGAAGTTTGTATTTTTATTCAAACAGCAATGGAGATCTACCAAAGTTTCTTGAGTAGTACAGTGACTTGGTCAGATTTGTGCTTCAGGAATGACATACTGATAAAAAAAGTGCATCCATTAGTTTATATGGTTTGTCATTTTTCTTTGTGTTATTGGGGATCCTATTCTCTCTGTTTTTTAGTTAAGCTTTGGTGGACAGGTGTCATTACTGTTAATTCACTTTCTCTTGAGTTTTCCTTCTGATCTGGCAAGTTATGACCTGTGTTAATTCACTTTGTTAATTGATGCCCTTGTGGTATAACTCGGCAGAACCTCCTTCCCTACTAGCAAAACCAAAAAACAAAGAATTTGAGTCCCTAAACACACACACACACACACACACACACACACACACACACTCTCATATGCACACTCTGTCATACTTGTTAGCCATGTGGTTTTAATTAAGTTTTAACTAATTCTCTTTATCTTGTCAGGGTAATTATGACTATCCAAGTCAAGTCACATTAATATGTGGAAATAGTTCTCTGGCATGTCTGGCCAAGGAACAAAGTCATTATGACCTGTCTTGCTAAATTAAAACAAGGGGACTGATCGATTCATGTTTTGCTACCTTTTTTTGATAAATTATGCTAAAGGTGAAGAAAAGTGTAAAGGGGACAAACAGAGCATTGTACTAAGGAATCTTTCCCATGTGGCAAATGTGTTGTGAACAAGGACTTATAAGCTTCTTAAATGTACATACCTGACAATGAAATCTAAAGTGATGTGCTTCTTTCAGTGAGATTGTTTGTGTAATGGAGGTTAAATAGGCCTTTAGGGGCCATTCAATGGAGCATTAGCTCAGGGCTCCTCTGGAAACTTATGGGGACTCATGGGATACGGTGACTCAGTGCTTGTACCTTTTGGGAATGATGAATTTCATGGCTGCTTCTGATCATGCGGCGGTCCAGTGCTCAAAGGATTTCTTACTTTCAATCTTAAGTTGTTTCTTGGACAAAATGCCATTCCCACACCTGACTTACCCTGTATATGAGTATCTTTTTATTCCTCCTTTGGGGTGATCCGGGTGTGAGCCCAAACCTAAGCTTTAAATAATGTATCTCTGGAGTATGTCTGAAGAGCATGAGGAAAGGAAGCCCAGATTGCCTTTCATTAAAAGCCAGGTTCTCCCAGGACTGAACCCAGTCTGGGTCCAGAACAGAAGGACTCCTCAGTTGAAAAGGGACACAGTATCCTAGCCACTGTAGACCCAGTAGTCCTTTATGGTCAGATTTATAATAATAACAGTTGAAAATTATATAGCAATTTATAATATGCAAAATGCTTTTTAGCATTCTATCTTTTCATCATGCAAACATGCCTCCTATATATTCTAAGGTTACTGCTGATCTCCAGGAGCTTTCTAGTGTATTTGTCACAGTTATTCATCTCAAACAATCAACAAGCATTTAGTAGGCACCTACCATGTTCCAGGCATTGTGCCAGGTGCTGGGGATACAAGTATAAAGAATGAAACAATCCCTACTTGTATGGAGCTTACATTTTCATATGAGGGACAAGGATATGGATATAAATACACGCAGAATAAATATAAACTAAATAAATACAAAATAGTCAAATATAAGGTTCTTTGAAAGGAAGAGTACCAGCAGGTGGGGGATTGGGAAAGGATTCATGTAGAAGATGGTCCTTGAGCTTAAACTTAAAACGCACCTTCCTTTCTTGAAACGTTCTCTTGGCTTCCAGAGTGTTGTGCTCTCTCTTTTTCCTGTCTTTCCAGGCACTGATTCTCTGCCTCAGTTTAAAAGTCATTTCAATTCAACAGGCATTCATTAACTGCTTTCTATGTATAAGGACCTTTGGTAGGTACTGAGGATATGAAGAGAGAATAAAGCTGCGTTCGTTCTATCAAAGAGTCTTTATTTGATTAACTTTTTCATTTTTTTTTAGAAACTAGTACCAAATAGTTTTAATGATTACTGCTTTAAAGAACAGTTTGAGATACTGTAATACTAGGTTTCTTTCATTCCATTTTCCCCCATTATTACCTTTAAGATTCTTGACCTTTTCTTCTTCCAGATGAATTGATAATATTTTATCTAGGTATATAAAGAAATCTGTTAGAAGTTTGATTGGCATGTCACTAAATCTATCAATTAATTTGGGTAGTATGCTTATTTTATCCTATGACTTGGCCATGAACAGTTAACAGAGCTTCATTTAACTTGTCTTCCTTAATTTCTATAGTGTTTTGCAGTTGTTCAAAGAGCTGCCATTGGCTCTTCTTTCTCCTCTTTGCCTACAAGCTTATACTTTAACCTGATTCTTTCTTCTTCTGCACTCCTCTTAGGAAATATAGCCCCTCTTAAGGGTTCAATGATCCTTCACACAGTCATTGGATCTCAGAATTGGAAAGGACCTCAGAGGCTATGTAGTTTAACTGATGCCTAGACAAGAATTCCCTCTTTAGTATACTTGTCAAACAACTCATTTTGACTTTGGTCAAGATCCCTGTGGGAGAGCCCACTAGATCTGAACAGTTCTTGTCCTTAAGGAGCTTATACTCTTGATTAGCTCTCTAACTGCTAGGGACTGTCTCCTTATACTAGGCCTGAATCTGCCTCTTTGAACATTCTAGCTTTTGTTTTTAGTTTTTTTCTTCTGAAGTCTGTTGGAAGATAGCTATATCCTTTTTTTTATATGACAACCCCTTCTAAGACTTGAATGAAGATATTCCATCTTTCCTCAGTCTAATATCCAGGCTCACTCTGTCCCCTGTGCTCAGTTTACATGTTTATAATTGCTTTGCATCTCAGGTATGTTATTTTTCCCTGAACATATCTTAAGCTTATCTTCCATTTTTGAACTGGTTTCTTTTCCAAACTTACCCTAAATTGTCTTAGACCCCTGGTTTTCTTTCCTTCCCTCTTTCGAGTTAGTCTTCAAATCCCATAATTTTTTCTTTTGGAATATGTGCTGTAAGACATTATAAAGGGGATGTTTTCAAGAGAACGTGGGAAGAATGGTTGGAACTGATACAAAGTGAAATGAGTAGGACTTTATATTTTCCAAAAAGTTTATGTGGTATTGGAATTAAATGTTCTTTAAATGTTTGGTAGATCATATGCATAATGAATATTAAATTTCTTGCCTTCTCAATGGCTGGGAGAGGAGCTGGAGATGTGGAGAGAATTTGGAACTGATAATAAGAATAAAATTTTTAAAATGTTTGGTATAATTCACTTATAAATCCATCTGATCCTGGGTTTTCTTTTTCTTTTGGGAGTTCCTTTATAGCTTATTCAATTTCTTTTTCTAAGATAAGATAATTTAAGTATTCTGTTTCCTGTTTTGTCAACCAGGACAGTTCATATTTTTGTAAATATTTTGGCATTTTACTGGGGTTTTTTAATTTGTGGACTTTCTAATTTTTTTTTTAGTTGCATGCCCAATTCATTGATTTCTCTTTTTTGTTGATGTAAGTGTGAGACAGAGATTTTCCCCTTTGACAGCATTCCGTAAATTTTGGTTTGTTGTCTGATTGTTGTCATAATTGTTAATGGAATTATTGATTGTTTCTATGAATTGTTCTTAGACCCATCTATTCTTTACAATTATACCTGGTTTCCAATTATTTTTAATCTATGCTTCAAAGGCCTTTATTGAATATAATTTATTGCATTATGAGATGCATTTAGTATTTCTGCCTTTTCGTATTTGTTTATTAAATTTTTACACCCTAATACCTGGTTGACTTTTGTGAAAGTGCCGCACACAGCTCAGAAATAGGTATGCTTTTCTCTATTTCCATTCAATATCCTCCAGAGTTCTATCATATCTAACTTATCTGAAGTCCTATTCATCTCTTTAACTTCTTTCTTATCTATTTTAAAGTTGGATTTATCTAACTGAGAATGGTAAATTAAAAAAATTCCCTACTATTATATTTTCTATATATTTCCTTACCTCATTTATTTTTTTCTTTAAGAATAGATGCTATGTCATTTGATGCATATGTGTTTGGAACCAATATTAATTCATTATTTTATGGTACCTTTTAGCAAAACGTAATTTCCCTGTTTATCTCTCTTAATTAGGTCTCTTTTGCTTTTGCTTTGTCTGAGATCATGATTGCTACCCTTCCTGCCTTTTTTGCTTCAACTGAAGCATAACAGATTTTGTTCCATCCCATTATATTCTGTATTTGCCTTTTTGTTTCAAGTGTGTTTCTTATAAACAGTGCATTGTTTGATTCTAGTTTCTAATTCATTCTGCTATTCTCTTCTGTCTTATAGGTGAGCTCACTCCATTCACATTCACAGTTATGATTACTAATTGTATATTTACATCCTATTCTTTTATGTTTTTCTTCACTTTTACCCCTTTCTTCTCTTTAATAGTTTGTTTTGCATCTGACAACTACCTCTCTTAATCTGCCCTGTTCTCTTATTCCTTTCCCCTTTGTTCCCTTCCCATTTCCCTTAATCCCTCTCTCCTGCTTTTTTATTGAGTAAGATGAATTTGTATATCCAAATGGGTATGTATATGTATTTTCCCTTTCATTAACTGGTTCAGATGAGAATGAGTTTTAAGTGTCTCCCACTCTCTCTACACTGCCCTGTCCATTGCATAAAGTCTTTCTTTCATGCCCCATTTATGTGAGATAATTTCCCCCATTCTTCCTCTTCCTTCCCCACTCCCATTACGTTTCTCTTCCCCATCCTTCCATTCTTCTTTGATATCTTCCAAATACAACAGAATCACACCCAGAGGCCTTTTGTCTAATTAGACCCCCATTAAGATCTCTGCTAATGGCAAAGTTCTTAGGGGTTACACATGTCATTTCCTCATATAAAAATGTAAGCAGAGGGGGTGGAGCCAAGATGGCG
>CM053623.1:394610525-394628404 GCA_028646595.1 Phalanger gymnotis
AAGGGAAGAGGAGAGAGAATTTGGAACTCAAAGTTTTAAAAAATAGATGTTCAAAAACAAAAAAAAAATGTAAGCAGCTTAACCTTGTTTAGTTACTTATGATTTCTCAATCAAGTTTACCTTTTTGTAGTTCTCCTGAGCACTGTGTTTGAATGTGAAGTTTATAAAACTCTGTTGAACCCTAGTCTTTTCATCAGGAATGCTTGAAAATACTTTATTTCATTAAAGGTCCATTTTTTCCCATATAGCAATATATTCAGTTTTTCTGAGTATGTTATTATTGGTCATAATCCTAGGTCTTTTGCCTTCTAGAGCATCATATTTCAAGCTCTCCATTTCTCTATATGGATGGCTATTAAATCTTGTGTGATCCTGTGACTCTGAGCTACATCAAAATTTTCTTTCTGACTGCCTGCAGTATTTTTTCCTCGACCTGACAATTTTGGATTTTGGCTATAATATTCCTAGGAGTTCTTGTTTTGGGGGTTTCTTTCAGGAGGTTAGCAGTTGATTCTTTTATTGTCTACTTTACCCTCTAGTTCTAAGCTATCTGGGCAGTTTTCTCACAATTTCTTGAAATAGGATTTTTTTTTATTTATGGCTTTCACATAATCCAGTGATTCTTAAATTATCTCTTCTTGATCTGTTTTCCAGACTAGTTGTTTTGCCTGTGAGATATTTCCTATTTTCTTCTATCTTTTAAGTTTTTTGGTTTTGTTTTACTATTTTTTTGTCTCATGGAGCCATTCACCTCCATTTGATCAATTCTAATTTTCAAGGAGTTATTTTCTTTGGCAAGGTCTTACACTTTGTTTTTTCTAAGCTATTAATTTTTTTCTTCCAATGTGCTGATTTCTTTTTGCCATTTTTTTCTTCTATCACTCTCATTTGCCTTTTAAAATAATTTTATGGAGCTTTTCTTTAACTCTTCTGGAGATTCTTGTTTGGCTTGTGTCCAGTCTGCATTTTTCATTTGAAGCTTTGCTTGTAGATATTTTCAAATCATTGTCATCTTTTGTATTTGTGTTTTGAACTTCCTTATCACTATAGTAGCTCTTTTCTTTTGTTTGCTTATTCTTCCAGCCTATTTCTTGAATTTAGACTTTATATTAGTGCTGGGCTCTGAGTACTTCTGGGTGGGGGGCTGGGGAGATGTCTGGCTTGAGCTTCTATTCCTTTACACCCTTCTGCTGCTTTCACAGCTCAGTTTGGGGGCCTACAATTTTTCAGTGCTCCCAATATGGTGTGATACAGGGAGAAGTCTGTTTGCTATCTTCCTGGTCTGATCTAAGCAAGTTCCTAATCCAGGTTTGGGTCTGTTGGCTTGTGTGTGGTTGAGTTTTAATAGATTGCTGTTAAACTCAGTCATTGTTAGACCACTTGGAGGCTTCGTAGGTTCAGAATGACTGAACCCCTTTGGTCTGGTTCTTCTGTCCTGGTTATTTTACTGTAGGCTTACTTGTTGGATTAAAGGATAGAACTGAGTCACCTCTCTGCTCCTGGGCTCAGTCAGACAGCTAGATTTTCAGAACTTATTTCTTGCAAAGTCTGCAGCTGGGGTTCATGCTCACTAGTGACCATTATTCTCTGCTCTGGATCTTTGACCAAGAACTGGGTAATGGATGACAAACCTGCCAGATCACACACGTTCTTGTACCCAGCACTAGTTCTGGGATCCCCTGGGAATCTCTTTATGCCCTAGTGTTTTCTGCCCTTTTTTTGTCTCATCCCTTTTTTCATCCCTGGGCACTAGAACATTCCCACCTTCGTCACACAGCAACTCATGTTCTCTGGGCCAGCCCCCATGTTTAGTGTCTGCAGTCTCTGTCTCAGGCTTTCCAGGGCTGGAAAGATGATTCAGTGTGACTTTTCTTAGCTTTCCCAATTAGAAATCACTCTGCCCCTCTTTGTAGGTCATTGTGGGGGAGGTGTTCTGGGTGAGTTGGATCAAAATAGTTCCTATCACTCTGCCATCTTGACTATGTCCGCCTATGCTGGTCATTCTCAAATTTACTTATTCAGCTCTAAACTCTCTTGATTCCAGTAACTATCACATTGCATCATGACCTTTTCTTTTCCTGTCCCTGCTAAAATCTCCCCTCTCTTCAGGAAGCCTTTACCAATCCTGCTTAATTCTAGTGTCTTTTTTCTATAATTATTTCCAATTTTATCCTGTATATAGCTTGTCTGTACATATTTATTCCCATGTTGTGTCACCTATTAGATTGTGAGGTCCTTGACAGCAGGGACTATCTTTTACTTTCTTTGTATTACCAGCAGTCAGTGTCATGCCCGACACATAGTAGGTACCTAATACATGTTTTACTGATTGGCTGGCTGAATTCCTGTAGAACTTATGATTCACCATACTGTTGAAGAGTTGCTATTGTTCTGCCTTATATTGTTTTCTCTAGTTCTCTTGAAGTATCCAAAAATCCTTATTTGCCCATTTGGTCTGTGAGCTCCTAGGGAGCCGTGGACTATTTTGTTGTATTCCCCAGAAAGCAAGGAACATAGGCATGCTCAATAAGTACTCGTTTAGTGGAAAAAGTAACAGTTTTGGAATTAAGAACTCCAGGTTTTACCTATCACTCTGCAAAGAGTGGCGTGACCATGGACAAATCACTTCCACTCGATAAACACATTCCCTCATGTATCCATGAGGAGAACAATAATTATGCTACATACTTCATGGGATGATTACGCTTTTTAGTATACTGTATGAGTTATCATAAAGGGATATTATCAGAGAGACGTATGCCCCTGGAAGAGAAGGTAGGCTGCTTAATCGTAGAGAAGGGTAACTGATGGCCAGCCCAGATGCTTTGATAATATGGAACCATATCAAGAGATCTTGAAGAAAGTCCCCAGCCTGTTGGACAGATACTGTCTGTAGCAGTTATAGATACACATGGATAAGAATCATGCACCTGAGACGTTGTGAGTATGCTGCTATCTACATCCTAGGGAGAAGAACCAACATTAACTCAAGAGCTCATCTTCAAAAACTGAACTAGAGACTTGCTGTGTGCCTTTGTTCACCATAGCACTTCATTCTTGTTGGGAGGTTTTCTCTGTCCCTAACAAAGGAAGTTGGTCATTCTTCCTGGAAGGGCATTTGGAAAAACATTCTGCGCTAACTCACTTAATATGGTCCTTCAACATAGAGTTGCCTCTCATGGGTCCGTGTGTGTGTGTGTGTATGTGTATGTGTGTTGATCAACTGTAGCTAAGTAAGGAGAGCAGAGGATTCCTGCTGTGCTTCTATTTCATGATTAGATTTTCCACCTCTTGTTTATTTTACATTCCAAAACCTTAAGTTTTGACTGCAGCATGTGAGGGGAAGATGTCATCCTCGAATGTCCTGCTTACTCAGCTCAGAGTGGCAGCTGTTCCAATAAGCAATTTGGTGTTTAGCACCTGAGATTTGCTTTCTCCTTCCAGCAAGACTGCAAACTCAACAAAATGTATGAAAGCATGAAGACATTTCCAAACTCTCTCCTCCATAATTCAGGAACAGAAGCAACTCTAGGTGAGACTGATGATCCACCCCCACTCTCCCTCCCCACTCCCATTACACAACTTCAGAAAATAAGTACAAGGCCTTATCTTCCAAGCCATAGCTAAACTTCTTTGGATGTGGTTATAGAAACCAGGTCATTGTTATTATTGCTTAAATGCTCTGGGTGAGAAACAATAAAAGCATTTACAAACATGGCTGATGCATTGATTTGTTTTGCTTGGCAATAATTATATATGTATTGTGTAGTGGATAGAGCCAGGTGGATTCCTGCCCTTTCTCTGACACATTACTGGTATGTGCCCTGGGCAAGTCACTTAACCTCTTAGGGCTCTGGGCAACTCTTTAAGACTTTAAAGTGAAGAGAAGGAGAAGTCCTGCAGTAGTAAAGGGAGCTTCTTACTCCACAAGTACCAGTGAAAGAGCATCAATAGAACACTAAGAAAATACATGAGAGAAAAGAAAAATGAAGTACAAAAGGAGGCACAAACCGGGCGATTTTGTTACTACCTCATCAGAATTGGGAATCAGATTCTATCCTTCCTAATGCCATGTCCAGAGCTCTTTACCAATTGTCTCATTGTAGAGACTGTGTACACCCCAGCATCTCTCCACTTAGATTTTGGGGAACTGTGTACTATAACTGGTGATTGTGGGTAAAATGGTTAAAATTAGTACTATTTCACCTTCTAAAATATTAAATATAAAATTGTATGTATCAAAATTAATTATTATGTGCAACAAACTTTAGGTATAAAAATAGCCTTAATTTCCTTTCTCCTTCTCCAAAATGTTCCTGATACACTCTGTCCCCTCCCTTTTCCCCCTGGCAGTATTCCACCATCTATCCCACATCTCCAGAATAGCACTTATGAGTTCTGTCAATGTATTTCAAGCCTTAAAAGTATTCTGGGGCCAAATTAGTTTGGAAAACATTGGTCTACAAGGATCCAATTTGTGACTAGTTACCATATGGTGTTAAGTGTTCCAAAAAAGAGGGCCCCAAAAGCTTTAAATAATAATTGGCAGCATTGTATATTTCTCTTCCAAATAATTTCAAAAATCTCATTCATCCCATGAGTTAGGCTATGATAATTGGTGTTATCATTACTTAGTAATAGGGCAACAAGGCCCAAAGTAATTGTCTGCTACTGATAGTTTTCCAAAGTCAGCAGACCCAGAAAAATCAATCAAATATTTTTGAAACATCCACATGTGCCAAGACAGTATGCTAGGGTTTAGGAGGTATTCAGTAAAGTATACCTATCCTTGTGGAGCTTTCAAACTAGATGGAGCAACAAAGCATAAGTAGTGGAAAATTTAAGTAACGTGAGACACCAAGATAAGAGATGTAGCAAGATATCATGTGATTGCTAGATTAGGGCTACAGGAGTGCGCAGGAAAGAGAGATCATTGGGGGCTAGCGTGGTCTAGGAAGGTTCAAGAATGAGGACAGGCTTGAGTTGGGCCTTGATGGGTGGGTAGAATTTAGGTAGAGCAAAAGGAGGTGGTAAGACATTTTGAGTATAGGGAATAGCATAAGCAAATGCATGTAGGTGGGAAAATGCCATCTGGCCCATTTACTTCATATCAGTCTCGCCCACACTTACCAATACCATCTGCACCAACACCTACCACTTTCCTCATAAGTAAACTGAGAGCCTACAAGCATCTGTTGGCAGCAAATACTCTGAGTTCTTCATTATAACCAAACAGGCCATAAAGAGGAAAGAATGCTGTTTCTTTGAGACCCAATGCCTCATATATTTGGCCCATTCCTTAATTCTCTCCTGCCCTGCTTTGATTTCGTTAATTCATTCAACATTAGGAAACATTTATTAAGTACTAGTTGTGTGTAAAGGATGGTACTAGGTCTAGGTGGACAGAACTAAATAAGACATAGTCTTTGTCCCTAAGGAACTTATAAACTATTGGAAGAGATAAGTCACATACAGATAAGATATAATACAAATCAGAACATATTAAGGGTATAAGAACATAAAGTCCTATCTAATCAAAGTAAGGGGAAATCATTTCTGCTCGAGTTATCTGAGGATGTTTTATGGAAGAGGCAGCTTTAGAGTTGAAGAATGGGTAAGATGGCAGTTGGTGGATGTGGGGCACGTATAGTATGAGTAGAGATTTGGAGGCACCATTTCTTTTGAGTTGTGAATATGCGTATCAGTGCTTATTTCCATCATTGTTATGATTTTTTCCCTCTGAAGCACCAGTCTCGTCTTCTAACCAGCTCTTGGAGAATGGAGATCATGTCCTGTTGGAGTGCCTATTATATAGTGCTAGAGTATGGAACTTAGGGGGCAGAATGTTTGGGTTCTGCTCTGTTATACTTTAGTTTTTTGATTTTGGATGAGTCCTTTATCCTCTCTGAGCCTCCTAGAGTCTGGTGAGTGAAATGAATCAATCATCTCAATTGAAATAATTGTGTATTAAAGGTAAATGATTGCTTTTCACCTAGACCATCTCTCTCTTTAAGATCTAATTTTTGCCAGGAAAGTGTAAAGTATCATATTCAAAACAGATGAAGTGTATTTTACTTCTTTTTGCCTATATAGGGGCTCATACTTACTTAGAAATAGAAAAAAGCATTTATTTATCAGAGGGAACATTTTTAGACTGGTTGTTGTTGTCTTTCATTGTTAAAAAGGACTAAAATGACATCACTGTGTTGTGTCTCATTAGATCAATATGAGCTCAGAAGGCTCTACCACAGGTTAGACACAAATAGTCCATATAAACATTTGAAATGGAGATGTCTCTAAACTTACCCATCTCATGTTTCTTTTGAGCTATTACAGTTCTGCTTTGTTCGAAAAGCACAGTGCCTTCTTTGATGTGGGCTCACCATGTTGGGTGGTCCTGCGTCAGGGTCTCCCATGTCTCACATCAATTCCAAGTTCTTAAGAGACCTTGTGTGTCCTTGTATGACTTTTTTGACCATCATGTGAACACCTGCCTTGTGTGAGTTCTCTGTGAAATGGTTTTTAGACAAATGTACATTTGGAATCTGAACAATGTGGCCAGTCCATCAGAGTTGTGCTCTCTATAGTAGAGTTTGAATGTTTGGCAGTTCAGTCTGAGAAAGGACCTCAGTGCCCAATACCTTTTCTTGCCAGGTGATCTTCAGAATCTTCTTATGACAATTCAAATGGAAATGATTCAGTTTCCTGGCATGGTGCTAGTAAGCTGTCCAGGTTTCATAGGCTCTGTAGACCTTCATTTTGGTAGGCAGCCTAATACCTCTTTTCTTCCACACTTTCCTTCAGAGCCTCCCAAAATCAGAGCTAGTTCTGGCAATACATGCACCAACCTTATCACCTATGTGTACATTTCTGGAAAGTATACTGACAAAGTGAATGAACTTATCCACAGCATTCACAATTCTCCATTTGCTGTAATTATGGTTCCACCTATGGATGGTGTGGTGCTGGCTGGTGGAGAACCTCTGTTTTCTTGGTGTTAATTGTCAGGCCAAAATTAGTAAAAGCAGCAGAGAAGGGATCCATACTTTACTGCGTCTCAGCATCAGAGACTGCATTGAGATGAAAGTCATCTGTGAACAAAAAGTCATGCACCAACTTTTCTTCCACTTTAGTCTTGGCTTGTAGCCTTTTCAAGTTAAATAGTTTACTGTAGGTGATCTTTATGCTGTTTGCTCTTGTTGAAAACATCATGCTACAAAGGGTGGGAGCAAGCACACAGCTCTGCTTCGCTCCACTGGTGACTGCGAAAGCAGGAGAGGATTGCCTATTATCTAGAACCCATGTAACATGATATCATGGAACTGGTGTACAATACTGATGAACTTCTCTGGGCAACCAAATTTTGCCATGATCTTCTATGAGCCCTCACAATTGTCAATTAAAGGCCTTGGTCAGATCAACAAACGCTGTGTACAGACCTCTGTTCTGCTCTTGGCATTTCTCCTGTTGGGAAGCAAACACCATATAAGCCATTCCTGAGCCCTTTCTGAAGCCGCACTGGCTCTTGGGTAGATAACCATCTTCCAGGTGAAGGATTAGCCTATTGAGAAGGACTCTGGCAAGAATATTGCTGGCTGACAGTGACTAAGAGAGAGACCTCCCACTCCCACCCCCCATGATTGTCACAGGACAACCTATTTCCTTTTCCTTTATAGAGATGGATGATGGAGGCATCCTTGAACTTCTGGCAGATAACCTCCTCTTGCCATATAAGCCAGAAGATTTCAGTCAGCTTTTGTATGAGCAGTGGACTGCTTGCCTTGTAAATCTCAGCTGGAATAGAATCAGCACCAGGCACTTTGACACATAAGAGGACCTTAATGGCATTCAAAACCTCTTCTTCGGTTGAAAAGTCAGCTAGAGAGGGATTGACTTCAACCTGAGGCATACAGTCAATAGCTTCAGAATTGGTTGATGATGGTCTGTTGAGAATGACATGGAAGCATTCAGCCCATCTCCCCAGGATTGTGTTGTTATCACTAATCAACGTTGCTCTATCATCTCTCAGTAGTTGAGGTGCACCTTTGGTCTTCGGTCCATAAATAGCCTTCATGGCATCATAAAAGCATTTTGGATTGTTACTATCAGCATAAAACTGAATTTCATTTGCCTTCTTACTGAGCTAAGAATACTTCATCTCTTCAAGTTTTGCTTGCACTTAACTTTTTATGAAGTTAAACGCTCTTCTTTAGAGATGGATGGACTATCCTACTTGCAAACTCAATGGAGTTCTCATTTCTTGCTTAGCAGCTTCTAAATTTCCCCATGATCTTTGTCAAACCAATCTTGATGTTTCTGAGTGTTCTGGCCCAGATCAGTGTATGTAGTGATGTACAACAAATCTCTGAAAGCTGCCCACTCCTCTTCTGGTCTACTGTTGCCATCTGTGTATTGGCTCAGCTTTCCCTCCAAGTTAGCAACAAACTGTTCACACTCAGAGGAATGCTCTAATCTGTTGATATTAAGTCTTCTGGTAGTCGTCTTGCCTTGGGCTGCCACCTTTGTTGAATGTGCATGTTTAGCTTGGAGAAGATAAGTCTATGATTGGTCCAGCTTGCTGCACCACACTTCACCTTCATCACTCTTACTTCCTGTCTCTCTTTTCTCCTTACATTGACGTAGTCTATTAAATGCCAATTTTGCTGTGAGGGTGCATCCATGAAATTTTATTGCATTTAGGTAAATAGAAGACACTGTTGGTGACGAGTTCATGAGATGCATAAGTCTTTAGTAGTGACTGTTACTATTGCTGTTTCTGACTCCATTGTTCTCAAGGACTCCCTGCCATATCTGAAAGTCTATGCCTTCTCTGGCCATAAAATTACCCAGAATTACAAGCTTGTACTTTTTTTTGGCACATTGATGATGAGGGTCTCCAGGTCCTTATAGAAGTTTTCTTTGACCTCATCTGGTTTATCATGGTGGGAGCATATGTACTGATGATGAGGGCAGGGTGTTTTGCTTCATGACATTTCCCATCATTGTGGCCATGCCAGAAAAACATGTATCCATCTCTGACTTCAATAAGCTGGCCTTTATTTGCTGGCCTTATTTCACTCAGAGCTACTATTTGGATGTGATACCTGTTGAGTTCTCTCACAACAAGAGCTATTCATCTTTCAGGTTACTGAATTTCTTGTTATCTATAAGTATGTGCTTATTCCATGTACCAGTAGTGAGTGGAATCATTTTCACAAAAGTTTTTGTACCTTTTTGTGCGTGTTTTAACACAGAGTAGGATCCCTGCCTGTTGTGGTAAACAGTCCAGGGTTGGGTGAAGCAGACAACTTTTAGGGTACCTTTTCTATCCCCTTCCTCATTCCAGGAGGTGAGCTGTGAAGTCCTTTAAAAAGGTTGCTCAGACACCCAGGGGACTGTTGAATCTCACTGCTACTTCAGTCCAGTGAGAAGACTACCCTGTGTGCAGGATTGTGTGTATAGCTCCCAGTGTATCTGTACCTGCTACTTTATGGCTCGCCTATCACCACAGGACTTTGAGGTAGGCAAAAATGATAAAATGGAATGAGTGATGTCTTTTGACTTGTGCATAAATTAGACCTAAGTGAGGCAGAGTTGCACAAAGTTGTCAGGCTCATTCTTTTTACCAGAGTCATCTCAATCCAGTGGCAAGACATATGTCAAGATGACTGGTGATGGCTTGGGATACAGTGGATGACCTTGGAGTCTTCAATGTCTAACCACTCCACAACACCTGCTTTAGCTGCCTCTATAACTGTTGGAACAAACTGTTGTCATCTGCCTATTCTACCAAGGGAAGTCTTCACATGCTTGGTGTAGACCCCGCCCCCCAACTTACTGGTGGGTTTGAGACTCATCAGTTGCCATCAACCTGGTTTAGTCCACATGCCATAATGCTTTACTGGGGTGTAGCCACTGTGCATGCTACAGCTTCTTGGAGCCACAGAGGAAAGTTAGTTGAAAGGTGGACACCAAAGGTGGAAAGCAGCCCTGAAGGTACTAGGCACCCCTGAACATCCATACGTCTCACTTTTTTAGGTAGTGATATGGTGAGCACACCCAGTTCTAACTTACATGTCCTTTAACGTATGAGAAAAGATGACTCTTCTTGCCAAGGCAAACCTCTCTACTTGAACAAGTGATCCTACTCCATCCCATCTTCTCTAGCAGATTGCCTCCTCTCTCCCCTGCCATCTCACTTATCTGTAGTCTCTAATAGGGGAGACAACATGCAAACAAGGGAGTTTTTCTGTATCCAGTTGCTCTTGAGTACTCTCTTTCATTAGTTAGAATGGGAGCTCTTTGAGGGCAGGGACTGTTTTTGCCTTTCTTTGTGTCCCTGATGCTTAGCACAGTGCTTGGCACACGGTAAGTGCTTAATGATAAATGCTTATTGACTGTTGCCTATCTAATCTGTCCTTTGCTTTCCACAAGTGTTCCATGTTTCTCCCTATACCAGAAGAATCACATGTAAAATCAAGATCATGATTTAACAAGTCATATTTGATTTTTCTTGAAAATTTAATGAATACAACCTTCTACAGTAGTGAGATGGTGGGTCTTGCTTAGGAGGGCATCATCTTTCTGGATTTGGCATGGAAGCAGGTAGACCTGAGGGGATTTCAAGAGGCACTTTGGAGGCACGTAGCTGGTGTGTTATTTAATTTAATTTAATTTTTCATGGAAGATTTCAGAGAATCATTACCTTCATCCATTTGCAAGGCTACCCTCAGGCCGGGTCACTAGAGTCACTTTCTCCAGCTAGATCTTCATTTCTGTTCTTGTACCCGTCATTGTTATCAAATTTTCTTGTGCACCCTTGGGCAAGCCAGAAGAGTTACACTATCATATGCTTTCTCTTCCCACTTCTCTTCTATCATTTTCTCATTTTTGACCTTTACTTCCATCCTCAAAATGCCTCTTATCCCACTTCTGCCAAGCCCTCGCTATCTTTAGGGATTTCTGGATCTACCCCAAGACCTCTTTCCCTATATTTCCTTCTAAACCATTATCCTGGGGTTATTATTTGAGTCCATCTATTTGACTGTACAATGTTGCAACCAAATCAGTTCTAGGGCTGCCTGTGTATTGGTTTAGTCTCTTGTTTCATTTGAGATCTGATATAATTTTTTATTTCCCAAGATACTCCTGAGGAACTTTGTGTTCAGAGCTTGGATCCTTCTTTCTATTCTCCTGCCAATATTCCCTATTTCCCAAACCCAGATTAGAAGGGATAAGACATTTGAAAAAGATGAGTTTGTGCTGTCTTGGCACTTCCTTTTTCAATAGCAGATTTCTTATGCTTTGATAAACCTTTTTTGGCAAGAACTTTAATTGTTCAGGGTGGGAGCAGATCCTTTTACCCTCCGTGCCAGCTGGAGGTTTGTCTCCCAATCATTTTCTCCTTCCCACTAGAATGAAAAAAAATACCGAATTTGGAGTCCTATCATAGTGATGTTATGTTTCTATTACCATACTGCCCTTCCAGTCTCAGTGTACAGACTGTTTTCTCATATATTTATCTTTTCCTTTTGGGGGCAACTCTTCATTTCCTGAAAGTCTATGATCACTGTAGGGCTTTGAGTCCTAGGGTATTAAAAATGCTGATCACTTACCTAATGGGTAAGAAATTGACTAGGAGTGGATGTCAATGTACTTGTAGCAGCCACCAAGTCAGACATCAATCAGTTTCGAGATCTGCTGGTAGATTGTGGTTAAACCATAGGGGACCCCATGAAATCACAATATTCATATCATAGAGTCATAAGTTTTAGAGACTACAGAGACCATCTATGAGGAAATTAAGTTACTTTCCCACGGTCACAAAGGTACACGGAGGAATTCTACTGGAATTGCAACCCAGGTCCTCTGATCTCAAACTCAGAATTTTTGCTACTCCATTAGAAGCAGACATTAGAAGAATTCAGAGTCTTTGGTTCTTGTGGAACAAGATTGTATAACAGCTTTGTTCACAGATAAAGATCTAAAGCAACCTTCTATTTAAAAAGAACACAAAACACAGGTTTCAAAGAGGAGTTGTATGTTGATATCTGAAATGAAAGGAAATGGTGATATTGATGTTTGTCAATTTCAGTTTTAAGAGGAAGTTGAGCTATACTGAATTCTTGCAACTCTGCAGATGGTAGTAGGTGAAAAAATGGAAATGGAGTTAAGAAGAGTATATTGTTTTAACCAGTTTTCTAAATATATTAATATTCTTTCTCTTAAAACTATGGGGGTGGTTAGACTGGACTGGAGAAATAAAGCATACTCCACCTCTTTCCTCCCTTCTTCACTAGAATGTAAAAGCTCTTTTTGTTTGAGGATTGCTTGATTTTTTGTACTTGTATTCCCAGTACCTAGCACAATGCCTGGCACAGAGTGCACATTTAATACATACCTACTGATTGATATTAACTATTGATTTTTCTCAAGTTCAGTGTTCAGTGCTGTCAGAGGTGCCTTCAAAGGATCCTAGAACTTGGAGCTGTAAGGACTTTAGAGAACATTTGATCCAATCCCTTTATTGCATATATGAGGAAACTTATCAGGTTAAATTATTTGCCAGTGGACATGTAACAAATGGCAGTGCTGACATTTGAGGTCAGGTCATTTATTCATTCAATAATGTTTATTAAATGCCCACCCTGTAGAAATTATATTGTTCATTAGGGTCCTTGACCCTTACCTTTTCAAAACTATAGGTTTGAAGATCCTGAGAAGGACAGCTGGTGGCATCCTTGATAAAGAACATGGACTATCATTCTAGTTTCTTTCAGTGATCAGGGCAATGTTGGACAAGCCAGTGAGATTTTGGGCAAATAACAAATGAGAGGGAGAGGTTTAGATGGAGGGATCAGGTTTAAATAAAAAAGAACTTTAATATTTTTCCTTCTTCACCATTGAATATGTTCTCTGTCTCTTCACTTTTCCTCACAGCATTGAGCTATGTGGGAGAAAGTAGACTGGTCAATGAGCATTTAAGTACTTACTATGCTCCAGTTACTATACTAAGCACTGGGGAATGAAATAATCACTACTCTTCAAGAACGTACATTCTAATGGGGGAGACTATATACATATATATGTATATATACACACGCATACATATATACATATAAACACACACATATGTATGTAAGAGCATATATGATAAGTATTTGTTATGAGAGGAGGGAAGGTGCTAGCACCTGAGGGGATAAGGAAGGACTTATTGAAGCAGGTAGCACTTTGAGTCTCGAAGGAAATAGAAGAGGCAGAAGTTAGGAGAAAGTGTATTTCAGGCATGAGGGACATTTGGTGCAAAAGTATTGAAAGGCAGGGCAGGAAGAAAGAAAATAAGCAGGTAAAGAAGGAAGAAGGGTAGAGTGGACTTTTTATCCATTCTGCGAAAAGGAAAATCCATGTATGACTCCTTTCTGTTGTCTCAAGGTACAAGCCCCCTGAACAGCCCGTATACCCAAAGGCTTTTAGGCCACTAATATTTCATGTCAATAAATGATCACCTTGAGGTGTGGAGGGAATGAGTACCCAATTTCTAGAGGAAACGGCTCATGTTATTCTCACAAGTCAATCCAAACGACAGCATCTAACTGATTGAGAGTTATAATTACAATTGACCCTAATAAAAAAGCCAATTGCTTAGAGTATTTTTATTATTATTATTAGTGACAATCTTACACTGGAGTTTCACTTTGATGTACTTGAGTTCCATTCTAAGAACTGCCTTATTGTTAAGGCTGCCTCCTAACAAGGCATATCTGACAATTCAAACGATCAGTGGTATTTATTACATTCCTTCTGTATGCCAGGCACTGTGGTTGGTGCTGGGGATACGAAGATGAGTGAAACAATCCATTCAGTAATGAATTTCCCTTGTGTAGAGGCCAAGATAGACCAGAGTAATGTTGCATTCTCCTTTGAGTGAGGTTTTTGTGTGGTTAATTATACTCTTATGCAGTTCATGATGTGATATTTCAGTTAAAGTGCATTATTTATATTGTAATAACACTCTATAATTTTTTAGAGGGAGATCACCATCACTTCCTTGTTAATATGTGATTTGTGGCATTTCTAAATATGAATATGAGATCTTGGACCAAACGTTTTTATTCCCCCATAGAAATGCACTTCTAATTTAAGAAAGAAAATCAATGGAAAAGTCTGATTTGAATTACAGAAATTTAATCTCCAGCCAACTTTTCAGAAATGTTTGTATCATAAAGTGAGTTATTTCTTAAACTTCAGTAGATTTCATTGATATGGATACAACTAGTGGTATAGATCATCACCCATCCACACCTTTTCATCTTTTGTGATTCTTGCACATGTCTTCCCATAAATCTTCCATGGGGATGCTATCCAAAAACTTGAGGCATTCATCATTTGTAATGAGAGCAAAGGATGACAGATGGATAGCTTTTTGCTCTCATTACAAGACAAGAATGCCTCCTTTTCTCCATCATGCATTTTTGGGATATCTTTTACATAATTTCTTGCATGTAAGTCATAGTTGGCAATATGTTATATCCACAATGCATCTGCCTATTGTTCTCTGTATTACTTGTAACCTTGATTCTTGGGAAGTTGTGATCGCCCATGAGTTATTGTCATAATAATAATAGTTTACATTTATACATTACTTTAAGGTTTGCAAAAACACTTTGCACTCATTATCTCTTTGAGATATCCATTATATTATTATTATATCCATTGTATATCCATTTTATTATATCCATTTTACAAATGGGGAAACCAAGATTGAGATGTTGTGACTTGCCCAGGGTCATATGGCTAAGAGTCTAAGGCACAATTCGAATGTGGATCTTGCTGACTACAAATTCAGCACTCTATTACACCCCCTGTGATCCCTCAAGCCATATATCATTGTTGGAAAGATGTTGGTGGAAAAAAATGGGTTTTTGCATCAAGAAGCTGCTTGAGTTTGCTAAAAGTGTTGTATAATTTTCCAAATGAGGTCCAGACCAGACCACTCCTCTCTTCCTAGCCAATTCTGGGCCTAGTTCATTCCCCATATGTAGCATTTGTGCAAGATACTAGTGGAATAGCTCAACGAATTGGCCATCCAACTACATGTCATAATCTAGACAACAGGCAGTCTTTATCTCCTTGGCTTTTCCTGTTTGTTGTTAGGCCAGTCTCTTTTGAGTGGTTGTAGATTTCATCCAGGAGGATCTGTTTCACATTCTGGGTCTTAATGCAATCAATATGTCATTCACAAACAGGAACATCTGGAGGAAAAGCATGTATAGGTAGTCCCTATCCCACTTGGATTCTACATAGGACATCCAACCCATGAAATAAAGAAAAGGAAAATACTTTTGTTGTTTCCATCCTTAAGTGACTTAAATAAGTGACTTAGGGGCAGAGATTCTTCCATTTTCACCTTTGTATACCAGGCATCTCATATAGTGCTTGCACATAGTAAATGCTTGCTAATTGATTGCCTAATAATAATAGTAATCAACATTTATATACTGTTTCGCATACACGATATGATTTGATCCCCAATACTACCCTGTGAACTATGTACTAGGAAAAGAAGGAAGAAGGATAGAGTGGGCTTTCTACCCGCCCTACCAAAAAGAGAATCCTTGTGTGATTCCCTTCACTATTATTTTCCTCATTTTACAAAAGGAGAAACCGAGGATAAAAAAGAATAAATGATTATCTTAATACCCAAGGTCAACAACTCACAAGTGGCAGCATTGGCATTTTTATTGTACAGCTATTGTAAAACTAAATCCTTTTCTGCTTCTACCAGATCACAGTTGCCTCTAGTTTAATTAATACAAATATGGGCTATGTGACACTTACTATTAGGTAATAATGAATGCCCAGGTTATTTGCATTAGTTTATTACCCTATTAGACCTTCAGCTCAATGAAGGCAGGAACCAAACCATGTCTTATCTTTATATTTCCTCTGGCACCAACTACAGCGTTCTGCATACAGTAGCTATTTAACAAAGGTTTGGTGAATGAATTTGTGAATGAGGATCTGGCTTTAATTACAGTTTCCCAATGTACTCCAAGTTGAAAAAAAGGTTATTTTAAACAGTAGGATTTATTTCTTAGTAACCACTACCTATGGCAGGTAGAAAGCATAACTGATATAAGAGTAGGCTGGCTCCTTCACTAAATTCTCAAAATAACTAACCAATTCCATGTGCACGGATCTGCTTTGAAAAGCAAATGATAAAAGAACAATATTAGATAAGTCATTTTAATATGTTTCCAAGTGAAGGTTAAATATGAACTAGCAGTCCATTGGTAGCAGATATTTTGGGTTGGTTAAGAATATTGTGACTGCCTTTGAAATGTCGTGCCTCTAATTATCCCCCCCCCATATGCAGAGAGTCCTGTTCCATCCCTGCTCCTCCCTCCTCTTGTTCTTGACCCTCCAACCTTTAGATTTGACTTCTTCACACGTGCACATGGGCCCATCTGAGACAGATTAAATGTCAGCCTTGTGACAGGAGGCTTTTTTCAGGGGACTCTTGCTAATGATAGTTATTGATCTAGGGGGCCGCTTTGACTTAAAGGCCAGATCAGGATAAATCCTTCTACCTCCTCCCTCTCTTTGTCTGTCCCTCGCCCCATTCTTACTCCTTGGTTTCGTTTATGGGAACATTACTTCTTCCTGGACATGGAAAAACTGTTAATTGTTCAAATTTTTGTTCCCAGTGTTGCCGTGTGTAACTGCGGCAAAATCGCGATATACTCTAGGATGTGAGAAGAATTCACTAAAAAGAGAGAGCTAGTCATGGGTGAAGAAAATTATATTGAGATATCCTGACAGATGCAGGCTTTTTGGTCCAGTCTTCTAGCCAAAAAGGTTCCACACCTTGAAAGTGGCACAGAATGCTCACAAAATCTTGATTTTATGGATTTGGGCTTGCTTTATAGTTCATGATTTTTCTGACTCCGGAGCTATCAAGAAAATGTTTACCTAGACTACGCTTCCAATTTGACAGATCAGCAGCCCCAGAGTTCACTGGCTTAGTTCGTTCTCTTTAGTTGTTAATGATGAGGTGATTGCAAGATAATAGATTTAAAGCCAGAAGGAACATTGGAGATTATCTAGTTCATCCCCCTTCCCCATATTACAGATGAGGGAAATCGAGGTCCAGAGTACTAGTGCCAGGAATCAAATATAGGTCCTCTGATCAAATCCAGTACTCTTTCTTTATACTATTCTACTAATTCACTGTAAGCTGGGCTTATGGGTTTCTTAATAAAGGCAGCCATTGTGTGGTAGAAAATGATGTTGGAGTCAGCAGGCTTGGATTAGTTGGGCAATCTTGCCTCAATTTCCTTATTGCAACATGGGAGTAATAATGCTTTTACTCATCACCTCACAGTTTTGTGAGCATCCAGGGGGATAATGGATGCAAAGCGCTTTGTGGCTTTAAAGTAGTAGGTTAGTTTAAACTCTAATCCGCCTCTCATCCAGATCCCTGGTGCTCCAATTGCCATCTTCTACAAGCCACCAAAAATCCTGTTCTCCTCATTCTATCCCATTTTTCAATCCGATTTCCCTTCTCTGGCTCTATTCCTGGAAATTGGCCCAGTATTGAGAACACTGACATCTAGGAAAGTCATAAGTCTTCCAAATCTCATTTCATAAAATCCCCTTGCTGTTTTCAGTTACTGTTTTCAGTTGATACAAAGGCAGAGGGCTCTTCTTTTTTTTGTTTATTTATTTATTATTATTTTTTAATTTATTTTTGACATGTTTGGTTTTCAGCATTGATTTTCACAGGCATTTGAATTACAAATTTTCTCCCCATTTCCTCCCCCCCCACTCCAAGACGGCGTACACTCTGGTTGCCCTGTTCCCCAGTCTGCCCTCCCCTC
>CM053623.1:394628904-394673727 GCA_028646595.1 Phalanger gymnotis
TATATATATGAATTGGGATTGCATGCTCAAAATCTGGTGGAAGTATACAATCTATGATTAATTTTTTTTTGTAAGCTCCTTAACGGTAAGGATTGTTTCGCTTTTTTGTCTTTGAGATTTGGATCAAATGAGATTTGTAAGGCTCCCACAGTGCTTGGTACACAGTAGGTGCTCAGTAAATGCTTGTTCCCTTCCCCCCTTTATATCCCTAGTATCTAGCGCATAGTAGATACTCGATAGAGGATTCTTGAATTGAACTGATTCAATTGATATGGAAAACTATGGTCTCCTCTGAGAATGTTCTGTTTCTGGGTCCCAGGTCTAGGATCTTAGTAACAAAAGCCTATCTTCAGACTTGAATTGGAAGATGTGGCCTCCAAGATCAGCACCAGGACAGCTCTGTTGATGTTAATGAACCAACGTCCTTTTTTGACCTGCAGGAAAATCAGAATTCCAGGGAATGCTGACATAATGTGTTTTCTACAAGCTAGCCTTATTTAGGGCTGCTGCCAACTTTACCATCCTGCTGCACTGGTAGATGCATATTCGATGTACTCCATTGAGTTTAACTGCAGGGGAAAAAAAAAGGCCTAAGCTCCAGAGAGAGGTAAGTGGTGGCCTGTTATAAAAATCCATGATCAGCAAAGAGGTATTCTAATCTGGGTTTTTTTTTCATTTTTTGTTTGGGACCCTCCATCTTCCCTCATTGAACCATTTTCTTTGTCCCCTAAACCACATTCCCCTGGTTTCCCCCTCACCACACCTGGCTAAATCCCAGTGAAATAGCCACATACCAGTGATAAAAAAAATGAAAAGTGTTCACTTGTGTACATCTGTGTATTTCAGAAACAGAGATATGTTATTGGTTTTTGTTAAAACCAAATCAGACGTGAATTTTTTATCCTTGAGATTATTTTGATGATCTATCCATCCATTCGTTTATTCATTCATTCAATGAGCATTTATTAAATGTTAGACCGTGAGAAACTGGATTTCAATATACTGTATATATTTTCTTCACTTTCTACTTATAGGAGTGGTTTACAATGGGGTAGATTAAAATTCAGGGCCACAATCCCTCTGAAGGACTTTTGTAGGGATAGTGATCCATTTAGGGATGTCCAGACCTCTCAGTTGAATGTCCTGATATCATACACATACCCAGTTACAGAGAAAAATGCACTGGACTTCACCTCACTAGAACTGGGCTCAAATCTAGGCTTTGACAACAGTTTCAACCATGGATTAGTCACTTAATCTTTCCAATCCTCAGTTTTCTCATCTATAAAGTGGAGATACTAACCCTTTTACTTCCTTTCACATCATTGTTGTGAAATTCAAATTAAATAATGCACTAAGAGGTTATATGAAGAGCTTCTCTCTCTCTCTCTCTCTTTCTCTCTCACACACACACACACACACACACAGTGCTCTCTCTCCCTTCCCCTGCTCTCTCTCTCTCTCACACACACACACAGTGCTCTCTCTCCCTTCCCCTGCTCCCTCTCCCTTTCTCCCTACTCAACCCCTCTCCCACTGTCCTTTTCCCCCTTTCTATCCCCCTTCCTTCCCTCTGTGTCTCTCTGTGTCTCTCTCCTTCCCTCACTTTGTCCCCTCCCTTCTTCCCTCCCTCCAATCTTTCAGGTTCACAACATGTTTTCTCGTGATGGCTATTACAAGTATAAAATTTTCTCCATTTTAAAGATGAAGAAAGTGGGGCTTGATAACGAGAGGTAGCTTGTTCAAGGTAGGGCAGTTAATAAGCCAGCATTAGAACCCAAGTCTCTTGTCTCCATATTTAATACTTATTCTCCTATTACCACATTGGTTTTTGTGTTGAATAAAAGGGAAGAGGAGAGAAAAAGGACAAAAACTAAATCCAGCATCCTCCAGAATTTTTGTTTTCTCTGTCACTGGTTGGCTGGGTTGTCAATCAGCATTAGAGTAGCTAGCAACAGTATAATAACCCATTAAATTTATGTCCGGTTGCTGATTGACAGTGGTTGCTGATTGACAGCTGTGCTGGCCAGTCGCGTTGTGTCCTATCCAATTTCTGGGGTTCTTTTATTACAAAATCCCTGCCTAGGGCCTGGGGAGAGTGTTTGTGTGTTGCAGTGGTTTCCTAACAGCAGGCATTCCTTGGCCTTATGCTTAGGGGCTGAGTCCATTTTTAGACACAGAAAATTCAGCACTAGGAAAATGCGTTCCTTTTCATTAGGCACAAGCTCTACCCTGGTTACATAGAGTTTACTGTGAAAGGAAAGGCCCAAGAAAGGGGCAAAATCTTCTTCATTATATTGCTGGTTGTTTTTTTGTTTGTTTTTGTTGTCATTATTGACTATGGCTAGGAAGGGGAGCTTTTGTGGGGACACATTTACTCCTCTACTACCATCGGGTTTTAATGGGATTTATAGCGCTCTTCTTTGCCCCCTCTGGACAGTTCTGTCCTTCTGAGCAATGAAAAGGCATTTGTGTGGGGGAATCACACACCGGGCAGGAGATTCCCAGTGCCCCACCCCATAAAACCTAGTATCAGAGCCCCATCCTTCCAGCCTAAAGCTCTGATCCCTTTCCAAATGGAAATCCTCTAGGAGGGGTTATACTTTAAGTTGTTTCCAGTCACTTGTGTCTTAGCGCAAAGCCTTTAAAGCTCAACTCCAAATGCCACCTCCTCTATGAAGTGTTCCCTGATGCCCTGGTTGGCAATATCCTCCTAACAGAGTACTTTGTTTTTAATGCATTTAATGTATTAATGCACCTGTCTCTACTGTTATCGTGGTGCTCCCATCTGGATTGCAGTCTTATCTTCCTCCCGCAGGGTAAAATCCTTGAGGGAAGACCTGGTTAGTCTAGAAAACCTCTGGTTTGGGAGGGGAATACAATTAGCCTTTTTCATAACAAACTGCCCCAGCTTTAGAATACTCCCTCCTCAAATTCCCTCCATTTCTTCCACATCTTCCATGCAATATACATCTATCTCCCATGAAACCCCAGTTCAATGACAAACATTTATTAAGCAATTGGGTTCTGTGGGTACAAAGTAAAAAAAAAATTAAATCAGTCTCTACCTCAAAAGTTTATCATTTCCTGGGGAAAAAAAAACCTGTTCACAGTTAAGTAAATATATGTGCTAGGAAAATATAAAATTGTGAGAATTCTGAAACACCCTGTATGCGATTGAGATGAGACTGGAATGGATAGAGGAATTCTAAGGAGTGGAGGTGATGGGGAATGTTCGAGGTATGGGAGATTGACCATGCAAAAGTTGGAGGCAAGAAAACAGGCTGATTTGGCAGAAATGTTGAATACCTGTGGAAGAGTAATGATAAGTGAGTCTGGAAAGATAGGTCCTCTCTAATTGGTGCCTCCCTAATTTTGACAGCATAGGTAGAAAACAAATTACACATGCCAGGACCAACTCCTACCTTCCCCATAAAATACCTGCTCCTGTTTTCCGTCATTGAGCAAATCTGTTGGGTAGAATAGGGCCCAGGGGTCCTGTTGAACTGAGAAGGAGAGAATGAACCTGGCGTAAGCTAGGTATCAGGTCTCAAATGTGTCTCTTATGGGATCATAGATCCCTTTCTTTTCTTTCTGAGGCCCAAACTTAATTCCACCACAGTGAAATTGAGGAACCTCATGCATTCTTCCCCCTCTGGGGAGTCAGTTATATTCTTGTCTCTACAGTGACTATGCTCAGGATGTTTCTTTGCCCCCTCGTGCCCTTGGGTGTTAAGTCCCAAGCCTTCTCTTTTGAGTTAAAGTGTAATGTAGAACACGCTAATAAACCATTGGTGGAACTATGAATTGGTCCAAGTAATCTGGAAAAGAATTTGGAATTGTGCTAAAAAGGTAACTGAAATATCCATACCACAACTAGGCATATCGATGGATTAGATAATATATTTATTAAGTCCTTACTGTGTGCTAGACACTGTACAAAGTACTGGGGATACAGATAGAAGCAAACAAGATGAGTTAGAAACAGAAATGTTCTATGTTCGTCAAAATATTCATAACAGCAAACTTTTATGGTAACAAAAAACCGGAAACAAAGCAGATGCCTATCAACTGGGGAATGGCTGAACAAACTGTGGTACCTGAATGTAGTGGCCTCTTAATGCGGGCCAGAAGCTATGACATTTATGAAGAATTCAAAGAAACATAAGACATATGAGTTGATACAAAATAAAGTCAGTAGAACCAGGAAAACTTCATAGAAATTAATTATAACAATGTAAATAGAAAACAAGCACAAAATTTAATGCCATAGAATTATAATTCCCCTGGCCCCAGGGAAGAGTTGAAAAATGCAACTTCCTCCCTTCTTTGTCAAAGTTGGGGAATGTGGGTTTGGAATATTGCATATACTATCATACATAGTCAATGTATTTGTTGGTTTTGCTAAAGTGCCTTATTCTCTCTTGCTTTCTTTCTTTATTACTAAGTATGATTTACTAAGTAGGGGATAGAGAGGGATGTATTTGAAAATGAACGTGTTGTAAAAACAAAGAGAATATAAAAAGGATAAAATTGAAAAATAATATAAGATTCCTATAACTAAAACCCATAGTTTTGCATTAATAGATTATATGTGTGTATACATACATACATATCTATCTATCTGTCTGTCTGCCTGCCTATCTATCTATCTGTCTGTCTGTCTGTCTGTCTGTCTGTCTATCTCTGTATCTAAAGCCCTCCAACTGGACGTCCTTTATACTCCCCAGGTCTCAAAGTGAGTTCATTATCTTTTTTCTCCTAAGTTCTCCCTTGTCTCTAACTTTCCTAGTGCTGTTGAGGGCACCACCATTTTCCCAGGTGCCCAGGCTTACAACCTGTAGTCCTTGACTCTTTTTTCTCAACCACTCCCAGCTATTTCTGTTGTCAAACTCTGTTGATTCCATCTTCCTAGCATCTCTCCTCTGTATTCCTTTCTTCCTCTTACACGGCTGTGCTACTAGTTCAGGCTCTTATATCTCATATCTGAAATACTGCTATAACTTTCTACTTGGTCTTACCACCTCAAATCTCTTCTCATTTTAGTCCATCCCTCTACTCCACTCACAAAGCGATCTTCTTAAAATACAGATACGATCGTCTCATCACCCTCTCCCCCATATCTTATACCATAAACTGTAGCGGCTTCTGTTACCTCCAGAATCAAATATGAAATCCTTTACTTAATTTCAAAAGCCCTTCACAATCTGGCCCCTTCCTGTGTTTCTAGTTTTTTTATACTTGACTCCACCGATTCTGCGACATGCAGCAACATTGGCCCCCTCGTTAGTCCTCAGACTAGACGGTCTCCTGACTTTTCACTGGATGTTCCCTCTGTCTGGAATACTCTCTCCTCACTTCTGCCTCCTGGCTTCCTATAAGACTCAAGACCATGCTGAAGCCAGCTTAGTGGGCTTACCTGATGGTTTAATTTCCAGTGTAAACATTTACAGCTTTGAAATTGGCAAATGCTACAAAAGCAGAGTTTGGTTTATTATTTTGTTGATTATTTTGACTTAAAATGATAGTGAAGATGTTAGCAATGCAGATTAAGCTTAAAAGTGTTGTGTATATGCATATATACAGACATTTGTATTTATATATAAAAATGTGCCTATATGTATACATACATGTGTGTATGTATCTAGGTATAGTTCATATGTATGTGACTATATATTCATATGTGTGTATACATACACACACATATATGTTGTTATACATTTAGCAGCACACCGCTGCATGTCAGTGTTTTAGGTAACTCTCTAAGGCCCAGGTGTGGACTCCCCAAAAGCCTTTCTAATCCCAACAAAAGGAATTAATTCCAGATTGCACTTTAACCTTTCCAAGGTTCAGGGAATTATCACAAATATAAGGCTTTCTCCCAGTTCCTCCTGATAGATGAAAAAAAAAAAACCCAAGACAAGATTACAGGTAAAGAAAGTCAGAATCACATGCAAATCTTCTGAGATGACTGCTCTTAATTAGACGCAGCAAATGACTTTTGGCATTCCTAATTTTTACCTTTTTGTAACAATTCAATTCATTCTGGGGTCTTACCAGAGTAGACAAGCATGAAATGAATTTTCCATGGTAGTTTACCAATGGCAGAGAAACTGAAAGCTTCGAAAAGACTGGAAGAAGTTATGTAAGATTTGGCTTCAGCTGTATTTTTCACTGGGTAAATTCCTTCTGAATCGATTCTATGCAGTCATATTATTCCAAAGAAATGAATATTTTTCTTGCCTCTCTTTTTTTTTAACTCTGGCTTAAATTTAGCCCATTTCCCAAGTATATCCCATATGACTAGGTGACCATAGTTATCCCCTTGATCTGACCATTTCCACAGCTATAGTTTCTAGGTCACATTTTTAGGAAAAATTCTCTTGTGTTGGCAGCACAGTTGGAAGGGAGCTCTAAGCTCCATTCAGCTTTTGTCTCCAGCTGCATCTCCTGCTGGCAAACCTGTACCTAAGCTGATGTGGGCTCCCTTTATTCTTTGCTCTACTGTTATGGGTTTCAACAGGGGGAGTCTGATAGGTTGGTAGTTTTATGTATCTTTTAGAGAATTGTTTAGTCCAGTCCTTTACCTGATTCATGAATATCCTCTACCAAAGCAAGTGATCACCCAGCCTCTGCTTGAAAACCATTGAGGGATGGGGAGGTTGATATCTTGTGGAGACAGTGAGGTAGTGGGTAGGAGTCAGAGGAGTCGGTCCAAGAGGACTCAGGAATGCCCAAGTGTGAATCTTGCCACAGTCTCTGACTGTGGGCAAGTTGCTTAACCATTCCCAGACTCATTTTCAAAATGAGAATACTGATAACACTTCCCTTACAGGGCTGTTGTGATGCTCAAATGAGGTAATGTGTAAAGTGTTTTACAAACCTTAAAGCCTTATATAAAAAATTAGCTACTGTAATCATGAGACAGATTTCCCCCCCATAATTAACAGCTCTATTTGCTAATATGTTTCAGAATCAATAGACTTATAGACTATTAGAGCCAGAAAGAACCTCAGAGATAGTCTATGCCAGTGGTGAGTACTCGAATAGAAATGGGGTCAACTAGACTGTACTAAGGATTACAGGAGGCTGCAAATGACTTAGGAAACCACATATGAACATTATCTATATTCTATTGTGTTCTCATTTGTTTTGGTAAATTTTTCCCAAATACATTTTAATCTGGTTCTCTCAGTGGAGGACTCCATGCTTGATACCACTGATCCGCATCCATTTTACAGGTGAGGAAACTGATACCCAGAGACAAATGAATTGTCCAAGCAAATGGCAGAGTAGAGGCCTCACCGCACAGTGTTCTTTAACAATTTAATGAACGTTTCTTATCCCTGCTATGTTAAGACTTGGTATTGTGGTACAGTGGAAAGAAGAATTGGACTTAGAGATAGAGACTTTGAGTAGAAATTCAGCCTCTGTCTTTTTTGTTGTTGATACTTCATTTTCTTTCTTTTTTTAAAAAAATATTTCCTTTAATTTTTAATTTATGGGATAAAACATTTTTATAACATAGTATAATAAAAAAAAGATGATTGCACATGAAACTGCAAATCTATTATGTACAACTTACTATTACTTTTAAATATATAAAAGATTATCATGTAATTTTTTTCCTCCTTTCTTTCCCCCCTCTATCTTTCAATGGCTCTGCGATCTTGGATAAATAGCAGCATTTCTCTTGGGCTTCAGTTTCTTCATCTGTAAAAACATGGGGTTGGACTAGATGGTTTTCACCCAGAGTGGTAAAGTGACCCGGCCACAGTCACACAGGAGTACATGGCAGGTCCAGGATTCTGAGGTCTGCTGACTCCAGTTCCAATATTCTTCACCTGCCCAAACATATGCTGTGACAAGGTAGCCGGTGCTTTCCATGAAAAAATCAGGGGATTATTATGCACAAAGCACTGAGGTTATCACATGTGATCCTGACAACAATCCTGGGAGGTACGTGCTAGCAGTATCCCTGTTTTACAGACGAGGAAACTGAGGCTGAGAGTCTAAGGCAGGATTCAGACTCAGAGTATTTCCTGATTCCAGGTACAATCCTCTCGCTGCCTATTTCTCACAGGCCTTCAAATAGAATGGAACTTTCTTTTACTGCGTCTAGGAGGTGGCTCTGCTCTCCTGTTGAGTCAAGTCACTTTCTGGATCGGCCCAAGTCTGGGACGCACCTAGATCCGAACAAGTAAGTGCTGGATTTCATGCCGGTGGAATTTTCCTTATAACCGACCAAGTCAGTTACAGAGTGAGCTGCACTCTTTAGAAACAATAGGGGAGGCTCTTAAGAGACATTTCAGGGCTCTCTTTTCCTAGCTTCCTTTGGCTTTCATAAAACAATCGCTGCGGCCTCCCAAGTTAGCTAAATTCTTCAAGACTCAAAGACGACTATCATCTGGGTCTGCTGATTTGTGAAAGTTCCTTTTCTCCACAAATTTCCCTACCGCCTCTAAGCGCCAGCTGGAGTAAATTAGGGCCCTCCGCTGTTCATCCGTATGCCTTTCTCCATGGAGGCAGCTTGGCATCGTGGAAAGGGGGCTGGTCTTGGAATCTTCAAGACTTGACTTCCAATTGCTTCTCCTGTACTTACTGGGTGACCTCTGGCAGGCCATTGAACTACTCCCAGCCTCACTGTCCTCAGCCATAAGATGGGGATGACAATAGCATCTGTTTATTTTGGGGACAACTGAATGTGCTTTGTGAACCCTCAACCACTGTAGCAATGTAATGAAAACCTGAGACGATATAATACTAACCTGTGTGACTTGAGTTCAAATTCAGCCTCGGGAACAGATAGCTGTGTGACCCTGGGCTAGTCACTTAACCTCTGTTTCTCTCAATTTCCTCATCTGTAAGATAAGGCTAATAACAGCACTAGCCTCACAGGATTGTTGAGAGGATGAAATGAGATAAACTATGTATATCCCTTTGTAAACCTTAAAATGCTATATAAATGAGAAATATTATAAAAATCATTACTATTATTTCAAACTTAGAGGGAAAAGAAGCAAAGATTTGAATAGAGCAGCCCCTCCAGAGACACTGGAAAGCACTCCGTAAACCTTAAAGTGCTATATAAATGATAGATATTAAAATAATTATTACTGTTGCTTGACTCTTATAGGAGGAAAAAAAAGCAGAGATTTGAAAGGAGCAGCCTTTGAATCAGTGGAAATTTTTCTACTTTGAAATATATCATCTTGATTAAAAAAGAACAAAATCCCATCTAATTTTTTTCACTCTGTCGGCTAGGGTCAAATCATTCTGTATTTTTTTTTTTGTATTTTTTTTTGAGGTGGGGGATGATTTTATTTATTCCCTCCAAATCTTTCTGGGCTTTGAACAGCTTCATTAGGTCCCTTCCTCCCCTTTCCCATTTCCTTTGTAGGCTGCTTTTCACCCCCTAAAACATGCGGCATAGCTTCCTGAAACAAATTGGCTGCTGATGTTTCCTGCTATTCAGGTTTTTCACTTGAACTGCAGACTTTTAACTTAATGGAAATTTCTCAGGGAAAGTCTTTGCCATCTTCCAGGGTAGGCTTACGCACAACATTTCCTCCATTAGTACTGTCATCATCAGTCATCATCGTATTTGTTTCTGTGTCCAGGTCTTATGCTGAGGATAACGGCCAATTAAAAACAAACAAACAAACATTTTGATTGCTATCTTTCATTTGTTTGTTTGTTTGTTTTACATCACCTATATTTCCTAATGGGGCAGCTAGGGGGCACAGTGAATAGAACATCAGGCCTGGAGTCAGGAAGACTCATTTTCCTGAGTTCAAATCTGACCTCAGATACTTACTAGCTGTGTGACCCTGGGCAAGTCACTTGCCCCTGTTTGCCTCAGTTTCCTCATCTGTAAAATGAGCTGGAGAAGGAAATGACAAACCACTCCAATATCTTTGCCAAGAAAACCCCAAATGGGGTCATGAAGTGTCTGTCAGACAACTGAAAATGACTCAACAACATTTCCTAATATTGCTCTCCACTCTCCCTCACAGAGACCCATCTCTTATAAAGAAGAAAAACAAAAGAAAACCGATTTTAGCAAAATTAATCTACACTTGGAAGTTTTTCATACTCATAGTCCCTCACATTTGCAAAAGAGAGGGGAAGAGGTGGGTGTGGCCATTTTAAGTGCCAGAACTTTCCCATCAGGTACTTTGTATGGGTCTAGCCTGAGAAGGCTTCTTTCAGGTCTCAGTTAAATTCCCCTTTTCTATATGAAGTCTTTCCTAGTTCCTAATCTTGCCGCCTTCCCTCCACTGATCATCTCCAATCTGTCCCTTCTCTATCTCGTTTTGCCCACTGTCTCTCCTATTACACTGTGAGATCCTTGAGAGCAGGGATGGTTTTTTGCCTTTCTTTGTATCTCTAGGACTTAGCATAATGTCTGGCACATAATACTCAATAAATGCTTATTAACTTGTTGATTGACTTGCTTAGTATAAAGTACAGAAATTCAAACGTCATTAAGGCTACCTGTTCCCCAGGAGATTATAAGCTAAATGAAGAGAGGTGAGGTAGACATATGAGATGTTTTAATAACAGCTGTTTTTGTCTCAATTGGCTCTTATTGGTACTTGTGGGAGATCTGGAATGTATCACTGTAACTTACAATGGTAGAGAGTTGCCTAAGGCACTGAACATTTAAGTGTTTTCTTTTGGGTCACGTAACTGGAAGTTGAACTTGGGTCTCCTGATTTCAAATTTGACATGCTTTCAATGACAAGATAACATTCTTTAATTAGAACATGGTCAGATTCTTTAAAGAAAATATTGCTTGGACTAGAAGGCATCTGATGGTATGACATGCCTGATGAAGAAAGGCAAAGGAAATCTAGGATCTTTTGTGTTGAGAGTTCCATGACTATAGTAAAACTTTGCTGTCCCGAAGATACAGGCATGTGGCAGTAGATAAAGTGCCCAGTGACTCTGTGCAGAATGAGGCGCCTATAAACAGAAGCAATTTCTATTCAGGTAAAGTATTAAGTAGACTCCCAGGGGATCAATACTGGGTCTTTCACTGCTTCCAATCTATCTAAATGTCCTCCATGGGCAGGGGGTGGGGGAGAGAAGCTGACTGCAGACCTTTTACAATTGGCTGGCGATAGAAAATTTGGAGAGAGTAGAGTAAAGAGCAGACAGTTTGGAGAGTCTGAACCATTCAGGTCTGACTCATTGTTGAGCTCCCAGGAGTGAATTGAGACTTTCTTTGAAAATACAAAACAGGGATCCCAGACTTTTGCTGATGATGAGCTATCCTGGATTTCTCTCTAGTTCTTTGATCTTTGGCTAGGGATGCTAAAAGGTTAAAAGGCAATGCGGGCTTTGTGGCCAGAACAAACTGCTAGCAGATGACCACGCTTGGTGGTGAGGAGGGTGGCAGAGCAAGGGGCACTGGAGTCCAATCATGAAAGGGCTTGAGATCTACTGGTGGATCACAACTGACCCACTGGGACTCTGGATATCATAGTGAGGGGATGGTTTATGTGACTTGAGAGGGACAGCAAGGAATGGGTCCTTGGTGTTGTCATCAAGCATGAAGTGTATATTGGACAAATATTAGAAGAAATGTTTAAGAAGTGTCAGGGCTGAGACTCAAACTCTGGCCTCATAGAGAGTTTACAAAAATACCAAGAGAAGTTACTTGAGGAAACAATGCAATCATTGTCCTAGTCCACACTTAGAATTTAAATTTCAAGCCAATCCCATCATTTATTAACTACTAACATCGAGGTACTGAATTAGACACTGGGGATACAAAGACGAGATGGAAAACATTCCTGGCCTTTGAGTCTCCTGAGAGCAGGGAGGGATCAACACATAACCAGATAAATCTGTGTTCCTTTATGAGCTCCTTTATAATATAAAAATAGAATATGTGGGGTAGTAGGAGAAAGTTGGAATATCTAAGGCAAATATCTATTGCAGTGCATCAATTTTCACTTGCCCTCCCCAAATTCAGGAGATAGAGAATGGCCCTCTTTGTGGAAAATTTAAGGATGCTAAAGAATCTTATTGTAATTATTTGCACTGTCTTATACAGGGCTAGCATCACAAAGTATTATCAGCCGATATGTTACAGTGGAGAAAGCATTGGCCTGGGTGTCAAGACTGCCTTCAGGTTCTGGTTCTGAGCTTTCCTGGCTGGATAATTTTGGTCAAGTCTTTGGTCAACTTGACTTCTCAGTCTCAGTTTCCTCATCTATAAAATAGGCATAACATTTTTATATGTACAATGCTATATAATGTGAAGTGTTATTGCTAATATTTATTTCTTATTGGTTCAGATTAAATTTTTTTTTAAAAATTTCAAACTTACCTCTTGAGACCATTTCAAGATTAATTTGAATCGAAAAAAATAAAAGCCACTCACCAAGGAAAGCTCCCAGACAACTGCTTGGTTTTCTTTTGGGGGGGGGCAATCAGGGTTAAGTGACTTGCCCAGGGTCACACAGCTAGTAAGTGTTTGAGGCCAGATTTGAACTCAAGTCCTCCTGACTTCAGGGCCTGTGTTATAGCTACTGTACCACCTAGCTATCTCTCCAGACAACTGCATGGGAGGAATGTGTGAATACTCCTTTGCTACTCTCTCTTCTAAGAAAATATTTTAAAAAGGAAAAAAAAAACCCAGACTGCACAAAAATTCAATCAATTCAGGAAACATTTATTAAGTTCCCATTATGTGCAGGTAATTAGTTGTTTTCAGTCTAGTCTGACTCTTCATGACCTCATTTGGGGTTTTCTTGGCAGAGATATTGGAGCGGTTTGCCATTTCCTTCTCCAGCTCATTTTGCAAATGAGGGAACTGAGGCAAACAGGGTTTAAGTGATTTGCTCGGGGTGACACAGCTAGTAAGTGTCTGAGGCCAGATTTGAACTCAGGTCTTCCTGATGCCAGGCTCAGTATTCTAACCACTGAAGCCCCTAGCTTCCCCAAACTACGTGATGCGGTGGATAAAGTGCTGCGCCTGGCATCAGGAAGAGTCTTCCTGAGTTCAAATCTGTCCTCAGACACTAGCTGATTGACCCTGGGTAAGTCACCCAACCCTGTTTGCCTCATTTTCCTCATCTGTAAAATGAACTGGAGAAAGAAATGACAAACCACTCCGGTATCTCTGCCAAGAAACCCCCAAATGGGGTCATGAAGAGTCAGGACTGAACGACAATGATTTCGTTTGGCACTGGGGATACGAAATAATGACAAATCTCAGCATTCCAGCACCGTAGGAGCTTATATTCAAATAGCTGCTGGTGGCGGACGTGATATGCACACGAATAACTGCAATGCAAGGTACAATTCTGTGGGAATAACCGGGAGCTCCGGGTAAAGGAGCTAAAAGAACTCTGAGGAGTTATTAAGACACGAGGAACGGCACAAATAATTAGCTGGCTTTGGGGTCGGTGAGACTCAGGTTCAAGTCTTACTTCTAACACCTACTGGCTGTGTGATGTTGAGCAAGTTTACTGAACCCTTCAGTCCTTTTGGCCAGTGGTGTCAAAGTCAAGTAGAAACTGAAGTCACTAAATCGTACATAAGGATCCCTGGCTGTATATCGACTTAGAAAACCACGTAGCAACATTATCCGTGTTGTATTTTTATCTATTTTGTTAACTATTTCCCAATTACATTTTAATCTGGTTCTGGTGGCACGCCCTGGGTTTTGACACCTCTGCTTGAAGAAGTTTAAGAATCGTAGGTGATGCGCTGAACTGTATCAGTAGGAATGGCTTCGTCCCAGAATTCCCTATGCCCATGAAATGACAGATCCTGTCTGTGTTCAGTATATACCCCTTGGGCATATTTTGAATATTCGTTAAACAGTTGATACATTTGAGCTCACTTTTGCCTGGGTAGTAGGAGTATTATTTAAAATTCCATTGAGATCCACCTTGCTTCCTCTGAATTGAAGGTCCATAGAGCATTCCAGGTCATAGAAGAACACAGATTTAGAGCTAGAAGGGACCTGGAGACAGTTTAGCCCAATTTGTTTATTTTCAGACCCAGAGAGGTATCTTTTCCAAATGACTCGTCCAAGGTCACATAAGTAGTAAATGTTAGAGTGAGGATTTGAACTCAGGTGTTCTGATTCCATATCCAGCCCTCTTTATACTGTAGCATATTACTTCCCTGTGTGTGTTCTGTCTATGTCATCCCATCATGAGGACTTCTATTACATTCATCGATTCCCTTCACAGATGAATCATTTTAGAAATAATATGCCTTTTGCTTCTTCAGCGATCATCTACTTTTTCTCCATTTTCTTTCCCATTTTAAATGTCCCCTTAAGGGAGGGATGATACTGTTTCACCTTCCTCACCTATTTATAAAGTGCATTTGAATTTTCTGTTGATTTTGGAGTAGCGACAATGCCACCCAGTATGGTGAAACAACGCAGATTATGGAGTCAGGGGACTTGGGTTTGAATGTCAGCTCTGTTACTCACTCTTCTTAGGACCTTGGGCAAATCGCTTAATTCATAGGGACTTGGTTTCTTCATCTGTAACATGAAGCAGTCGGACTATGGGATCGCTAAGGTTGTTTTCCTAATGGGCTCAATGATCTTGTGGTGAGCATAAACCTCAAGGAAGCTAGCTAGAGCAGTAGATAGAGCCCTAGACTTAGGGTCAAGAAGATCTGATTTCCAATCTGGCCTCAGACATTTTCTAACTGCGTGACCACAGGCAAATCACTTAACCTCTGTGTGCCTCTGTTTCCTCATCTGTAAATGGGAACAACAACTCCTACTCCCTATGGTTGTTACGAAGATCAAATAAAGTAATATTTGTAAAAAATACTTCGCATAATACCTGCTACATAGTAGGTGTCATAAAAATGCTTGATAAAAACAAACAAACACAAAGATCTGAGTATTTATCAAACCAATACTCCCTCAGTTACCAATGGATTGCTGCCATTGCAGGTTATAGTTGCATACCCTGTATACAAAACAGCAGTTCAAAACATAAAGGTCAAGTGCCTAAAAAGAGAAGGCTTTAAAAAAAGGCACCAAACACATTTGATATTTATTTTATATCATGCTTTCCCTTTAAAAGAGAAAAAGAGAATAGCTGCTGTTTTAGATAAACATTTTGCAGAAGCAATCCTTTATATGAAATATAAAAAGACCTCCAACTACCCTCCCAGATAGCGATGCCGCAGAGTGCAAGTTTACATGCAGTGCTCGAGATATTCATTAAAATTGTAATTAGACTCACGATTAAATTCATTCACAGTAGAAACTTTGTGTGTAAGTGTTGCTACAGGAAGAAACCTCCAGTTTGAAAATTAGTTCAGCAGTCTGAGCTATTTTAATTATGCAGAGTTGATTATCGCTGGAGAAGGAAACCTTTATTGCTACAACAGAATGAAGATCTTTCTCTTCTCTTTCCTCTCTCTCTTTTCTCTTGGTTGCTTTCTGTCTCCTCTTTCTATTCTTTCTCCTTTCTCTGGGTCTGTCTCTCTGTCTCTCTTCACCTCTCTATTTCTCTCTTTCTTCTCTCTCTCTCTCCTCTCTGTCATTGACTTCCTCTTTCTCCTTCCCCTCTACTCTTTTTTCTTTTTTTTTCTCCCTCCCTCCCTCTCCCCTTTCATGCATTCTCTTTTGGTTTCCCCAGCTGCTATATGGTACATATTTTGATAAGCAAATGCTTTTCTTTGTTGAGAAAATGAGAGCTAATCTGAATGAACTTTAATAGTAGGACTCCAAAAGTTATTGAATGGTGCCCGGTAGATAATGCAGATACTTCATGTCTTTTTCTACTGTAGTTTGTCACTTTGTTCCTTTGAAGCCAAACTTGATCTTGTAGCAGAAACCCATCCTCATATCGGGAGTGAGATCTGGGGGCTTTAGAACTGGAAATTCTTATTTAAAGTGTGTTCTAATGGCGCTCTTTCCTGTTTGAGCTTTCAGATAGCACGATGGAGAATGCTTCCTCCTCAACTTGGCAACTTGGAGTCAGAATGTAAGACAGGTATTTCTTTGCCACTGACCTCTGAGCCTTTAAGGCAATCAGAGCATTTGCAGTTTCCCTAGTATCATTAGAATCTCAGAATTGGAAGGGAGCTCAGAGGCCATCTGGCCCAACCATTCTCTTCTGTACAACACTGTTGACAAGTATCTATCAAGCCTCTGCTCGAGTACTTCTACTGACTAGGGACTCACTATCTCCCGAGGCAGCCCTTTCCAACAAATTATTAGAAAATTCTTTCTTCTATTAAACAGAAATTTTCCTTTTTGCAATTTCTGTCTGTTGATCCTAGTTCTCACTTTGGGGACCAAAATGTCTACTCCATCTTCGACATGAGAGTCCTTCAAATATTTGAAGAAGATGATTTTACTCTTTTTCCACCTCCACCTCAGAAGCTTTCTCACCCTGGAGATGCCTCTGCCCCTGTGACCCACTTCCTCTGATTGCTGAGTCCCTGAACAGAATCTTTACTTGAGAATATATCCAGGCTAGGCAGGGTTGGCACTGGGTATATACATACAAAAGCAGTATGTGCTTTCAAGGAGATTATATTCTAATAGGGGCAAATTCCACATAAAGAAAGGTGGTCACCATGGAAAAGTGTTTTTTGGCAAGTCACTAGGATTGGATAGGACTTAAAGGAAATTGATAAAGACACCTTTTCGAGAAGTAGTGGATTTGATTATGGTCCTTAGACCCAGAGATGAAAAAAAGTGAGGGGAATTGAGAGGAGTGGTTGTAGTGGAGATGAAGTTGCATGGAACCCAGTAGTTCAAAGGTGTGTCTTTGAATCCCTTGTTATTGTCCAGTTGTTTTTTTAGTTGTGTTTGACTCTTTGTGACCCCATTTGGGATTTTCTTGGCAAAGATACTGGAGTAGTTTGCCATTTCCTTCTCCAGCTCATTTTACAGATGAGGAAACTGGGGCAAACAGGGTTAAGTGACTTGCCCAAGGTAACATAGCTAGTAAATGTCTTAGGCCAGATTTGAACTCAGGAAGATGAGTTTTCCTGACTTCAGGTCCAGCACTCTGTCCACTATGGCATCATCTAGATGCCCTTTTGGACCCCTTGCTTTCTTTTTTTTATGTACAAAAATATTTATAGCACTTCTTTTTGTGGTGGCAAAGAGTTGGAACCCAAGGGGTACCCATCAACTGGGGAATGGCTGAACAAGCTGTGGTATAAGAATGCAATGGAATACCATCACGCTACAAGTGATGAGGAGAAGATGGACTTCATAACAACCTGGAAAGACTTACATGATCTGATGCTGAGTGAGGGGAGCAGAACCAGCAGAACACCATACACGATTACAGACAAAGTATCTGCGATGACTAACCCCGACAGACCTGGCTCCTCTCAGCAACACAAGGTTCTAAGACAGCTTTAAAAGACTCATGGAAAAAGCAATTCAAATCCAGAGAAAGAATTACAGAGTCTGAATGCAGAGTGAGGAAAACTATTTGCTTTTTTTTTCCTTCTTTTTTGGCTCTGTTTGCCCCTTCTCGTGGTTCACTCCATTGACCACAATTCTTCTCCACAATTGACTACTGTGTAAATAAGTTCAATGTGAAGGTATATGTAGAACCTATATCAGATTACATGCCATCTTGGAGGGTAGGGGGGAGGAGGGGAAGGGGGGAGAAAATCTGGAACTCAAAAACCTGTGGAACTGTTTTGCAAACTAAAAATAAGAAATAAATCAAAATAAAATTTATATGAATACAAGTCATTCCTCAGTTGATAAATGGTCAAAAGTTACGAACAGGCAATTCTCAGAGGAAGAAATCAAAGCTATTCATAGTGATATGAAAAAACGCTCTAAATCACTACTGATTAGAGAAATGCAAATCAAAACAACTCCCAGATACCATATCACTCCTATCAGAGTGGCTAACATGGCAAAACAGGAAAATTATAAATGCTGGAGATGTGGAAAAATTGGAACACTAATTCAATGTTGGTGGAGTTGTGAACTGATCCAACCATTCAGGAGCGCAATACGGAACTATGCCCAAAAGGCTGCATACCCTTCTAGGCAATACCACTTCTAGGTCTATATCCCAAAGAGACCATAAAAACAGAAAAAGGACCCACACGAACAAAAATATTTATAGTGGCTCTTTTTGTGGTGGCCAAGAACTGGAAACTGAGGGGATGCCCATCAATTGGGGGATGGCAGAACAAGTTGTGGTATATGAATGTAATGGAATACCATTGTGCTATAAGAAATGGTGAGCAGATGGACTTCGTTCATTCTAATTCTTCTATACAACATGACTAATGTGAAAATGTTTAATGTGTATGTACATGCATGCCATCTCGGGGAGGGAAGAGAGGAGGTAGGTAGAGAATATTTAAAACTTGAGGAAGTGAATGTTGAAAATTAAAACTATATTAATTCATTTTTAAAAAAGATATAGGAATGAGAATAGAGGAAACAGATGGGAAAGTGTGATAAGAGTATTTGAAAGATCAAAGGAAGAAGAAACACAAGGGATGTCATTGGTGTATATTATAAACCATTTGGATGGAAAGAGGAAATTGGTGAAGTGTTGGAGGAATAATCATACGCCTGGCACAAAAGCATGATTAGTTATGATGGTGACATGTTCTGAAGCTCCTTCTACCCCCAAGCAAAGCAACTGATACACAAAAAAAAGCAACTGACAATTTCTTGACTTACCTCGATGACAATTCTTTCAGAAGGTGGAGAAACCAAAAAAAAAAAAGGACCTTCTATTCTGGATCTGTCACCAGAAAAGAGGAACTGGGTATATTTGGGTGAGGCGGGTGTGTTTGAAGTGTTAAAAGCCTTAGAAAACGACCACATGCCCTTGTAGAGTTTGTGATGAGGTACTCCTGGCGTAGTCTAACATACATTCCAGATCACTGGAACATAGATTTCAAAGGCTTCATAAAAATACAGGCAGGATCCAATGAACTTTATAAACTCCAAGCCCAAGGGAGAGATGGGCTCTAAAGAATGAAATTCTCAAACTTTTGAGGTTGTGGAGCAGAGATAGACGGGCTAAGAGAGGCTGCTCTATCCTGGGGTGAAGCTTCTTGTGGCTCTATCTGATATTGCCCTATTGCACCTAGTTATTCTTGCTAATTAGATGCTGAGCTGTTGTTTGTGGGATGCTCAAGAAGTTTAAGGGTTGTCAGTGCCCTCTAAATCAGCACCATGGGAAAAAGCATCAGCTGCCCTATCCTAGGTGTAGTTCTACATGACTTTACAAAACAAGCTTTACTTTTATTATAAAACACAAGGAGGGATTCATCAAGTTCTTGCTTTAAAAAAAAAAAAAGCTGATGGGCAGCAACCACGATATAACTCTTTTTTGTCCTACAATAGCTAGCCCCATACTACGCACACTGTGGGGGTGTCAAAAATGTTTCTTGCTTTCAATCGGCTGGCAGAAGTGATGTGGGAAGCAAGAGAGAGGCTACAATTACCTAGGACATGAAAGTTTAGATGAGCCCTATCTTTCCACTTCTTAGTCCTTTCTGGAACCATATAGAAGCACATCAAAAACCTTTTGGGTTCAACCGAAAATAATAGTTATTTCCTCCAGCCTAAAACTCTTTGTGGACATTCCCTTTCAGGAAGGTAGAGAGAACAAAAGCTAAGGCCTCCCTCTTACTTAAATGGATTAAGGGTGATAACCAAACTTGGGCCTAGTGTTGCTTAGATCCTGGCTTTCTCCATTTTCTGAAGCAACAGGTCAAAGAGCCAAGTGCCCTCTTTTGTTATTCAGAAAGCACTGCAAGGGCTGGGAGCTGGCCTTTTTTTCAGTCCTTAAAGGGAGTGGCCTGGAAATGAAGTAATGGCTGTTGTTTTGGCATGTTAAACAAAACTGTATTTAATTGACTTTATTTTTCTTGTTAACAAGTCCTCCAAGTGCTCCGCAAATTGTTTTGGGTTAGAGACATGCTTGAGAATGATGCCAGTTTTGACATTTCTGTCAAGAAAAACTGGGATTAAAGAATAATGTTATTTTTTTTGTGCCTGAAACAAGAGTATGGTACTAATGCTTTTTCTTTGACAGCCTCCAACACACCAGCACTGGCTGGACTCTTCCTTATCCTAATCGTGCCCTCTTGGTGAATCAACTCTATAGTCTCTTCTATAAGAGATGAAGGAAGATGAGTTTTCCTGACTTCAGGTCCAGCACTCTGTCCACTATGGCATCATCTAGATGCCTTTTTGGTTCCCTTGCTTTCTTTAAAACTCTACTCAGAAGCCGTCTCCTATGTTGTCTTTCCTATTCGCCGCCCACTTCTTAGTACCTTCTCTTCAAATTATCTTGTATTTACTTATATGTCACAATATAAAGGAATCTGTGGTAAAATGTGAGATTTTTGAGGGCAGGGACAAGTTCATTTTTATCTTTGTATCCCTGTAGTGACTAATACTATGTTTTGCGTGCAGTAGATGCTTACTCCTTATCATATCAAATTTAGTTCCCCTATGGGCCCTGATGATTCCAAACAGGTGACAACAACTCATGTTTACGAAGTGATTTAAGGCTTACAAAGTACTTTCCAACCAACAACCCTCTGAGGTGGGCAATGCAAATCATGTACTAAATTGTTAGATGAGGAAATTCAGAATGAGAGGTCAGGTGATTTGCTCATGATCACACACCACTATGCTGTTTTCGGTCTCACTGTTAAGCTTTCTTCTAGGGATTCCTTTCAACAAGATATCTGTGAGCGAGATCCCTGAGGTACTGATAGTTTTTCCAAATAATTTTGATAAAAAACCCATTTAATCCCAGAGATGTCTTTAGTTCATGATAATATTTTGAAAGTAATCATGTCGTGAGTGCTTCTTTTTCTTAGGGTCAGTCCTTATTCTCTGTTCCCATAAGATGGTGGCCTATGTATATGACAAATGCTTCTTTGCTAAATTGACAATTGTCAGCCAGCAGCTTTAGACCAACAGCTTCTCAACCAGAAAACATCAGTGCCTTCAGAAGTCTTTCCTCATGTTCTTCCCAGGTCTTCCCAAACTCTAAGTTGTTCATATCATCCACAACTTTCTCCACAAGCTTCTGAAAAGTGGCTGTTGCCCTCAGTGACCTCCTGTGATTGTGCCCAGATTAATAGGACCCCTTTGGGAAAAGAAAGGCATTGTACTTCTCTTCTGCCATGGGGGCAGAATGTCCAATGTTAATGTCTACTCTAACACCGTGAACAACTGACTTATAGAAACCCAACCAAGGTAGTCTAAACTCATGATGTGGTCCACTGATTCATGTGAAAATGTTTATTTAGTCTATACACCAATCTTTTTTTTTCGGTACCACGATTTGTGCCAAAATTTGTACCATGATGACGGTACAAATATTCTCTGTTCCTATAAGATGGTGGCCCATGTATATGACAAAGGTACTTGGTGATATTAACATTGGTCACTCAACAGTGTTAGACCAACAAACTCCCAAACCGCTAAAACCAATGTCTTCAGAAGTCTTTCCTCATGTCCTTCCAATGTCTTCCCAAACACAGTGGACAGTATATGAGGACTATAAGACTGAATAGTGATATAATCGACTAGCGGTTATTTGAAGATAATAAGATCCTAGATTTATAGAAATATTGGAAAGAAACTTACACATCATCTAATCCAAACATTTCCTTTTATAGATGAGGAGATCTTCAATCAGAGTGAATAAGTCTAAGTGATTCGTCTAAGATGACAAAGGTAGCAAGTGCCAATATTGATATTTGAATCCATGTCCTCTGACTCCAAACCTGATGCTTTTCTCATTCTTTCACTCCATATCCCTACTAGGTTCCTTGCATTCTCCACCTCAAAGAATGCATTTTTTTCAATATTATTCTCAAAATAGAAGTAGCCATTGGAAGTGAAGAATATATGTGGTTCACCACCCATCCCACCATGTCCAATGCACTGAATGAAAACCCTCTAACACTAGTGGTGATTTTTCTTTCCTTAGAAGATCTTTCTTTTCCTTAGACATCATACATTCTCCAAATCAAAACTCTCCACATCTGTGGTTAATGTTGACCTCTTAGGGAGTAGCTATGAAGTGCTGAATTGCAGACCATCTTAGTGTCTTGCTAGTACTTTATTCTCTTCTGTAAACTTCTCCATAGGAGGAATAGATGGTTTAGGATGTTCAGATAATTGGTACTAGCTTATTTCTTCAGAGCTCAGCAAACGATCCAAAGACGTTTGACCTTGTCCCAATCAAAATGATCAATCAACAAATACTTGCTATATTCACTCTGTGATAGGAACTCTCCTTTGTACTGAAGATAAAATGGCAAGAAACAACATTTGCCTTAAGGAGTTTGCATTTGATGGGAAAAAAGAAAATGTAAGAATACTACTAACATCTAGATGTACTAAGGCGCCGCTAGCTATTTCATCACTAATGCCTGGAAACTCCCTTGGAGATTATACATATGGTATAGATGAGGTACCCCTGACATGAGTAATCCCTTCCCCTAAGGCCACAGAAGCCCCATTCTTTCACAGGCTGTTAAGGGCATATGCCTTGTTTGGTTCCTAGAATGACTCAAGTATAATGGTCTTCTGTTAAGGTCCACTGTTAAGAACAACAGAACTCTCTACTCCTTCAGTCTTTGTTGTCACTTTAGCCAATGGTCAGATGGATTCCAGAGCAATAAGTACAGGGAGAGTTATTGGCTAAGAAAGCTCCAGTCACGTCATGATTCCTGATACTTGTTTGTCTATAATTCTTGACATACAAAAGTTTGTATTGCATACACTAGGTTCTCTTGGGTGCAACTCAGAATACATGTGCCAATTTTACTTGTACTAATAAAAAAAAAAAACAAGACTAGCCTAGCTCCTGATTGTCTCCCCTGATAGGTCTTAATTCCTGAACTTGAACAGTATTCTGCAATACAATCATCATAGCCTAGACATTTTGCTCAAAGCTAAGTGAGGCAAATATCAAAATTCATTTGACATATGAGGAAACAGTTCCAGCAGGATGGTGACTTGCCCAAGGCCATACAATGATCTAGTGAAACATCTAATATTAGAATCATAGAATTTTTCAACCTGTAAGAGACCCTGGAATTATCTAGTATAAAACCCTCCCTGCCATTTTTAAAAAATAGGTGGCTCAGATTGGTGAAATGACTCGTATGATTCATCAGTGGCACAGCTAGAACAAAACTCTGTTTCATCTGATTCCTAGTTCAGTCCTTTTTAAGGCCTCTTGTCAAGATCTCTTTCACATTACTGCTTTCCTTTGGATTCAATGAAAGTCATCCTCCCCAAACAAAACTCTTTCCCTTTGAAAAACATACCCTTGTAAGGCATCTATCAAAGCCTGTGTTTATCGATCTCAAGAGGAGGGTAGAGGCTCCAGGGAGAAGAGGGAAGTCTTTTCTGCCACTCTAGCTCCTCATCTGAGTAATCTTGAGAGTGGTTCTGGGTTTGAGCTTTTGTTTCTGTGTGTGTACGTGTGCTGTTGAGGCTGTTGAGATCTGTTTATAGGCCAGCATTTGCCTGTTGCATTTTTTCTTTTTTTTTTTTCTAATGGTTCTCAGGCACGATGGTAATAATTGCACTGTGTAGGATGGCCTTCTATTAAAGTCTCATGATACTAAATGGATTTTGTATAAAGATGAGGCCAAATTAAAACAATAAATATCCTCTGGTGCTTGCCTTAGAGCCCACATATCCAAATCTAACTGGAGCATCTTTCTTTTACAGTCAGGCTAAAAAGCAAAGGTAATTTGGGAATGTTCTGCCTATGTGTGCTAAACTCTTGACAGAAGGCATGGAAGAACAAATATGACAGGCCTTGCTGAAAGATAAAAACAAAAACAAAACCTTCTGTGCTAGAAGATTTGGAAGAAGTAGAGTCAAAGCCCATAACTTTCCATAGGGAATATTGAATATTAATGGGTCACATCCTTTCTTTTCTCAGTGCCTAATAAAGCAGAGATTTTCTTGCGAAAATAATAACAGCTACATATCTATTGAGTTTTAGATAAAATGGCTTACATATCTACTGTGCTTTAATGTTTACCAAATGCTTTCCTTATAATTACCCCGTGAGGTAATTAGTGCAAATATCATCTTTTGCTTTTTAGAGAGGAGGCTTTTTACTGGGCCTCAGAGAATTCAAGTGATGTATCTACGGTCACACAGCTAGCTAGTGTCAGAGTCAGGATTCAACAGTGCAACCAATGATTCAACAGTCATTTGGTCTCAAGATTATAGGGCCAGATAGCATAAAGTTATTTCTGCAATGAATGCCTTGGTAGTGGAATGATGAAGATGGCCACTTTGTAACCAGTGATGCAGTTGAAATTATTAAGCCCAGTACCATGCTCTTTGTGGATGCTCCATAAATATTTCTTGAAGGCAGACTACTGATTTTGAATTCAGTAGGTCCAATTTCTGATCTTGCTGTGACACTTATAAGCTATGTGATCCTGAACTGGTTACTTTGGCCTTGACTTCCTCATCTGCAAAATGGAAAGAAAAGTACCTGCAGTATCATCTTGCTTGCGCTATTGTAAAGAAATCACTTTATCAGCTGCAATGAACCATATAAGTGATACCGATGATGATGGTGATGATAACAATGATGACTATTCATTTACCCACTAACCAAGTATCTACCATGTGAAAAATCAAATGTTCTAGGAACTGGGGAGGATGCAAAGATAATTAGTGCATGATCCTTCCTCCCATAAAGTTTATAATCTTTCAGAGGGGAATATGACACATAGACAGATATATACATTATGCATTATGAGAGTAATATCAAAGGAGAGTAGTAAGGCTTTAAGGAAAATACAAAGCACAATGCTTAGAGAAAAGAAAGAGCACTTCCAACTGGGCAAACAAGGAAAGCTTTTTAGATGAGTTTCAGTTTGACCACAAAGAATGGGTAAGATTTCAAAAGTCCAGGAAGGGAAACATGATTTAATAGAAGAGGATCCTTATGAGTGAGGAATAGGAAATAAGTTTCCACAAATCACTAGACTTTCTGAGTATTATAAACTTAATCTATGAGAAGTCAGAAAAGGAAATTCCATTCAAAATAATTAGAATAAGCATACAATATCTGGAAGTTAACTTACAAAAAAGCACTCCAGATTTAATGAAATAAAACAACCAAATACTTTTTACAGAAACAAAGAAATTCTATTAGGTATCCATTGTGCATGGTTGGGTTGCTTCCATATTATAAAAATTATATCTGAAATTAATTTATAGATTTAATGCCAATCCAAGCTACCATGGAATTATTTTGTAGATTCAAAATAATAACAAAACTTACTTGAATGAAAAAAACCTCAAGAATTAAAAAATAGCGGCAAAAGTAGAAGTGAAGGGATCCTAGCCTTAATGGATCTCAAACTATATTATAAATAAGTATCAAAACTATTTTCTGTTGGTTAAAAAATAGAAAAGTTGATCAGTACAAAAGATTAAACAAGCAAGATCCTGGAGCGATTGAATATAACAGCCTCTTGTTTGATAATATCTTAAACGTAAACTACTGGGAAAGGACTCCCCAGTTGACAACAACTATAGGGAAAGGTGTAAAGCAGTTTGGCACAAATTAGACATTTTTTCCCCAGCATCTTATACCATATATCAGAACAAGCTCCAAACAGATAAGTGATCTTAACATAAAATCCTAACATTAAACATATAGAGGAGAATGGAAGGAGGTACCCTTCAGATCTATGGGTAGTGAGAGAATTCTTAAATAAAATAAGTGACAGAAATGATCATATAAGATAAAATAGAGCATTTTAATACTTAAAATTGAAAAAGCTCTTACATAAACAAAATACAGCTATAATAAGAAGAGGACTGCTGAAGGGCGAAAATTCAAATCAGTATGTATGACAAAAGTCTGCTGTCAAGATATATAGTGAACTGCTACATCAAAGCAAGAGTCATTATCTAATTGATCAGTTTCAAATGGTATAATTAAAAATTGTTTTTATAAAGGCGTATTTCCTGCCAAAGTATAGCAAGACTAGAAATTACACATATTTTCCCTTCAACATCTAAGGGTACACTCTCCATACTCTGACCACAGCCCTTGGGCAGAATGGGCTCAGACTTAACAGAATTTCTGCCTAGTCTTTGCCCCAACAAGTTCACTTCCAAATGCAGTGTTGCTGAGACATATGGATGAATCTGCAGTTCTGTTACCATTGGGTTGGGCAGTGCTTCCTGCCATCTGGCTTTTGGCAGCTGCTGAAATGGACTCCAGAAACTCTTGGTCTTGTGGTGGTTCATTTTCCTGAACTTTCAAAACTCACAAAATCATAGCCATTGCCAATATCATCCACCTAAAAGTAAGGAAAGAAAAAACACAAAAGAGACTGAAGCAACAACAGGGTCATGAGCTCCTGGCTTCATGAGAGAGGACCTGAGACCTCTCCCTTACCTGGAGACTTATCAGAGTTTATCTTCTGTGCTCTAATATCAGCTAGGACAGCTAAGGCCAATTTTTCAAGAGAAGAAAATGTGCAGAACAAAGCGGACAGACCCAAAAGAACAATAGTACATGGAAAACCACATTAAACAACATTAAAACTCTGGTTAAAAGCAATATATAATCTCAACTTCAGAAGACTGACTGAAATAAAGCTCTGTCTTTTCAGGAAAATGGTAGTAAACTATAGGCATGGAATGAGGCACATTAGGCAGTGACAATGTGTTTGTTTTGCCATTCATTCACTCAGTAAGCATTTATTAAGCACCTTCTATGTACTGTGCTAAGCTCTAAGGATACAAATATAGGCTTTGCTTAATTAGACTTTTTTGTTGTAAAGAAATATCCTATTGTGTATTGGGGGAATGGTATATAGTATTAGGAAGTGAGTATGACATTTAAAAAAAATCAACAAATCACTCATTTGAAAAAAAAAACAACTCTAGAGGAGGTGGCAACATGGTAGAGTAGATGGAGTACATGAGAATAGAGTCAAAGGGATATGGTTCAAAACCCATTTGTAACATTTACCTAGTATATCACTTGGAGCATATTGGGTAGAAGTCAAGGAATTATTAATTCCTAATAATTTGAATTGGGCAGAAGTAGAATGGACAGTAAATCATACATCATAGGAGGTTGTCCAGCAGAAGCCAGAGGGAGGTTTCTCAAAGATGTCGTAGAGGCCTTTCTTAATCAGGTCTGGGTTGGACTAGAGTCATATGTTCTCAAAGTGGGTAATACCACCCCCTGGGGAACAATCCAGGGTGTGATAGTAGCCTCAGGTGCAATTAGGGGGCATTGAATAAAAATAAAGGGGTGGCGGTGGAAGCATAAGGAAAGAAGAGAAGATAAAATTTTGTGAAACTGTTCATACATGTTTTATCTGTTGTATAACAGAGTTAAAGTTGTAGTTATTGTATTATTTTCCAAATAAACACACAAAATGCAAGTTATAACCAATCGGTGGTCAAGTCAGTCTTAACAAGCAAGTGGTAGCAAGTGAGTATGTCATGCATTGCCAGGAAGTCCAGTATGCATCGGTAGGAATATTTGCATGTAATGTCTTGTTTACAATACGATACTATGCAGTTGCATGATTCAATATTACATCACCAAAATTTCAATGCTGGAAAAAACCCACAAATTTATAATAAATTATTAAATTTAAGATGTGTCATTAATTTTTTTTTGAAATAATAAAAATGTTTAAAAAATTAAAGAGTTAAAGAAAGTAGATTTCCAGAGTGGCGCTGAGTAATTTTTTTTGAAAAGGGGGCAGTAGGTCAAATAAGTCTGGGAACCTCTGGACTAGACTACAGATGACACCCAAGATCCCTTCCAAGTCCAAGATAATGTGAAGACACCTAGTCCAATCCTTTTGTTTTATACTGGAGAGAACTGAGGCCCAGAAGAATTTTTATTTGTTTAAGGTCACAAAGGAAGAGAATGGCAGAGCCACAGTTTGTCTTGGTTCTCTGGTTTTAAAACTTAAAGGGAACTATATCTATATTAATATGTTCTATATCTATATCTTATGTCTGTCTATACCCTCTATATCTTTGTATCTTATATCTGTAACATCTATATCTAGATATTTGTACCTATATCCATATCAACTCATCTGTAGGTATACCTATAAGGATATGGAGGTATGTCTATATATAATCACGAAGATATATATGTATATATAGTATTTATGTATATCAATATATTTATAGAATCTATAACTGTCTATTGGGGGGGAAGGCGCATTTCTTAGCACATAGAAGGCACTTAATAAATGTTTATTGATTGATTATTGAAGATATAGCTAGATAGATATCTATCTGCAGATAGATATCTGTAGACAGACATCAATATCTATCTAGAGTTCTCCATAGATAATTGACATCTGTAGATACCTATATAGATCTATATACACATCTAACACACACACACACACACACATCTTTAAGGTTTACAAATTTCTTTGTGTGCATGCATGTGTCTGTGTGTTTTATTGTTATTATCACAATCCTGCATTTTATTTTCCCTTTTAATTATGCTATGATCAGTCATTGTCCTTATCAAGATGTATCAGCTTGTGAATTGGATGGATGCTATGCTCACCCTGGCTCTCAATGTTTAAAACAGAGTATTCTCTCTCTCTGTCTCTCTGTCTCTGTCTCTCTCTTTCTCTCTCTGTCTCTCTCCCTCCCCCCCGCATGTGTGTGTGTGTGTGTGTGTCTGTATTTGTATGACAGGTAACGTGCACTGCTGGTTGTGAGAAGGAAGCTTACTTGGTGCTTTCTGCACCTTAATTGTCAGGTGGTCCCATGTGCTTCTGTGGTGCTCCATACATGAATAAAGCTTTTATTGTAAACTACACATACAGTGGATTATTAGCAGATGTCTCCAGAGGGCCAGACTAGTAAACAGAGTTCCCATTCACACATCTTCTGAGTGGATTTGCTTCTTGTTCTGATACATTTCACCCCCTTCCTTTTGGGTCTTTATCTTCCCTTGTTGGAAAAAGTCAGTAGCCATCTGATACTCACAGTGTCTCCTCTGGACAGCTATTGAAATATCCTTATAATATTTCTCCATTATAATAGGGGTTGTCAATGGTGCAATTCCTTCTCTGTCTGCCTTTCTGAGACAAGATGGTGCCATTCCATGGCTCGAGCATTCATGGTGACAAAAAAGACATGTACCTTGTTCACTGTGGTGACAGGTGGGCAACCACCTCACTTTGCCATAGTCAGGGGTATTCATCTTTCCCTGGCAATCAAACCGAAGGATTATTTTTTCTGCTGCATGTACCTTGTTGAATGAATCACTCACCTTTTAACTCTGGGCTGATATAACAAAAGCTTATATGGATGTAGCTCTTTATAATTACGAAATGCTTTCAAAAATATTTCTTCACATCATCTTTACAATAGCCTCAAGAGAGGTAGTACAAGTATTTTTCTTTTCTTTGTGTCTTTCCTTCCTTTTTTTTTAAAGGGTGTGAGAGGGAAAGGAATGAACATTTATTAAATACTTAATTATGTGTTGGATAATGTACAGATATTTTCTCATTTGATCCTCAGAACAGCCGTATTAGGTAGGTGCTATTATTACCCCCATTCTATAGTTGAAGAAACTGAGGTAAACAGGGTTAAATGACTTGTCCAAGGTCACACAGCTACCAAATGCCTGAGGACAAATTTAAACTTGGAGTCTTCTTGACTCCAGGCCTGGGGCTCTAACCACTGAGGGACTAGGCTGCCATTGTTGTAGCTGTGATTTCCTCTGTGTGGAAAACTCCTAATGGGAAAAGTCCCTACACTGGTCTAGCTAGGTAATTCATGGGAGTTATGGGGAACTGAAAGGTTACATGACTTGCCTGTAGTCAGTATCAATGGCACAACTTCAACCTGGGTTTTCTTCGCTCAAGGTCAATCCTTTATCAACGTCCTAGTGTGTCTCCAGATAAGTATTATTATATTCATTTTAGAGATGAGAAGACTGAGGCTAAATCTAGGTGAAGTGACTTGTCTAATGTCATCCAACTAGTAAGTGGAAAAGCCAGGACTCAGTCTAGACTCCAAGACCCATATTTTCCCCACTAAATCATGTCACTTCTTTAACATTAGAATGAAGGAAAATTACATTTGGCCAAATGATGATCACTTCAGAAAAAATGGCACAAAACAATATGGTTTTATTTGGGGGCAAGGAAAGGCAGGTAAATCATTATGTTGTCAGGAGCCTGGTCCTTATTTTATTATTTATTTTCTATAATGATTAAAAAAAATCTGCCTTGAATCTTTTGCAGAAGTACTAAGTGTGATATAAATACTCAATAAATAAATAACGAGAAGGGAACCATATGTTGAATTATAGCTGGGTGATAATTCACTTGGCTCATTCCTTGAAGGTACACATTTTTTGTAGAACCTGTTTTGTTTTGTTTTGTTTTTAGAGGAAAAATCTCGGGAAGAAATTCACTACTGACATTAGCTCTTGACGTAGGCACTAGTCCTATTGCTACAACTGCAGCAACATTAGCTGTGGAAATGGTGAATATTTAATTTTTATTGATATCTTTAGTTTGTAGATCACTTTCATTTATTACTATATCTCCTCCTTTTCCCTTTCCTCTATTCTTCTCTCCCCTCTCCTCCCCTCCTTTCCCTTTCCATCCCTGGCAAGCCAGTGGAGCATTTAAAGATGTTTGAGGGTGGAAAGTCACAGTGTTTTTCAAGAGGGAAGTGGAATGGCTGGTCTCTTCAACACTGAGACAGCATAATGGAATTGCAAGGCATAGAAAATGATCTCAGAGGAGCCCCATCCTGATCAGCAGAACATCCTTTTACTCACCTCTTTGTCAAAACCTCCACAATCATCGACTAGATAACAGAGACCCCTTTCTTTAGACCAGAAGTAGGCTACTCTACTCCTCATCTCACTATATACAGGTTCGGTAGGATCCCCATCTGTCTTAAGCCAGCTGGAGAGCAATGCCCCTGGTTCTTCCCTACATGTAAGGTAACTTGGTTAATATAATCCCGTTTCTGCAAAAACAAAGATCTTTCTGAAATGGACAACCTGTATTTCATTTTGTGCTGTTCATCAGACCAGTTTTTATGGATTCCTTCAATATATTTCAAGCACTCCCATATCCCATGGCCAAAGTAGTTTTTTTTGATATGCTATAATGCTGGAATTAATGGTCTCTAAGACACCTCAAACTTAACATATCAGCAACAGAATTTATTACCTTTCTATTCCCCACCAAAACCTCCCCTCTATCCCTATTATTATGAAGGAGGATCACCATTCTCCCAGTCACCCAAGCCCACAGCCTCAATGTGAATCTTGATCCTCAATCTCATACATATTCAATCCGTTGCCACATCTTCTTGTTTCTACCATCAAAACACCTCAAAACACATTTGTTTTCTATCTCCACTCACACAGTTACCTCCCCCCGCCCCAGTTCAAGCCCTTGTCACCTCTTGCTTGGATTGTTGCAATAGCCTTCTCTCTGCTCTCTGCCTCCAGCCTTTCTCCAATTCAACCTGTCCTCTGCCAAAACGATCTTCCCAAAGTGCAGGTCTGACTGTCTTGACTCTGAGCTCAAGGAACCTCAGTGGTTTCCTTTTACCTCCAGTTTGGAGGTGAAAGCTCTTTCTACCTTTCCAGTTTTATACTTTTATTCCCCTTCACACTCTATATGTATGGTCGATAACGAATTACTTGCTCTTGCCCCATCTCAAACCTCCATGCCTTCACACTTGGTATATCCCACATCTGGAGGGCTCTGCCTCTTCACCTCCCTCTTGTAGTTTCCCTGGCTTCCCTCAAGACCCAGCTCAAATCTCACCTAGGCCTCTCATCTGCTTGCTAGTGCCTTTCATCTACTCTGTCCATATATTATATGGATTTAGTTATTAACATGTTATCTCCTCCATTTGAAAGTGAGCTCCCTAAGGCAAGGGCTCTTTTGCCTTTCTTTGTATCCCTAGTGCTTAGCACAGTGCCTGGCACATGGTAAATGCTTAATACAGTACTTGTTGACAGACTGACTGACTTAGGCTCTGGGACTTTCTGTTTCCATGCTGCACGATACTGTGTGACCTTCTAGGAGTGTGGTCTTTATTTTAGTCCGTTTGAAGGGTAGTTAGGGTGGCCAAATCTCTTTTTTTCCCCACAGAAAATGGAACCAGGCAAGGGAAGAACCAAAGAATAAGTCTGAAACGATAAGCACACACAGCATATTTTTTTCCTTAGCCGTTTTATTTTTGAGATCTTCGCTAATTCTGTGGTTGAGAAAGAAATCCTTCCTGCAATTGTTTTCAATAATCACATATGAACTATACTTGAACACAATTCAGGTGGATTAAAAATAGCTCACTAGGGCAGTCAGCCCAGCCTTCCAGCCCATGATGACAGAGACATGTGATAAAGGTACACTCAGGAGGCAGACTGAGCCTGCTAGACTATAGCTTGATTTCACATCATATGGGTAAAGTCTTCATACCTGTTTACTTGCAACTCAATCTCAATCTTGATGGCTTGCCAAGCCTCCATTAGGAGACACACTGTGACAAAGACCTTCCTTGTGGGACAACAGGAGCTCAGCAGAGGCTGAGTTATTTGATGCAAATAGCTTTACCTGTGGGGATGGAAGACCTGGATTCAAACTCCATCTTTATTGTCTGCGTAAGCTTGGACAAGTCACTTTGGGGGTTGGATTGTAAATACTTGCTGAGGTCCTAGCTTAGGATCTAGGACTCTACCATTTGGTGATTATTCTGCCCGAGTGGCTCCCTGCAGTATGCTTAGACTTCACTTTTAAACCCAGTCTCCAATTAAAAAAAATATAATAGTGTTAATTAGAAACTAATGCCTAGAGTGCTTTAAAATTTATGTAGGGCTTTTCATAAGATCATCCCTGTATGGTAGCTCAGTTAGACAGTGTGTATTTTATTATTTTTATTTTATGGATGGGGAAAGTGAGGCCTGAAGTGACCTTTCCAGGGTCATTCAGCTAGAAAATGTCTGAGTCAGAACTTTGAGCTCAAATATCCCTGATGATGACCTTTCTGCTACCCTAAACTACTTATGTTAGCAAGTGTCATGGCTGGGACTTGACCTAGTTCAAAGATCGGTGTTCTTTCAACTGTATTACCCTCCCACACAGAGGCCAGTAGTAGAAAGAACCCTGAAGTTAAAGTCAGAAGACCTGGGTTTGAGTCCTACCACTACTATTTTACCTGCTTAGGCAACTTACTTAAACTCCCTGTGCCTCAGTATCCTCATCTACAGACAGGTGTGATGACAGCTGTCCCATAGGGTGGATGTGAAGAAATGAAATAATAATTATTATAATAAAAACTCACATTTATTAGCCACTTAAAAGTTTACACAGTCTTTCCTCATAATAACCTTGCGACATCACCATTTTTACAGACGTGGAAACTCAAGCTCAGAGAGGGGAAGCAGAAATGTCACAGACACAGTCCAAATCTAATTTCTTTTTATGGTGAAGTGCTTTATGACAAATGAATTCCTGGAAACAGTGCCTCACAGCAGATTGTCATAAGGCAAATGCAGAGCTGTCCCCATGCTGTGCCCAGTCTGGATGCATTTTTTTCCTCCCTTCATGTCTTTGGTTAGACCAGCATCACTGAGCTGGCAAATGAGCAGATCACCAGCCATGTCAAGAAGTGAAGAGTAGGTCTTCAAGGATGGGAAGTAGCTGGGGCTGCCTGTCTGTTCTGGGTTAGGAGAATTTGGGTTACAAATGAGAAAAAGTTCATGCCTATTTTCAGGGTATTTGTAGCAGAAGATCCCAGTGTGGGATTCAGAACCTGTCAGATCAGTTATCCTTTGGGTTTTCAATATGGCTGCTAATGCTTCACTGCCCTTTGTGTTCTACACAGGGCTGACTCTGAGCATACTTTGTCTCTAGGGCTCTCCCATTTGCCCTTTGATATGCTCTCTTTTTAAACAACTACCTTTTTCCCTAGAGGCTCTCAGTGTCTTCAAGAGTACCTTGACCATGGTGGGCCTTCAATGAATATTTGTTAAGTGTTTTGTCTCCCTGTGGCCTCAACTTTGTGGGTGCTACCTTAGTCTGTGTTACTGTATTCTGGAAAGTTCTTCTGACCTAACTTCCCTTCCCCTATAGCCGTCTTATAGCTCCCAGGGAATAAGGGATTTGAGGGAGGCCAGCCTAGCAAGTCGGCAAAATAGATGGCCATCTGTGAAATATTATTTGAAGGATCCTGGGCAGGTCACCTGATCTGTCTTAAATTATCTCCCCACTTCTACTTCCCAACAATACTTGAAATTCTCCAGTTAAAGATTTGTTTATTTCCTTTGAATTCACTATTAAACTGGAAAGAGTCATAAATTTAACCTTTATTAGCTAGCACCTTGTTGGGCATGAGGATGGGGAAACTAATGGAGAGAAAGGCCTAGTGTAACTAGATGCAGGTACACACATGGGAGGGCTGGGCTTGTAGAGAGGAAAAGTAGTAGAATATTCCAAGACAAAATTCAGTTACTTCTCAGTTTTGTAAGAGACCTCCTAGCTTATAAGAAGCAGACTAGAGGTGTGCTATGGCGGCGTAGGGGATGGAGTGCAGGATGGGAAATCAGGCATATGGCTTCACATACTGCTTCAGTCACACTTGCTGTGTGATCATAAACAAGTCACATCTCTGGGCCTCAGTTTCTCATCTGTAAAAAAAAGGAGTTAGAGTAGACGGCCTCCATGATCCCTTCCTGCTATGAGGTATTTCAGAGGTTATCTTAGATCATTTGTTCTCATAATTTTTGAGGCTTGAGTGTTTTATACTCTTAAAAATTATTAAGCTTCCCACCACCCCAAGAACTTTTCTTTATGTGGGCTAAATCTACTGTAATATACAACATTAGAAGTTAAAACATCTTAGAATTATTAAAAAATAGTTTTAATTTCACAGACCCTCTGAAAGGGTCTGAAAGATTTCTGGGGTCCCTAGACCATGTTTTGAGAATTTTGGGCTTATTCTGACTTTCCCCCAGCAAAACTATGATCACTTCCAACACCCAAAGGCTTCACTGGGCCCTGGTCTCCAAAAGAGATGGACGCTTACCTAAATGCGCAAAGCAAGCTGTGTAACATTGTGTGGTCGTCTTAGCCAAGGGACTTTCCATGGAAGCAGTGTGGCTTAGCTGAAAAAGTACTAACTTCTAGTCCCACACTCTATCTTTGGGCAGTGCATTTCCCTGCCTTAGGTCACAGATTCCCCAGCTATTAAATAATAGCCCATGTTTATATGTGACTGCCTCGAGATTTACTAAGTGCTTCCTTCATAATCACTTTGTGAGGTGATAGAAGTGTTATTATTGTCATTTTACAGATGTAGAGACTGAGGCTCATAAGGGTCAAATGAGTTGGCCATAGTTACAAAACTATTAAGGGTCAGAACCAGAGAAACCCAGATCATCTGACTCCAAATTCAGTGGGCTTTCCACCGTACCAAGCTGCCCTTCTAAAATGTGGCATTTGATTTGATGAAATGCATGAAATAAAATGAATGCATATAAAACATTTTGTGATGGCAAAACATTATATAAATGTGAATTATTATTGTTGTTTAAATAACTTCACTATAATCAAGGCTGTTACTACATTACAGTATTTGAGACACCTGACCCAAGCTGCAATTTTCCTGCACTCTTTAAGTTACTTATATTGTTAGGTGCCTGATAGTTGTATGTGGAACCCACCAGTACAAAAATCATATATACGGCTCTCAGTTTATGAGCTCTACTTCCTCATCTCAAATAATAAAAAAAAGAGACCTTTGGATCCCCTCTCTGACCCTAGCTGCCTGATGTAATGTTGGGTGAACTATTTAATAATGGCTAGCATTTATATAATGCTTCGAGGTTTGCCAAGCACTTTTCATACAGTATTTCATTTTATCCTTACATTTAACACCCTAGGCCTCAGTTTACTCAGTTTACAAGTTACTACTGTATAATGATGGATTTGGACTACATGGCCTCTTGGATTTTTTTTTCAACTTTAGATCTAGGACAGGTGATTCCAAGTGTAGGGGGTGCCATAACCAATGACTCTGTAGTCAGTAGAGAATTGGTCTATGCGCTTAAGGTCTACCTGTTGCCTGCCCCACCCAACACTAGAGGGCTCTCTGGGAGCGAACAAATGCTTTCTCTGGTTCTCAGCCTACTGGCTGCCATTCTGGTCTTAGCTTTACCTGCTTTGCTGATGACATCACTTTTCTCTCGCTGGTCTAAGATTTGCGTGTGGATTAGCCAATCGGATTGTTAGTTTGAAATCTGCAAACTACTCTAAGAAGACCTTTCCTTCCCTTCCCTGCTACCATCCAAAGACCTCCTCGCAAAGATTCAGTTTATTAGTTCATAGTTTAATTGGATTAAAGTGAAAGGGAATCATCAATGTGTAACCAATAAAAATAGGTATTTTAGAAGTGACAACCATCCACATTCTCCCACCTCTCACAGAGCAGAACCTCACTCTCCCCGACTCCCATTTCAGCATGGACGTGAACATTATTCTGGTGTTTAACACAAACCTCCCAACTCCCATTTGCACATGGTGGAGGGAGGCATTACTTCTCAGGAAGTCTTCATGACTAGATGCTGAGGCTGGGAGTCTTGGCTCATCACTTTTTGTTGACTAAAGTCTAAGAAACCTCCTCTCCTCATGGGTAACTCCCTCCATCAACCACTATTTAAGGAAGGGCCCAGCCGTATGTCACATTTGATTTCATGCTGTAACACTGCTGCATTACCCTCTTTCTTGTCCCATCATAAAGCTTTTCTTTGTGTGTTACCTTCCCTCAGTAGAATGAAAGCTCCTTGAGGACAGGGACTATTGGGGTTGCTGATATTTTTATCCCAACTGCTTAGCACAGTGCCTTGCACATAAGAAGCACTTAATAAGCACTCTCTCTCTCTCTCTCTCTCTCTCTCTCTCTCTCTCTCTCTCTCTCTCTCTTTCTCTTTCTCTCCTCCTCTCCCTTTCCCTCTCCCTTCTGTCTCCCCTTCTCTACCCCCTCCCTAACTCCTTCTCTCCCCTCCCCTTCCCCCCCTCTTATCTTCTCTCATTCTCTCTCAGCTGTATCTCTCTATCATTTCTATCTATTTATCTATCTTCAAATATAAAATTTGATTTGCACCAGCTAGTTTTTTTGCCAGTGTAATTAGAATTCCATTAACTAGATCCAAAGGCTGGCTAAGACACAGAGGAAAATTCTCTCACTGGCCTTAATTCCTTTTCTGTCCTCAACCTTGAGAAGTTCTGCAGGCTTTGCAGGGTCCCCTGTGTAGACAGAGCTTTAGAGGGAACTCCAGGACTATTAATCCCAAGTGTTCTGAGAGATATCCTTCAGGGTGGGGTATGGAATAGAAAGCAAGAGACTCAGTTCCTAGCTATGAATGAATTATATCAAGTTGTCTACTGAAAGACAGTTTTGTATTTCAAATTCTACTTCCTGAAACTGGGGAGCTAGGACTATTCATAACCTTCAGGAAATGTATAGTTGCCTTCCTTGTACAGAGGTGGGAGTCTGTCATTGGCACTGGAAGTCAAGAGTACCATAAGTCCTTTAGCGTGAGACAGTGTAAGGCACCCAAGATTCAGAATCTGAGAATTTGTTTTCAAATCCCCACTCCACTGCTCACTCTTTACGTGACCTTATACAAGCCATTGAACTTCTCTGGGCCTCAGTTTCTTCATCTCTAAAGAGGAGCTTGGATTAGATACTCTCTAAAGCTTCCAGCTCCAGAGCTCAGATGCTGTGATTTGCACAGAGACCTGATTACTAGGACTAAGAGGGGCAAAAATTAGTTTTTTAAACTGAGAGCAGCTAGGGCTGTTTTTTTTTGCATCAGTAAGTATTAGAGACCTCAAAAGCCCTTCATGGTTCTCGGTGAAAGACCCTCTCCCTAAAATGCAAACATATTAAAGGCACTCGCTGCCCCTCCACCTCCCCACACCATTTCTCTAGCCTTCTGGTTGCCCTTATAGCAGACATCCACCATTTCCAAACCTGAGCTCTCTGACCGAGGGAGGATTTAGTGATGCATGGAGTTTCTGGATGGCTGACCAGGCGGAGTGGCAGGGTCATGTTACTGCATTTTATGAAGGGAAAAAAAAAAGCCACCCAAAGGCAGCCCCTGTGAGGGCCATGCTGGATTGATGGCAGTGAGCAAAATCACAATTCAGCTGTACTAACTTTAATAAACAATCTGGGGATCTAGCATCCTGGCTAGTGGGTAGGACACAAGCCCTGGACTTACTGATTTGTGAAGGGAGTGGGAGTGAGAGGCAAAACAGGGTGGAGCCTGCTTTGCTGTGGCCTCCTTTGGGCACAGTTTATTTCTTCTGTAAATACTCTTTAAGCCATTTTGGGTGGAGAAAGAAATGATTGGAGGAAGGTTTCAGTTCTAGTTGTTTCTATCTGGATCAAATATTGTAGTTGAAATTTGCAGATTTGAGCGATCACTCCAGGCTGTTCCTCACTTTCTCCAAATAATCTTGGAGAGAGATGGATGTGACACCACTGAACGCTTTGGTAGCGGGAATGTTGTTCTTTCCTACCACTTAAATTGCTGCTTCGGGTGGTGGCGGAATGGTTGGGGGACAAAAAATAACTCATTTGATTAGTGGTGTTTTTAGCCATTGGTCTTCAATCTTCTTCAGGTTTTGAAGGAATGCGATTTCAACACTATCGGTACAGTTACCACCCAAATTCACCCAATAATGTGCAGTCACCCTGAGAAGTCCAGAATTTATGAAACCTGGGGAGAAGAGCCAGAGCGCAGCAACACAATTATGAGCTGCTTAAGGGGGAGTGGTTCATGGTGCCACTGACAAGAGAACTAGGAAAAGGGACTGTAAGGAATATTTGTCATCACTATCTGACTGGCTCCCGGTGAATTCTGAATCATTAGTCATACTTTTACTAGTGAGTTGAGGCAGGAGCGTCTTTGGAGAAAATGTCCACAGCAACAATGTCTGACATGGGTTTTATGTTGCAGAAGTCAAGGTGAGCATCCTGGCTGGGATATGATGAATGGTCATAGCATGTAAAATGTCATAGTGGTATGAGCACTAGATTTGGAGCTGAGAGATGTGGGGATGAATTCTAGCTCTGTGTGACCTTAAACAAGACACTTAACCTCTTTCCTAAAACTGGATGCCCTGAAGACAATTCAAAAGAAACATATGCAAAACAGAACTTATTATCTCTGCCCACCAACCCAAACCCAGCCCTCTCCCAGACTTCCCTATTTCTGCCAAAGGCACCTCCATCTGTTTATTCTCTTGTAATCATAACTTTGGTATTATCTTCTTTCCCTCATATTCAAATCAGTTACCTAATCTTGTTGTTCCTTCTTCCATAAACTCTCACATCTAACTCTTTGTCTCTAATCACACAACCATTACCTTATTTCAGACCCTCATCAACTCTCACCTAGATTATTGCAATGATTTCCCAATTAGTGTTCCTGCTTCAAGTCTGTGTCTGCCACAATCCATCCTCCATACTGCTGCCAAAATGATTTTCCCTTAAGCTCAAATCTGACCATGTCATTCCCCTATCAATAAATTCCAGTGGTTCCCTGTTGCCTCTAGGATCAAATATAAATTCCTCTGCTTGGCTTTTAAACTCTTCACAGCTTGGACCAACCTATATTTCCAGCTTCATATATATTACTCACGCAGCCTTATTCCTCTGTAGGCTTCACTCCAGATTTCCTCTACCATGCCCCAGATCTTTATCCTGAAGTCTCACTCCAAGCCCAGGAATTCATACTTAGAAATTAACCTCTGCTACTGCAACCTCTCCTTCTGATTGTATAGCTACAGTCCAGATCTTCTCTATCTTATACCCAAGCAAGTGGGTTGGGTTCTCTCCTTCCATCCCCTTCTCTCTTTCAATTTCTTTTTAAACGTTGTCCTACCCTATTAAAACGTAAGCTTCTTCAGGGTGGGGGCCCTTTTTCTAGTAGGTGAATTCCCAGCATTTAGCATAGTGCTTGGCACATAGTAAGCCCTTAAATGCTTGTTGATTTAAATGCTTGTTGATAGTTCTTCTTTTTGTGCCCTACATTCCAACTATGCTGGCTTTCTTTCTGTTCCTTGCAAATGCCATGGCATTTCCTGTCTCTGATACTTGATACTAACTGCTTTTCTTACCTGGGATTTGTTCCCTCCCTACTTTTGCCCCAAAGAGCCCCATTCTTCCTTCAAGACAAGCCATCTTCTGTAGACTTTCCTGCTCTTCTCAATTGAAAGTGTCTTCCTTCTCTAATTAATTTGCATTTATTTTGTGTTCAGTAATTTATTTCTTCTGCATATGTTTATGTTTCTACATGTTACCTTCCTCAACAGAATGTGAGCTTGTTAAGAGTAAGGCTTGTTTTATTTTTTATATTTGTAGTTCCAGTGCTTAGAACAGTGTCTGGCACACAGTGGGTATTTAATAAATGCTCCCATACCCCTTCTTTCTTTCTTTTTTTTTTTTAAAGAAAGTGAAAAAAGTATGCTTCAGTCTGCATTTCCTCATATGGGTCCTTTAGAATTGTCTTGGATTATTGTCTCGATCAGAGTAGCAAAGTCTTTCACAATTAAACATCATTACAGGATTGCTGTTACTGTGCACAGTGTTCTCCTGGTTCTGCTCACTTCACTTTGCCTCAGTTCACATAGGTTTTCCCAGGTTTTTCTGAAATCATTCTGCTTATCATTTCTTATAGCACAACAGTATTCCCTCACAATCATATTCCTCAACTTGTTTAGTCATTCCTAAACTAATAGGCATCCCCTCAGTTTCCAATTCTTTGCTACCGCAAAAGAGCTGTTATTAATATTTTTGTACAAATAGGTCCTTTTCTCTTTCCTTTGATCTCTTTGGGATACAGATATTATAGTGGTATTGCTGGGTTGAGGGGTATGAAAAGTCTTATCACTCTTTGGGCATAGTTCCAAATTGTTCTCCATAATAGTTGGACTACTTTACAAACTCCATTAACAGTTTGTTAGTGTATCTCTTTTTATCCACATCCCCTCCAACATTTTTCATGTTCCTTTTTTTGTCATGCTACCCAACCCCATAGGTATGAAGTGGCACCACAGAGTTGTTTTAATCAGCATTTCTCTAATCAATAATGATTTAGAGCATTTTTTCATATGATGGTAGATAGCTTTGATTTCTTCTGAAAACTGTGTGTTAATATCTATTGACCATTTACCAATTGGGAAATAGCTCATATTTTTATATATTTGGCTCGGTTTCCTATATATTTGAGAAATGAGGCATTTATAAGAGAAAACTAACGTGAAAATTTTTTCCCCAAATTTCCTGCTTTCCTTTTAATGTTGGTTGCTTTGGTTTTGTTTGTGCCAAAACTTTTTAATTTCATGCAATCAAAATTATCCGTTTTACTTCCTGTGATTCTCTCTATCTCTTGTTTAGTCTCAAACATTTCCCTTATCCATAGATCTGACAGGTAAATTTTTCCATGCACAGGTCCTAATTTACTTATCATATTACCCTTTATGGACAAATCATTTACTCATTTTGACCTTATTTTGGTATATAGTGTGAGATGGTGGTGTATGCTTTAGTTTTTGCCAAATTGCTTTCCAGTTTTCCCATAAATTTTTGTCAAATAGTGAGTTCATGTTCCCAAAGGTTGGATCTTTATGTTTATCAAACACTAGATTATCATAGTCATTTACTACAGTGTACTGTATACCTAATTTATTCTACTATTAACTGCTCTATTTCTTCACCAGTTTTAGATTGCTTTCACGATTATTGCTTTGTAGTATAGTTTGAAATCTGGTACATCCAGGCTATTTTCCTTCACATTTTTTCCCACTGATTTCTTGGTATTCTTGAGCTTTTGTTCTTCCAGATAAATTTGGTTATTATTTTTTCTGGCTCTATGTAATAATCCTTTGGGAGTTTAATTGGTATGGCACTGAATAAATAAATTAATTTAGGTAGAATTGTCATTTTTATTATATTAGCTTATTCTACTCACGAACAATTTATACTTATACAATCGTTAAGATCTGTCTTTATTTGTGTGAAGCGTTTTGTAATTGTGTTCATATAGTCCCTGGATTTGTCTTGGCAGGTAGACTCCCATATATTTTATATTGTCTCCAGTTATTTTGAATAGAATTTCTCTTTCTCTCTCTTCTTTCTGCATTTTGTTGGTAACATATAGCAATGCTGATGATTTATGTGGGTTTATTTTATATCTTCTAACTTTCCTAAAGTTCTTCATTGTTTCAAATAGTTTTTTAGTTGATTCTTTAGGGTTGTCCAAGTATACCATTGTATCATATGCAAAGAGTGATAGTTTTGCTTCTTCTTTGACTGTTTTTATTCTTTTAATTTCTTTTTCTTGTGTAATTGCTATGATTAGAATTTCTAATACAATTTGAATAAATAATGGTGATAACCTTGCTTAACCCCTGTTCTCACTGGGAAGGCTTCTAGGTTATCCCCATTACAGATAATGCTTGCTCTTGGTTTTAGATAGATTCTACTTATAATTTTAGGAAAGGCTCCATTGATTCCTATGCTTTCTGGTGTTTTAATAGGAATGAATGTACTTTGACAAAAAATTTTCTGCATTTCTTGAGATAATAATATGATGTATGTTGTTTTTCTTATTTAATGTGGACAATAATGTTTATAGTTTTTCTAATATTGAATCAGCCATGCATTCCTGGTATAAATCTTACCTGATTATAGTGTATTATCTTTGTGATATATTTCTGTAATCTTCTTACTAGTATTTTATTTAAAATTTTTGCATCTATATTCATTGGTGAAATTAGCCTGTAGTTTCCTGTCTGTTTTTGCTCTCCTTGCTTTAGGCATCAAAATCATATTTATATCATAAAAGGAATTTGGTAGGACTTCTTTTTTTGAATGTTTTAAAATTTTTTTAAATTAATTAATTTATTTATTTTAGTTTACAATGCTCAGTTCCACAAGTTTTTGGGTTCCAAATTTTCTCTCCCTCCCACTCCTCTCCCAGCCCCCCAAGATGGCATATAATCCAATGCAGGTTCTACATATACCTTCACATTGAACTTATTTACATAATACTCCAGTTGTAATGAAGAATTATAACCAAAGGAATGAATCATGAGAAAGGAGAAACGAAACCCCCCAAAAAAAGGAAAAAAAAAAGAGAGAGAGCTAAAAGTTTGCCTCAGTCTGCATTTACACTCCACAATTCTTTCTGTGGACGTGCATAGCTTTTTCTGTCATGAGTCTTTTGGAGCTGTCTTTGAACCTTGCATTGATGAGAGGAGTCAAGTCTATCAAAGTTAGTCCTTACAGATACCGTGTGTCTGTAATTGTGCATAATGATCTCCTGGTTCTGCTCTCCTCCCTCAGCATCAGTTCATATAAGTCATTCTAGGATATAATGACATCTGTCTGCTCCTCATTTCTTATAGCAAATAGTATGCCGTTACATTCATATGCCACATTTCTTTAGCCATTCCCCAATTGATGGGTATCCCCTTGATTTTCAATTCTTTGCCACCACAAAAAGAGCCGCTATAAATATATTTGTACATACAGCTTCCTTTCCCACTTTGGGATATAGTCTTAGAAATGGTATTGCTGGGTCAAAGGGTATGCACATTTTTATAGCCCTTTGGGCATAGTTCCAAATTGCTCTCCAGAATGGCTGGATCAGTTCACAACTCTACCAACAATGTAATGATGTTCCAATTTTCCCACATCCTCTCCAGCATTTATCATTTTCCTGTTTTGTCATGTTAGCCAATCTGACAGGAGAGATATGGTACCTAAGAGTTGTTTTGATTTGCATTTCTCTAATCAATAGTGATTTAGAGCATATTTTCATATGCCTATAAATATCTTTAATTTCGTCCTCTGAAAATGGCCTGTTCATATCCTTTGACCATTTCTCAATTGGGGAATGACTTGTATTCCAGTAAATTTGGCTCACCTCCTTGTATATTTTAGGTATGAGGCCTTTATCAGAGACACTGATTGTAAAGATTTTCTCCCAATTTTCTGCTTCCCTCCTAATCTTGGTTGAATTGGTTTTGTTTATACAAAAAATTTTCAGTTTAACATAATAAAAATTATCCATTTTGCACTTTGTAATGCTCTCTATCTCTTGTTGGGTCATGAATTCTTCTCTTTCCCATAATTCTGATAGGTAAACTATTCTTTGCTCTTCCAAATTGCTTATAGTATCAGCCTTTATTCCTAAATCATGAACCCGTTTTGACTTTATTTTGGTATATGGTGTAAGATATTGGTCTATGCCCAGTTTATGCTCTACTATTTTCCAGTTTTCCCAGCAGTTTTTGTGAAATAGTAAATTCTTAGCCCAGAAACTGGATTCTTTGGGTTTATCAAAGACTAGATTGCTGTAGTTGTTTACTACTGCATCTTGTGTACCTATCCTATTCTGTACTGATCCACAACTGTTTCTTAGGCAGTACCAGGTAGTTTTGATGACTGCTGCTTTATAGTACAGTTTAATATCTGGTATGACTAGGCCACCTTCCCTAGCATTTCTTTTCCAGACCTCTTGTTCTTCCAGATGAATTTTGTCATTATTTTATCGAGCTCTTTAAAATAATTTTTTGGTAGTTCAATGGTATGGCACTGAATAAATAAATTAATTTAGGTAAAATTGTCAATTTTATTATATTAGCTCTGCCTAACCATGAGCAACTGATATTTTTCCATTTATTTAGATCTGACTTTATTTGCGTGAGTAGTGTTTCATAATTATGTTCATATAAGCCCTG
>CM053623.1:394674227-394697068 GCA_028646595.1 Phalanger gymnotis
TATTTGGCAGTTCTTTCAGGATCTGAGAATATAGTTGAATTCATCAAAGGGAGCTAAGTCTCCTATTATCTCTTTATTTATATAAACACCCCCAATAATCACTTTTTCATAGGTCGTTTCTAGGTTAAAGGCCATTCTCCTTTGCAGAGAAAAAAGAAAAATTCCTAAGATTTGAGTATCTCTATCTTTTCTATCTTGTTAGTTATTATCATCCCATTCACCCTGAACAAAGGTCCTATCTCTTCTTTGATCCTTTCTCCCCCTTCCAATATAACAACAACAACAACAAAGACCCTTTTCGTTACCCTTAGCTTCCCTTATCAGCCTTGGCTTATGAAAACCACTATCTGTGACAACCGTGACATTCTTAGACCCCTCTTCTGTTATTTGGCTTTGCTCTCATCTTGTCTTAATTTCTTTCTAAAATCTAAGTTGGTTGATGAGTTCCCTTTGCATCCACATCCCTTTCTTTACACAAATCCAGTTTCCCATTCTCACTGAATTGTTGCCCTTTGTGTCTTCAGAATTTCATTCTCTGTCATTTCCCATCTGTCCTGGGCCAACTTTCTCCAAAGCACTTTAGTCCATGGATCCTACTTATCTTTCCTCGAAATCCACTAGAACTATATATCTTTCCCCAGAGTCAGAAGAGTACAATGTCAGCTAGGAGGGCATAGTCAACAATGTCAAATACTACAGAGATGATTTAGGTCCAAAACATGTTTAATAGGCATCTATTATGTTCAAAGGATTGTTATAGCTTTTGGGAATATGAAGATGAAAATAGTTTTTGTTTTAACTTATTATTTAGTAGAGAAAATGGAATTTGTACCCAAAGAATTATAATACAAATTTAAACACTAAATGAGATTGAAAACTGTACATGCAGAAAACAGAAAACAAACAAAAACCCCAACAATACCAAAGAAACCAAGAGATAATTTAAATGTGGAAAATCAAAAAGTCTATGGAGGAGGCATATTGTTAAGGTAATTATATGCAGTAAGATGGACAACCCATAACCCATAGAATTGATCCATAGCTGTCTAAGACACTGTATTAGACATGGACCATGGAAAATGAACTAGACTCTGAAATGGACAGGAAAAAGAAAGGAGGCAGGAGTGCCTTTGAGAAATTGTATGATGCTTTTAAATACCTCAAATTTCTTCTTGAGCCAAAGGTCAACACACTTTAATATGAGTATCATTCTATTGAAGCTGTATGACCCTGAATTTCTGAAGAATTCAAGTCATCAGAGAGATATGTGATCAGGAAGAAAAAGCATGAGCTTATCATGTAGTGACGGTAGGGAGGAAAAATTGATGACCAGCTTGTCTACTTGTTATTAATCAGGCAATATCAAGAGAGCTAGAGGGAGGTCCCCAGAATGCTGGGTGGACATCATCTCACAACCCCATGAAGGATTTATGAGAGGACATGGACAAAAGTCACACAGGATGAGAAGGTATGAGTTGGTGCAATCTGTACCATTGTACATGGTACCCACACCAATGAAATCACTCATTCATTTAAGTATCAATATACAAATTAGAACAGAATAAGTACAAAGAAGAGATCTGATCCAAAGAAAGTACTATGGAAGACTTGAGGAAGGAGAGGTCTTTTCCAGCTTGGATCGAGGAAGGAGGATCAAGGAAGATTTCATGGAAGAGGTGGTGTAAGTTGGTTAAAGGAAGAGGAGGGCTGAGAGGAGGCCTTTGGAGTTGGAGGGTTTTGAGGACGCCATAGAGTGCCATTTCAGTAGAGTGACAGGCACAGAAACCCAACATTAAGAGCTTATGCAGGGTGTGGGTGAGACTTGAGACAGGGACTATAATTAGTGGATAAGTAGACAGTTGTAGACTGGAGGCCTGTAAAACAAACTCCTCTTGGGGACTTTGATAGTTGCTAGACTTGAATAGAAAGGTATGGTATTTTGCTTAATTAAAAAATAAAAGAGTGAGTTTATGAACCTTTTCAGAAAGCCATTCTTATTCCTTTATTGTAATACTTTGTATGTGACTAACAATAGTATTTTCCCTAGCCAATTCACCAAACTTGGCCTTAAGTGGCTTTTGGGTATTTCTAGTCAATGAGTCTAAATATGCTTGTTAAGTGCTTGCTTGAGGCACTGGGCTCAATGATGAGGAAATATAGAAAGTAAAAGAAAATGCTTACCTATACATGTGTGTGTATGTGTATGTGTATATATATACACACATATATGGTCCTTGGTGTGTATATATATATATATGTATATATATGTATATACACACATATATATTTACATGTATATACATATGTGTGTGTGTGTGTGTGTGTGTGTGTGTGTGTGTCTGTGTGTCCTACTGGCATGTTAACCATTCCTTGGAGACATAGACACACACACATATCCTTAAGGAACTTATATTCTAGAAGAGAGACTGCATGTAAATAACTAGGTATATGCATGAGATACATAGGATTGAGGGAGGCAATATGAGAGAGAAAGGCATTAGTATGGTGGGGTAGGGAAAGGGTTCATGAAGAAAGTGGCATATGAATTGAATTTTGAAAGAAGTAAAGGAAACTGAGAAAGAAGGGTGGGATCAGAGTCTTCTAGATATTGAGAATAATTAGTATAAAGGAATAGAAGTAGGAGATGCAGGCCAGCATTGTCGGATTGTAGAGTGTATGATGGGGAGAAAGTGAAAGAGGGGAGGGAAGTGTAAGAAAAATGGAAGGGTAAGAAGGAGCCAGGATGCGAAGGATTTTAAATACCAAGTAGAGATTTCATATTTAATCATGAAGGTAATAGGGAATCACTTAAAGCTTACTGAATTGTATAGTGACATGATCAGACTTTTACTTTAGAAAAAAAAAAAACAAATCATATTGGTAGCTGAGTAGAGGATATGTTGAAGTGGAAGTAGACTTGAAGGAAGAAAAACTATTAGTGGGTTTTTCAAATAGTCCAGGCCAGATACGGTGAGGCCCTGAACTAGGGAAGGAGATGTGTATGAGAGAGGTTGTGAAGGTAGAAAGGTCAAGATTTGGCAAAGGATTGGAGATATGGAATAAATGTGAGTGAGAAGTCAAGGATGTTGCTAAGTTTGGGAAGCCCCGAAACTGGGAAAATAGGGTATGCTTGGAGGTTACAGAGAAGTTTGGAAGAGGAGAAGGTTTTGGGGAAAAGGTATCGAGTTCTGTTTTAGATATGTTGAAGTGAGCTGCCTCTGGGATATCTGGTTCGAGATGTTCGAAAGGCAGTCAGTGATGTGGTATTGGAGTTTAGGAGAAAAATTAGGACTGGATAGCTAGATGTGGGAATTTTGAGCCCATGAAGATGATACAATATAATGGTAATTTAAATTTGAAGATTTTTCCCACCCATTAATTGGTCCATGTGACCTGCTTATATCACAGAAAGCCTAAGTCACATGTGGTGGGAGAAGTTTGCTGAATGAGAGGAACTGGAAGGGTAGATCAGAAAATTCTCAGAGCAATTAAAGCTGAGGGAGAGAGCAGATGTGTGCTAGCTGTGCTGTGAGTGTTTGCTGGTGGCAAGGCCCCTGCAGGGGGTGGGAATAGTTTTGAGATGGAGTTGTTCTCTGCTGCGATAATACGTATTACTTTCTTTGCTGCTGTGATGGTTTGGACTTATTGGTTTTGGGATCTGGTTCTCTGGTGTCTGAACTAATGGTTTACTTCTTCCACCTTCTATATGGAGAGTCTCATATTTTGTGATAAAGAAATACATAAGCATATTGACAGTTACCTTTTATATTGTGATTATTGCCTTACTAAAAATACGGTCAGTGAAACAGATAATCTACAGCAAAAAGAGAAGACCCAGAATAGAGAGCTCTGAGGAACATGGCATGGCATGGACAAAGAACCATTAAAGATGATTGGGAAGCAGCTGACAGAGACTTGGGAGAAGAACCAGGAAAGAGCAGAGTTGTAAACAACTAAAAAAGGAGAAAAGATCCAGGAGAAGGTAAACTGCATTGTCCAGTTCTGTAGAGAGGTGAAGAAGGATCCACCTTGAAAGGATTTGGCACCACTAAGACACATGCTGCAGTTTCCTGAGGCAATTCCTAAAGAAGAGTTTAAAGTGTCCAACGCTGAGCTGGACACAGGCAGGATGATTAAAATAATTCTGTAACCTGCGAAGATCACCGCTTTGTAGGGGAAAGCACTTGTTTAAATATACCTTTGAATTATTTTTAGAGGAAACTGAGAGATCATCTGTTCTATCATTTTACAAATGGAAACTGAGGATCCGAGGACATTAAGTGATTTAACCACGGTTATAGCGAGTAAGTGTGGATGGTGGGTTTGGGATTTAGGTCTTCTCTTGACTTTGAGTCTAGAATCTGCACTGCCTTATGATGCTTCTAAAGTGACCTGGGCTCATTTGGTCCAATCTCATTTGTAATAGTTGGTGTATTTCCATTGCACAACCTCAGGGACTACTTCTGAACAGTCTGTGGAATCATGGATGTGCTTAAAGTCTCTTAGTCTTTGGGCTTGATCTTTGAACTGTGTAAAGTGTGTACTGTTCTGAGCTTTAGAACAATTATTGAAGAATCATCTCAAAATGAAAGCTTTGAATTTTTGAATCCAAATTTCAAAGCTGCTGGTGATTCGTTACTATTATTTAGAGCTGAATGCAAATTACACAGAGGATCCCAGAATTGGATTAACACTTTAGGAGAGGAATCTCTAAATAGTTGATGGTGACCTACTGGTAGATCTCACACTTCCCAGATGTCTAAGCCTTTTATTTCTACTGTATCTTTTTCTCTAGCATGTTGCTAGCGCTTTCTGACACCCTTCACAGGAAGGGAATGGTCTCTGTATACATTTTTCAGACACATAGCTTCTGCTGAACCTGAAAAGATCAATTCCTCACAAACCATTCCGTATGGTACTCACTCCAGGTGGCTACAATAAAAGACCTCCTTAGGGTGAGCATACATTGCATGACTTCTCTGGTGTCTCCAATGAATGGTTAGCATGCCAGTAGGACACACCGACACACATGGCAGGGGAAAATAGCCAGGAATCCCAAGTCATGGTAGCCCCATAAGAAAAAAAAACACCTTTCTGATCCCTCAATCTCCAAAATATTTGATTTGTTTCTATTTTTCATCTCAATCGTGCCACAGTCCAACTTAGCTCAACAAGTATGTATTAAGAATTCACTATGTGCCAGACACTGTGTTATGTGCTGGAGACTGAAAGACAAAAAATCCTTGCCCTCATGGACATCAACAATAATTTGGGGAAACAATTTACCCACAGTTAAGTAAATATAGAATATCTATAAGCGTAGGTAAGGAAGGCACTAGGAACTGTGGAGAGAGGTTCATAATTGATTTTCTATAGGAAATGGAAATAGAACACTGAAGGAATCTCGGGATTTGATGAAGTAGAGGTGAGAAGAAAGTGCATTCCATGCATGGGGACCAGTCTGTGCAAAGGTGTGGTGGCAGAAGATAGGATGTCACGTACAGAGAACAGAAAACAAGACAATTTGGGCAGAATATATGATATATGGAGGAAAGTTGCGGTTGTAGTATGGTAAGGAGAGAGAGAGAGAGAGAGAGAGAGAGAGAGAGAGAGAGAGAGAGATGTCTCTGTGATGGCCTGTGATGTCATTCATATGAGGAGCTCCAAATGAAGAAACTTCTTGTCTTGATGCAGGTTGGTGCTTTGTCTGCAACTTATAGTCTCAGAGAAAGTAAGTGATTTGCCCATAGTCACAAAGCCACTGTATGTCAGAGGTGGGCCTTGAATCCCTGGTCTTCCTGGATCCAAGGCCATCTTTCAGTCTGCTTTACCATGCTGCTTCTCGGAATGATGAGGACCATTCTGAAATAAACGAGCAACACCTCTCTTTAGCTGAACCCAGTCCCAATAAGAGGGGAAATTCCATTGTACTCACCAGAATAAATGTTCTCTCTTTCTTTTAACCCTTAGTGGTTCAAGAGCACGGTTTCTCCTCTTGTGTTAACACTCTCCACAATTTTAAAAGATTCTTGATGGGGAAGGGATGGTGTAGAGGAAGCAGCTGTCCTTCCTTAGCCTCTCAGGGAGTGCTCTGTTAATGTACTGTCCTTGCCAGCCACTCCTCTGGTAATCCCCAAAGCTTTGGCTTAATGAAATGTAGTTCATCCTCATAGAAATAACAGTCGCTCACGTTAATGTAGAACTCTAAAGTCTACAAAGGGTTTTCCTCACAATATCTCTGTAGGGAGGCAGTTGAGGGGTGATAATAACCATCAAATTTCTATAACATTTTAAGGCTTACAATGTGCTACACAAATGTGAGTTATTATTATTATCTGTATTTTTCAGATGATGAAACTGAGATTCAAAGTGGTTAAGTCACTTGCCCAGGTTCATATAGGTAATAAGTGTCAGAGTCAGAATTTCAACCCAATTCTTTCCTGAGTCAGGTGTGGGTATTCTTTTCATCATGTTATACTTACTGTCACCTTTTAGAAAAGTTTGAGACCTCTGGCTTATGGAATCCAAAATAACAGAATATTTAGAAATGAAGGGGACTTCCATGGTTATCTAGTCCAAACGACACAGGAAAATGAATCCCTATTATGACATACCTCACAAGAGGTCATCCAGCCTCTGCTTGAAAATTGCCAGTAAAAGAGATCCCGAAGGCATGCAATTCCACCTTTGGACAGCACTAATTGTTAGAAAATTTTTCCTGACGTTCTTTCCACTCTTTGCTGTTGGTTCTTCTCCCTGGGTCCAAACAAAATGAAGCAGATCCCTTTTCCACATGAGAGCCATTCAGATACTCAAAGACAACTCTCACGGCCCCCAACCCCAAGTCTTTTCTTCCCCAAATGAAGCACTAGCAATTTTTCCAAGCAACCCTCATATGACATGGACTCAAGACCTCTTCACCAACCTCATTGCCTTTGTGTGGACATTTCCAAGCTTATCAATGTTCTTAAACTGTGGCTCTCCAGATATGGTATGACCTTATTCTTGGAACCTATACCTCTCTTAATGTGGCCAAGATGCTATTAGCTATTTTAGCTTTAATAGCACACTGTTAATTTATATTGAGCTCATCATCCATTAAAACCCCCTATCTTTTTCTGACTAGCTACTATGTGGCCATGCCTCATAGATCCTTTACTTGATTTTTTGAACCCAAGCATATGATTTTATTTTTATACTTATTGAATTTAATCTTACTAGAGTCATCAGTTTCCTCATCTGTAAAACGAGCTGGAGAAGGAAATGGCAAATCACTGCAGTATCTTTGCCAAGAAAACCTCAAAATGGGGTCATGAAGAGTCAGATATTACTGAAATGACTGACCAACAAATGAATGCCTCCAGTTGTGGGAAACTTAATATCTAATGAGGCAGCCCACTCTGTTTCAGAGCAGCTTAGATTATTAGAAAGTTCTTCTCGAAGGAGGGCCCCAGTGTGTTTCCCTATTGCTTCCCCATGTTGATCTCATTCTGCCCTCTGGGTTCAAGAAAAATGAATCTTCTTCCACATAACAGCCCTTCAAAAATGTGAAAACAACTGAATAGTAAATAACGACACAGCCAAGAATTATGTAAGAGGCTTTGAAGTAGTACAGGTGGCTATAGACTGGAATTCAGTATAAGGCGGCGCCATTTTTGATCTCATCCAAAGTGCCTGAGTTTTCAGTATAGCCAAAGGACTTATTGTTCTAAGACAGTCAGCCCCATAACATAGACGTTGAGGTCCTTGATTTGGGAGACACCAGTATAAGTGATAGTCATAACAACCCAGTTTCTCTTTGGAATCTTCCCACATTGTGATCCATGGGCTTTAGCTCTTATAAATAAGTCAGGAGAAGCTCTTATATGCTCCAGACTGTTTGCTAATATTAACATACACTCATTTTCATATTGCATGAAAACACAGTCACTGACCAAATTTTAAAATCCCTCAAGATGTGTCCTATTTTGACTCTGCAGAGCTAACTACATTTAAGAGACACTTTTCCTCATATAGTAATTACATGCCAGAAAGCATGTTAGGGAGGGAGATGGGCAAGAGGTACCCAGAAGAGGTCTCTTGGGAGTGTTCTTATATTGCTACTATATTTCTAGCCTTTTATTTGGAGGGATTCAAATATTAGATGTAACACTCAGCCAAAAACTTGATTACCTTGTGTATCCATACACATCCATATTAGTGGTGGTTGTGGACTAAGGAAGACAAATTAAAGTAATATATATTATCTTTGTGCTGAAATTCTCAAGTCATCTGGTGCCTACCTCAGGCTTTTATTATCTCTCTTTGAATGGTGATAGAATAGCAAGGAATGAAGGCAAAAATTACAGCTCCTTATCCAATTAATATATGCTTCTTTTTATGCCAGGATACATCCTATCATAGAGGATGCATTTCTACTCAGAAGAATTTGCACTGCCACATGACCCCAAGACAGATTCTGTTTTGAGGTGTCAATGAGATTTCCCACTCAGACTTCCTAAAACAAGAGACTATCGAGATCATTTATTGGGCCATGGGGGAGGGGAAAGAGATTTCTAGCTTTGGAGGACCTGGTATGGATTTAACAGACTCATATAATCAAAGTTGGAAGATACCTTAGGAGTTAATCTAGATCAACTCTCCCTACTCCAAGCCTAGAAGTTGGAAATGTCATAATTATTGAAGTAAAGTTGAGGTCAAATATCAAGGTCCACAGTCAGGAACTTGGCTAGAACCAGCTTGAGACAAATGCACAAAGATGGTTTTTAGTGGCCTTTCTACCCCTCTTTTTGCATCTCTCTTCTATAGGATTTCCATAGGCTCTCTCTTCTCTGTCCTCAATGTGCCAATTTGGTTCAGTTCAATTCGAGAAGCATTAAGTACCTACTCTATGACAGGTACTGGGGATAAAAGGTAACAAGACATTGCCTTCTCTCAAGGAGCTTATACTCAGCTGGGAAGAAACCCTATATATGTTGGCACAAGTAAAATATCTGCAAAATTAATATTGAGTAATTTGGAGGGCAGCTACTAGGTGACACAGTGGACAGACTGCTGCTCTCGGAGTCAGGAAGACTTGTCCTCCTGAGTTCCAATCTGGCCTCAGATACTCACTAGTTGGGGGACCCTGGGCAAATCACTTAAGTCTGTTTGCCTCAGTTTCCTCATCTGTAACATGGGCTGGAGAAGGAAATGGCAAACTGATCCAGTATTCTTGCCAAGAAAACCCCAAACGGGGTCATGAAGAATTAGACACAACTGAAACACCAGCCACAAAAATTTGACGAGAGAGAGGGAACATTAAGAACTAGAGATCAAGAGGGACTTCATGGAGGGGGCAGTATTGAGCTGAATCTTGACAAGACTTAGAGATTCTAAGTTTGCTTTCTCCTCTTGTTTGCCCTCCCCCACCAAGAAAATAAAAACTCCCATCTCCTCAGAGACGATCTTGGTTGTTATAAGGAAGAAGGGTATTTGACTAAACAAATTTATGCCAAAGTGTAGTGCTCCAGAGGTCTTTGCAATTTTAGAAGGAGCTTTCAGGAACACTAAGTCAAAGAGTATAAACCGTTTAATCATCTTTCTTGTATGTACATGCATATATATACATATGCATGTATACATGCAATTTCTCTCACTAGGCCGAAATTCTTCACTTTGTCAAACTTACATTAAAGACAACCAATTCATTTGTGTTAAAAAAAAAAACCACAAATATACATATTCGGGTGGAGGAGGAGACTTTATTTTATTCTGAAACCACACCGTTTTTTAGATATTTAAATAACTTCTAGTGTATAGCTGAGGCCTGATGCAAAGGTCCTTCTTTGATGACTTTTCCATTACTTCCATCCCCTAGCTCAAGTAGGAATATATCTTCTGTTCTCTTGGAGCATCATTTCTTGCAGGGCTGAAAGCCCAGGATGGTGAAGGAACTCTGAGCCAAGTCATAAGAGAACAGTAGAAAAAAATTGGTGATATTCAGTTTGGAGAAGACTCAGGGAAAGAGCTGATAGTTGCTTTCAAATATTGGAAAAACTGCCACAGAAAAAAAGCGATTAGACATTTCGTGAACCTCCAGAGGACAAATTTTGGCTTAATAAAAATAAGAAAAAAAATTAAAAAAAATCAATTGGAGCTGTCCAGCAATAGAATGAGATGACTGCGAGATACTGAGATCCTTTCACATGGATAGGCTGGAAGACCATCTATTAGAAATGTTGTCAAAGAGATCCCTTTAGTGTGTTAGAGGTCATGCTAGATAACTTCTGAGGTATTATCTGATTGTATGATCTTAGATATTTAACTTTTTTTAAAGAAAAGATTTAACATTACCTTTTATCATTGTACCAACCATTTCCCCTAACCTCGTCCCACCCCTCAGTCACTGATCGATTCTTTGTACAAAGAAAAATAATTAAACGAGCCAACTGTTACAATGACCACAATCTGACAGTGTATAATGCATTCTGTGCCCATCATCCTCACCTCTCTACCAAGAGAAAGAAGGTATATTTACTCATTAATATTCCAGTGCCAAGACTGCTTTTTCTGGAGTCATTTTGCATACCTGGCTCTCTTGGTTCTTCCTTCTTAGCATACTTCTTTGAATTACACATTTTCATAGTTTCTTTTGGTTCAACAAATATTATATTACATCCATGTGCCACAATTTTTCCCACCTTTCTTCAACTGATGGGCATCTGTTTTGTTCTCAGTTTTTGCTGCCACAAAGTGTGCTGCTATGCATATTTTGTTATATATATGGGATTTCTCTGTCAAATATCCTTGGGATATTTGCACAGTAATGAAATCACTGGATCAAAGGCTATGAACAGTTTAGTGGCTTTTCTTGCATGATTCCAAATAATTTTGCAGCATGGTTAGACCAATTTGTAATATACTAGTATGCTTATCTTCTCACAGCCTTCCTTACGTTGACTATTTCTGAGTCTCAACATCTTTGTTAACTCGGTGGGTATGAGATGAAACCTTAAAGTTGTTTAAATATGTAGTTCTCTCATTGGTGTCCTCCTTGTGGTCATTGATCATTTGATTTCTTTTGAAAATTTTATATCCTTTGACCATTTATCTATTGGGAAGCAATACCGTGCTTATGCTTGGTCAAGTAAGAGGCCTAAATAAATGGGAACTTTCTGAGATTTAATCCTGATAAATCATTCAATCAATACAGTATTTATTGAATACTAGGTGTGAGGCAAAAAGGATAAATGTCCTCTGTGAACACTATAATAATGCACTTAGCATATGCCAAGTGTCCAATGAGTGGTTTGGACAGTAAGCGCGAGAGGTAAGAGTTCTCAGGGGATAGATATTGATTGTGGGCCAGGGGAACCATCTAGAAAATTGGGACTGCAGAAATTGTGGCCTTTAATTGATGGATGGCCATGGCAGATCACAGAGCTAATCTGCACACCTAAATTCTACCCATCAGTGTGCCATAATGGAAAGAGCACTTGACTTAGAGTCAGCAGAATTGGGTTCAGGCCCTTGTTGTGACAGTAATGCTTCACCCCTCTGAGGCTTAGTTTCTCATCTGTATAATGGGAGTTAATGATAATTGCATCTACCTCGCATGGTTTTTTCCAAGAAGAGAATAACAAATGTGAAATCTCAAACAACATTTCTGTGGTAGTTTACAAAGCACTTTGCGTACCTCATTATCTCATTGGAAAGTGAAAATGCTTTGTGACCATGAAGCTCTGCATAAATGGAAGCTATTATGATTTTTCAAGGCTCAGCTCAAGTACCACCTTTTCCATAAAACCTTTGCAGCCCACTCCAGCCCACATTGATATCTCCCATCTCTGAGCTCCTATGGCGTTTACCATGAGTGCTACAGGACTTACTGGGTTTCCGATTACTGTAGAGATTATTTTCCACTCCCCAGCAAGGTCAGCTGCCTGAATTCAGCCACCAGGTCTGACACTTCTTTGGTATCTCTCTCAGTGCTTAGCAAAGGGCTGACCACATGGTATGTACTTCATAAAAATATGAGGGCTGGTTGATTGGTTGTGGTATGCAGCCTAATTGAAAAAAAGATATTTCCTTGTTTTTTTTTCTAAACATCATGGTCACCATTGCTCTGAATACTTTGTAACATGAAACAGAACGATAACTGAAAGTCACTTTTAACAGTCATCTAGGCCAGGAGTTCCCAACCTAGCTTCTAAGGTTAGATGAACTTAGATGAGAAAAAAATTATAGTTATCACTTCCACATCATGACTTTCCCTGTTGCATTTTCAATATATTACAAGTCTGCATGAGAAACTAAATGGGGATTTTTTGGGGAGTTTTACAGAAGATGCAGATGACACCGAAGGCCAGCAGACAACACAGAAGAAGTTTAGAAACTCAGAAATGCATTATATATATATGTATATATATGCATATATATACATATATACACACACACACAGACACATACACACACAAACATATATATATATATGTAGTATTGTATAATATTGACCCAAAGTTTATAAAAAGCTGCAGTAAATGCCCATAAAAGAAAAAGAAAAAATTCAGACTTCTCTGGTACAAAGGGAGGGCCAAAAATTTTTATATGAATTTTCTGGATTTCAGGGGCATTATGCCCCTAACCCCTGCTATGTGGAAGGGCTAACTATATATCCTTATCTTAACTAACTTATAAAAGGAATTTAGCATTTCCCTCAATTGTGAATTAAAAAACCTCCAAAACCATTCTTCTGAAAAGGCCTGTAGCCATCCCCAGACTTACAGAAGTGTCTCTGACACAAAAAAAGGTTTGATCTGGTCCAAACCTCTCCTTTTACAGAGAAGGAAACTAAGGCCGATGGAGGGGAAGTGATGAGTCTATAATTTTACCAAACACATCAATGCCAATTCAAATCAAACTGATATATTATTATTAGATATTATATTATTAGCAATTATTAGCTAAAATTAAAACCAAATTAAATTTTTTGTCTTTCATTTCCCATGTAACTTTTAGTAACATTAATACAAATAATACTCAAATTATTTTTTAACAACTCTGAAAGAAGGCTCTATATTTTGAACAGAATTTTAGTAAGCATTCTTTTGTCATTCTGAATAGTTTGCATAAGATATGGTCACTATACCTTCCAACTGGAGCCTGCTGCAATCCTGCGTTTCTCACTAACTTGTTGTGGTTTGGAATAAATATGAAATAATGATTATGGTCTAATTTATGAGTGTGAAAGTAAAAAGCATTTTGAACCTTGTTAAATAAAACTGAAGGGTGCCTTATTTTACAGAATTCATGTGCCTGAAAAAGAGACTCTAAAGTAAATTTCTGGAAATTGAATCATGTTTTTTCCTTTGAAATCTATTGAAAAATTAAAATTTTGTTCGAGGGCAGGGGGTGGGAGGAGGGAGAGGAGGTGGTTCCAAAGCATAATTTACAAATCACACCTAGCAATGCAACAAGTTTTAAATGTCAGACATCAAGAAAAATGATAATTTTATCATAAAAATAACATCCCCATCTAAGCCATTGGGCAACTTTCCTACCACAGGGAACAGAGACAATGGAGAAACATTCTGTCATCTGGAGGTCATGGGAGATGATAGGAGAAGGTGATAGCAGCTATGCTTTATGTGTGCTTGATTTATTCTGTTCTCTCTCTATATCAGGTAAATAACCTTTTTAAAGCTTGAATTTTTGAGGCAAGTTTAGCACCTTCGGGAAGGGTATGTCTTTTGTTTGTTTCTGGATTATTGAGTAACCCTATTTATGCCTGTTTAAGACTCTACTCTTCCAAGAAGTCTTCCCAGACTACTTGGCTTCACAATGATCTCTCCTTTAGAATCATAGCATGCTTCTATAATTCTACTCAACTTTTCTATTTTTGTTCAGAACTAAACTTACCTCATCTTGATGTTTAATTTTTCATGCTGTATCTTCCTAAGTAGATTATAGACACCTCAAGAGCAAGGACTGTTCTTTATACATCTGTGTATTTATATTAACAGTTCTCCTAGAGTTTTGCACTTAGAAAGCTCATGACAGAACCATAACTAGATTGGAGCGATCAGGGTTTTACCTCAGGGTGCTGAAAATTAGAAGGTGCAAAAAATTTAACACACATATTCCTTCAACAGTACATACTACTATAGTAAACTGATACCTCCTCCTGCTCAACTGAATTAATCTTAATTACTTCTTATATTGTTGTCATATCCTGAATTATAAACTTGTTTGCCTATGCCATTCATACTGCTTTACTGGTACTGTTTCAAACTGATTGCCCCAAAATTTAACACTACCTTTGCAGGAACTACAAATGCTAGTTTAAATTTTGACTTTTGGCAAATATTTATTGCCAATTTTTATTGGCAATATTTATTGCTTTAATTTGGTTTAATTGGTTATTAATTGGTAAATAAATTGATTTATTGGGTTTAATTTAATTAAACCAATATTTATGGGTTTAATTTAATTAAACCAATATTTATTGGTTTAATTTGAATTGGTTTTGATGTGTTTGGTACAATTTATAAGCTATTCATAGTGATGGTAGTTTTGCTATATAAACCAGTGTTAGATACTGTTAAAAGGATTGTTCATATAACTGGGTTTTTATAATTTTGAGTTCCAGTGCTTTAATTCTAAAGTAATTTGTTTTTAAAGACATAGACTTTTAAAGATCATGTGGGATTTGGAGTCAAGAGGACCTGAGTTCAAATTCTGCTTCAGAACCTGACTGGCTGTGTGATCCCAGGCAAGCTACTTAACCTCTATCTGTCTCAGTTTCCACCTCTCTAAAATGGGGATAATAGCACCTAGCCGTGAGGCTGAAATGAGATACCACATGTTATACTTCCCAAACCTTAGAGTATTATACAAATGCTATTATAATTGCTTATAAAAGCACTGAGTCAAACACTATATAAGCTATTAGCGTACGGTAGTTTTAAGTGCTCCAGAAGACGACTAGACCATAATGACTGAGGACCCCAAGCATTAAATATTTAAAAATAATAGATCTCTAAATCCTAGAAAGTTCTTTCAGGTAAAATATACCAAAGGGTAGGATGACAGGCAGACTCATGCAAGATTAAACTGGAAAGGACCTAATAAAATAGAAGAAAGAATGTTGGTTCCCAAAAGGGCCTTAGAAATTTTATCATAGAACAATCAAGCTGTAAGGGACCTAGGGGAACATCACCCTCATTTTACAGATGAGTGCACTGAGAGGCAGAAAAGTGAATCGATTGTTCATGGTCACATAGTCACTTAGGGGCACACAAAGAAGTAGAAGATAAGTCTCCTGAATCCATGCCTTGTGTGCTTCCTGTTGCTCCATACTACATCATTAAAACTTGATTTTGGAAGCCCTTTCAAAAGCGCGCTCTCTCTCTCTCTCTGTTCCAATAAGCTTGATTCTCTCTCTCTCTCTCTCTCTCTCTCTCTCTCTCTCTCTCTCTCTCTGTCTCTCTCTGTCTCTCTCTCTGTCTCTGTCTCTCTGTCTGTCTGTCTGTCTGTCTGTCTCTCTCTGTCCCAATAAGCTTGATTCTCTCTTTGATTCTAAATCTGTCCTTGGTAGTAAGGTTAGTTGCTTGGAGAAAGTATTAACTCATATTTATGAATGTACTATATGATAACTCTGATTGTTCAATAATCCAAAACAATCTGTGACTTCATCTATGTGCGTACTCCTTCTAAAAATGCAGATCACAATCTACCCATGCCTATCCATCCCCCAGATGCCTTACTACTCCTGCCCATCTTTCTCATGACCCTTCCTGTGCTCTTTTGCCATTGAGTGAATACCAATGGAACAGGTAGGCTGCCTATCAGTTGCTCCTTTATCTTGCTGTTCGAGCGGTTCATATTGTTTTTCCTACTCAGACGTTTTTCTGATGACATCCGTTACCGTGCTTCTCCTGATTAATTATTCATGTGTAATGCCTCCCAGCCTGCTCGCTCATGCCAGCCCCGAGCCTCTGTGTTGCTGTTGGGTTGACCCTCAACTTCAATAGAAAAAAAAACCTGTGATTGAGAGAAGATCAATAACTTCTGACCCACGTGCCTCCTTTCCCATGTATAAAACATTTTTATGAGAATGATCTATTTATGTGGAGAGGCAGCATGGAGGAGGAGATGGAGAGTTGGCCTTGAGGTCAGCGTGGCGTGGGTTCAAAGCATGAAATTCTCAAAGACTATAAGTTACAGAATAGTGGCTTATCAGTATTGTAGAGATGATTTCTTCACTGGGGAGCTCCCTAAACTGATGAAATCACAGATCCCAATAACAACCACCAAAAAGAAAATCTATATGTCCAGCGAGGGCATCCTTGATAAAGGTAAGAGAAGGTTATCAGGCAGGCTTTCCGCAGTAAAACACGTCTTTACAATTGCCCCGCTGACTGAAAGGATAGAGATTACGAGGTCCCACTGTGGTTATCATTCGCTGACTATAAAAAAGCATTTGATTCAGTAGAGCAAAATGACACCTTAAAGGATCCAACAAGATGTCTCCCTTTCATACAAGTCCTAACAGAATCCTTTAAAGAGAGAACGACAATGTTCAATGACCCTTTGATGATTAGTATCGAGTCCTAAAACAGGTAGCTGCTTTGATACCTTAGGTGTTTGTCATTGTCATAAAGAGAGGGGGAAGGATGGAGGGGAAAGGACAGAAGGGGAAGGGGAGAGGGGGGAAACGGAGGGAGAGAGGGAGGGGGAGAGAGAGATAATTTAGTGAGTACTTTATGCTAGGCACTGTGCTAAATGCGGAGGTTACAAAAACAAGAAACAAGAAAAGGCAGTCTCTACTCTAACGGAACATGAATTTTAACAGAAGATACAACAGGGGAGTTGGAAAATTGGGGGGGGCACCCACATGGGAGCACTGAAGCTGATTTGGGGATGGAGCAGGCCTGAAAGTGAGCCACAAGTAAAGGGAGCAGTGTGATTGGGGCTCCTCAAGATATGGGAATCCTGGGCAAGGACTCACTAACCAGAGAGGACTCCTTAGGGCTGAATCATCTAGGACGTAGTAATTAGTAACCCCCTAAAGAGTTAATGTATTTCCCTCACTGCCTGACTTCCTTTGGAATGGGCTACTTTGGGAGGGAATGGGGGTTTCCTGTCACTATAAGACTTAAACAAAAGTCGGATGATTATTCTTTGGGAATATCATAAGGGGAATTTTTGTTCAGATGTGAGATGAATCAGGTAGCCTCTGAGGTTCCTGCTCAACCCTGAGTTTCTATTATGCTTGATTCTGTGAACTCTTCTTGCTTCTCCAGGCAGAGACCCTTTCCCAGAAGTTGAGTAGTTGTTGAGTAAAACAAGCCTGCATTTCCATCCCAGTTTGAATAGGTATGAAGAAGATATCAGGAATAGCTTTATTTTAGGGTAAAAGTCCTAGGTAATATGACCTTTCTTCTCTTTTATCCTGAGTTACTGAAAAACACTAATATTTTCTTACCAGACTATCTCTAAGGTTGCTTCTGCTTGTATAAAGGTCCATGATTCTACTAGTAGAGAACATAATATAAGGTGACATAACACCATGCAGTTTTGACCATGGCCATAGAGAAAGGGAAAAGGTCGCTGTGGAAAGCTATTAGCCAAGGAAGGGGGCTTTAAGTAGGAGCAAAGTTTAAGACTTGACAATGTATCTGTAGTCACTGGAATGAGTGTTGGGACAGTAGGGTTCTTCTTGTCTTGATTCTGTCACTTTTAGCTATGTTACCTTGGACAAATCACTTTCCCTTTCTGGATCTTATTTTCCTCATTTTAAAAGGAGAAATTGAACTAGCTTAGGGGTGGGGAACTTGTGGCCTTGAGGCCACTTGTGGCCCTCTAGGTCCTCAAGCGTGTCCTTTTGACTGAATCAAAACGCAGGGATGCATTTGAGGACCTAGGGGACAACATGTGGCTTTGAGGCTACAAGCTCCCCTACCCCTGGACTAGCTAATCTCTGTGGTCCATCCTAACCCTAATATTTTGCGGTATACAGAATAGGATGAGCAGAGTCCAATAGTGGATAGATTCTTTGGGCAGCTAGATAGCCATCAGTGAAATTTTAGTGTCCAGAGATTTCCTTCCCTAACCCCACCCAGTCTCACGTATGGGCCAGGTTCATTAAGCATGATCAAAAACAGGTCTAATCTGGAGGTGAAGTTGGGGTTCTGGGATAAAAATTCCCATTATTATGAACTAAATTTCTAACACGGATAATAGAACTCACTATCTCTAAGCATACAGAGTGCTAGTTCTGCTGCAGCAATTGGTCTGTGTTGAAAGTATGGCATTAAGAGGAATAATTTATCTCTGTTGCCATAATTTGTCCTTTTATGAAGGAATTTTTGGATGTGCACTTAAACGTATTACCACTCGTAGGAAAACCACTGGTTTTGACAAATGCGCAAAATAGATTTCTAATTCCATTCTGCTCCTATCTCATCCCAGTAATTCTCACATTATTTCTAGAAGATTAGTAGACGCACTGTTGTGGTGACATAATTAGTATTCATAGGAGATAATAGTGTCAGGGGAGTTTGTTGCTCTTACCCAATGAATGAAAATACAAAGAGGACAAAAGTCGGGGTTGTGAAAATTTCTCCATGTAAATTGGGTACTTGTTTAAATAATTTTTTAAAAAAATAATAAAAACTGACAGAAACAATAGTGTCCTATCTGTAGTCTTACAAGCCCTTTAGGTAGATAAGATAATTGGAAACAAGGAAGCACTCTTCCCTTCCTCCCCACCCCCATTTTTGCTACCTATAATTAAAAAGTACACTGCTTTCTTAAAAATGTCCTGTCCATTTTGGAATAGTTAATCCTGAAAACCATTTCAAGAAATAAAACATTGGCTGGAGATTTTCTGGCAATGCTAGTCTTAGCTAAGATGGTTTTTTTCTTTTTTTTCCCTCTATTTAAAAAATGTCTGTTTGAAATGTAAGCCCCAGAAAGCTTTATGGTAAGAAAAAATGTTCTGTGATGTTTTTCTGCAAAAAGGAGTGTCTGTTTGTGTGTGTATGTATACATATTTTCATGGGGCATGTGTGTGGGTGTGTACAATGTGTTTCGTGAGTCACTCTCTCTTCTGGAATTTTAAGTTGCAGCTCTAGCCTCAAAATCAATATTTCAATTAGATGATGTGGTGGTTTGGGGATTGCTGCTTGAATAGCTGGGAGATTGGGCTTGGGTTTGTGGGGAGAGGGAGAAGGGCTTCTAAGTAGTTCATGTTTACCCGAGCTTGCTCAGGCCCATCAGCTTTGCATTAAAACTGTCAAAATGGTCAGAGGAGGGGTCACCTAGAAATGATGATGATGACAACGGCGATGATGATGATGATGATGATAGCAGCACTTTAGAGATAAAGTATATTCCATATTAAGTTTTTTTTACCTTCACAAACTCCCTGAGAAGTAGCTAGCATGGTGATTCCTTAGCATCATTTTAATTTTAATTAAGTTTTTTATCAACATCTTTTGGTTTGGTATTACCTTTGTTTCTGTATATATTTTCCCCCTTTCTCCTCCCTGGGGCGCCATTCCTTGTAATAAAGATTTAAAGAGAAAGATGAAAAAAAAGCAGTTTGGTAAAACTGGCCAACGCATCAACAAAGTCTGAAAGCATATGTAGTGGCGCACATCCATAGTCACCCACCTTGGCTAAGAAGGAAAGAAGGTGCAGTCACTTCTCTGGAACCAATCTTGATTGTTATAGTTACACTGAATTCAGGTTTTTTTTTTTTTTTGGTTTGTTGTAGTTCTTCCCATTTGCATCATTATACTTATGTATATAGTTTTCCTCAATCTGTTTATTTCACTCTGCATCAGTTCATTTAAGTTTTCCTGGGTTTCCATGTATTTTTTCATCTGTCATTTCACATGGCAAAATAATATATCATCCTATTCATGTACCACAACTTATTTAGCTATGCCCTGATTGACGATTAGACTTTTCAAATAAGGAAACTGAGTTTCAGAGATGCCAAGTGTCTTATCTAAGGTCACATAGCTAATAAATGATAGAGCCAGCACTTGAGCCCAGGTCTTCTTACTCTCAGTGTAGTTCTCTCTATTATGCCACAATGCCTCTAATTTCATTCATTCATTCATTCATTCATTCATTCTTTCAACATTCATTAAATGACAAATGTATGCAGTACATTTATTATAGAAATAAAAATAAAAATTATTTTTATGCTACATAGAATTACTTAAGATGAACGACACAAGAGCTTTTTAATAGGCTAAGCCATTAAATATTGTTACTTTTTATATAATCTATCTGGAAAGGATAGATAGAGGCAATCTGCCATCCCAACTCAAGGATTTTTTTTTTCTATAACAAGTTGCTCGTTCAGCTCCTGATAAAACATAAAGAACTCATGACTTTTTAATTTAATGTAAAGAACAAAAGAAAATCATGTTTTTCAAGCTTTAAAAGGAAATGCTACAATCTCAGCTCCTCTGTCCGATCTTCAAGGACTTTCATTATCTGAACCCGTCGTCTCTAATTACACTGCTGGTAGATTTCTTGCCCGCAAATTCCATGAAGGCAAGATGCATGGCTAATCTAAACTTTGTATCTTTCTCCATGCTTAGCACACAGTAGGTCATCAAGTCGGTCAACAAGCACAGGTGCTTGTTTTGGAGGTACAGCGTGCAATGTGTTCTGTGGTAAGTTCCAGAGACACAGTGAAAGGTAAAAACAGTCCCTATTCTCTATAAGCGCTCATCCTAATGGGGGAAACAACATGAAAACAGCTATGTACAGACAAAATATGTCATGATAAATTAGAGAGAATCTCAGAGGGAAGGTATTAGCATTAAAAGGGACTTGCCAAGGCTTAATAAATGTTTTTTGAATGTACTTTATTTCCCACAAAGCTCTAAAAACCATCCTTCTCTAGGGTCCTTATAACACCATGAGCACTCCATACTCATTTTTGGCCCCCATGGCTCAAGATGTTCCTCTGACTTGGAATAGTTTCTAATCTCCCCTCCTGTATGCCTAGGTATGCCTTAAGTGGATTCTCCCTTTTATCTTTTCTCTCTTCTTCTGAACAAGGTATGAAATGGCCTTATTTGACAAGGTTTAACCTTGCCTTCTTCTGGGTACTTGTTGGACATACAAAAGGCATGCATTCTCCCTACTCCATGTAGGGAGAACTGTAAATCTTTTTAGTAAACCTCCAGGGAACCATCTGGCCCTCCAAGAGGACAAGTCTGATGGGGCTAGAAAAGCCAGTCCCAGGGATTCCTCTTCTTGGACAACAGTGTCTTTCCTGGCTGGGTCAACAAGTCTCTCTCTGTCTCCCTCTCTCTCCTTCTTCCTCTCCCTCTCGCTCTCCCTCTCCCTCTCCCTCTCTTTCTGTCTCTCTGTCTCTGTCTCTCTCTTCCTCCCTCCCTCTCTTCCTCTTCCTTCTTTCTTGCCGAGTTTCTTTGCTCATCTTTTCCACACAAGGAGTCTAACATGCACAGCATCCTTTTAAAGCTCAAGCAAGGATAAATCCCTTGTATAGGAACCAATGATGAACTTCATCAGTGTGTTGGCAGTGAGGCATTAGGCATATGCCTTTGCATTGGGATACGTTAATGTCTCCAGAAAATTTCATATCTGGCTCAAGAAATAGAAAGCAAAAGGGCTCCCCTCAGGATTTCTTGGGCACAAGGCCCTGTTCATGTTTTCTTTTTTCGCAGAGCCGTCTTTGGTTACTCTAGTTCTCACCAATCTCCTCTTTCTCTGACGATGTGTTAATAAGAGACATAGAATTGAAAAACAAGATGGGCTACCCACTTGGCCTACATGAGAGATAACTTGTGGACAGAGCATGTTTTCTACACATATCTTCACAGAGTTAGAACAAAGTAAGATGATCAACACATTGGGTAGATTCTCTTTTATGTCACTTTTAGTGCATATGACACATCACTCTGTAGAGGGAGCATGGTGTAGTGAAAAGAGCTCTGCTATTTGAGACAGAAGAATCCAATTAAAACCCCTCTTCTGTCACTTATTGCCCATGCAACTTTACGCAAGATATCTAACTTCCCTGAGCTAATTTCCTCACCTGTAAAATGAGTTTGGAATAAATGACTTCTAAGGTCCCTTCCAGCTCTAAATCAATGATGCTATGAGCCTTATGCCAGGTCAGGAGCCCCAGGAATATCTGCCATCTTGTATCATTCACTAATTGATGGAGAAGCAGTGTGGTATCAATCAATACACATTTACTAAGTGCCAACTATGTGCCTGGTACTGTACTAAACACTGGGGATACAAAATGAAGATGAATCATTCCCTGCCCTCATGCTTGCATCAGTTGGGGAGACAATATATACAAATACATAAAGATATACATAATATATATTATATAGTATATTATATTATAATAATAATTATAATAATTATATTATATTAATTATATATGTTATATCATAATATATAAATATATATAATATAGGATAATGGAAAGAGTGTTGAACTTGGTATTAGTAAACATTCACTACTTTTTGCTAGTTACATGATTTGGTCACATTAATTAACCTCTTTGAGCTTTGGTTTCTTCATCTGGTTTCTGTGAGTTCTTTGTTATATTTTATTTTAGCCTTTGATGACACCTTAGGGACAACTGGCAGGACCTGTAGCTCTTGGGTCACATTATAAATACAAGTCTATATAGGGATAGCTGAGTCAGATGTGGCCCACTGGACAATAAGATGTTCTAATTTCTTGAAAATAAGGAGCCTACTATTCTGAAATCCAACTGATTCTCCCAGAATATTGTATGCTTAAATCTGTCATGTTTAAAGACACTCACGATCCACCAAAAAAAAAAA
>CM053623.1:394697568-394714093 GCA_028646595.1 Phalanger gymnotis
CCCAAAACTCAACAACAACCAAAACCCCAGTTTACCCTGCTGCATAATAATAAAACTACTTAGCCAACAGACAGCTTGCATTGCTGACCCTTTAGAATAAATATTTATAAGTTCCATTTCCAAAAAATTTAAAAACAAAATGCCTATTGGTTTGAAATGTCAACAACCATGTGCATTACGCAAGTAAAATCGAATCCAACCAATCATTGGAAAGTTTAAATACACTTCTCTGGTGGGGTTGTGAGATCATTCCTGTAAATGGCACCACATTAAAAGGTCTTTACTTTGTTGTCTCTTTTTCTTATTTCAGGGAAAAAGGAGAATTTCATTAGAGCCAAGTTTTCATTCTGAATAGATTATTCCATTAAGAATGTTACATTGTAGCAAGAGAAGATGAGGATCTATTTCTGTACATTATGATCCAAGTTTCATATATGCTGCCCATTCTAAAATAACGATGCTATTAATAAGTTACTTTAGCGTTCTTCTGTTAAGCATGTAAAGGAAGAAATGAAACTACGTTTTTAATTTGCAGAGGGAACAGAACATCTTCATAAAACTATTATTTCTGGAAGCAACCTTTACCATTCTAAATGATCTATTTGTTCAATGGGATTAATTTTGCAAGCTTCTTTTGCAAAAGATTAGGAATCACTCATTACCATAGTGTTTTTAGTAGGGAGTTGAAAATATTTTTGTGAAGGGGAACAGAGGGTTAATAGCAATTCTAAAAACATCATTGACTTGGCCGTAGATCCTACTGCTATATTTGATTATTCCACTGGTCTCCTTAACCATCTCATTGATGCGGGTATTCCTTCCAGTGATATAGGTGGCAATCTAACCATGCCTGTCTATCTTTTGGGCTTCGGTTCATTTAATTCCATAAGTTTGCCACAGAGCGTCTATCCAATATGCTGGTAGGCTTACCTTCTTCTGATTCTGAGGATACTAGTAGAGCACATGCTCTATTCATCAGTTATCTCTCGCTCAGGCCATGGAGATAGTTCAGCCTATTTTTCAGTAGTATGTTTCTTCATGACATCCTTTACTTTTCGTCATCATTCCTTATTTATAGTATGTTACTTCCTGTTTATACCCACCATGCACCTCTCCATTGCTCTTTGGGTAATACTTGCTTTCAATTCTTTGCAAACTATAATATTCCATGACTCTTAGACATTCAATGGCAACAGAAGAATGTTGGTATTAAAAAGATAGGCCTTTGTTTCCAAGAGAAGTACGAGGTCAAAGAGCTTTCCTGTTTCCAATTTCACTCTCTTACTTCTGTTTAGTTCTGGGCCTAACTCATTTTAGTAGCTATTCAAGATACATATCTACATATCTATATCTATATGTCTCTATGTATCCAAAAATCTAAGCCCATATCAATATCTATACCTATACAGAGATATAAGGTATCTGTCTAGATATGTCACAGCATAAGCATATGTACATATGTATATATGTTTGTACACACACATATGGATGTGTATCTACATGTTTATATGTACGTATCTCTGAATAAGCCCTAGAGTTGTCCATCATGGTCTGAACAATAGTCATTCATTATAAATTTGATTTTTCCTGTGAGGGTTGTTAGGCTACACTCTTTGGGGTGTTTATGGATCTCATTCAGGAAGCCCCACAGCGTTCATGGGCTTGATGTTGAGCAATAAGCACGGTGCCATCTTCAAACTGGAGGAGTCCATAGTCTGTAGAAAGTTATTGTTCAACTTGGACTTACCTTTAGATTGCTTCCACAACAGTGACAGATATATGTTTCTCTTTTTTTGTGCCTCACCTAATATTCGTCATCAGAAGGTAACTGAGCAGTTATTTTGGTTGTTAATAGCTGTCAATGAGGCAGCAAGGTGTTGCAGTGGATCGAGCGCTGGGCTGAGAGTCAGGAAGATCCGAGTTCAAATCTAGCCTTAACCACTCACTATCTATGTGACCCTAGGCAAGTCACTTAACCTCTGTTTGCCTATAAAATGAGGTTAATAGTAACACTTACCTTGTTGTGAGGATAAAATAATATTTATAAAGCTCTATGTATAGTTTAGCTATTATTATTATTATGGTGCTGCTTTTGTATAATTTTGACATATTTATAGGAGGTGGGCTCGATAGGTATTATTTTCTCCATATTACGGGTCAAGAAATTGAGGTTCAGAGTAATCAAATGATTTGTGCTTGATTGAACAGTTAGCTAGTGTCAGAAGTAAAATTCAAAGCCAGGTCTTCTAGACTCCGAGTTCACCATTCTATCTATCATGCCATATTGTCCCTATGAATCATAGAACATAGACTATATATTTTTAATATAATATTTTATTTTTCCCCAATTAGATGTTAAAACCATTTTTAAAACATTTTACAAAAAATTTTTGAGTTCCAAATTCTATCCCTTCCTCCATTCCTCTCTCCCCTGCCTTCTACAATATAGTTTATACATGTGCAATCATGGGAAACATTAGAACATAGAACATTAGAAATGGTAGGGGCTGCAGAGATCATCTTGTCATTTTTACAGATGGGAAAAACTAGGGTCCAAGGACTTGTCCAAAGTCATACAATTGTTGACCAAATTTCTTCAATAACATTTAGAATATAACAGTTCAGGATCATTGATTTTTAGAGTTGAAAGGGATTTTAGAAACCATTTAGCTTAAATACCCCATTTTATATATTAGGAACTGGGGGATGAGGGACACAAAGTGACTTGCCTGTGGCCACACAGGTAATAGGTAGGAGAGTCTAAATTCATTGGTCTGCAGTAGTGCAGAGACCATATTAAATAAGGCTGGAATGACAGGGTGGAAGTAGATTGTGGAGAGCCTGGCCTGAGAAAGGATTGTGAATTTTATTCAATAAGCAGTAGGTGGCTATTGAAGATTTTTGAGCAGAAGAGCGTCATGACCAGATCTATGCATGAGAATGTTTTCTGTTTTTTGTTTTTTTTCCCCTCGGCAGAAGTATGAATAATGGATTTGGATGGGGGAGATTGTAAAAGAAGAAAGTACTGCGAGGAAACTATTTTGGTAGTCTAAGAGAGTGATAGCAAAGACCTTATGAGGGTGGTGTCAGGGGAAAAAAGATAGGAGGGGATAAATTAGATGTTGCACAGGTGAAAGTGACAGGGCCCAGTAATTGACTGAATATGAGCGGTGACAGAGAGGGAAGAGGCGAAGATAACCCTGGGGTTACAAATTCGCTGGGGGCCAGTTGTAGTGACACAGAAACAGTGAAGAAAGAAGGAGGAGCAGGGTTAGGAGGAAAGGTAACAAGCCGATGTGAATGTTCTTTAAATGCAATTTTGAGCTAGCATTTGTCTACTGGACTTATAGTTACATTATGGTTTCTGCTGCTTTGCTTAACTAGTCATATAACTAGATGACTTATTTATTTGTTAATTTTTTAAATTAGACATCCTGAAAATGAACTATGATAACACTCGTGTTGGGGAATTGTCTAATATTGGCACGTTCATGAGAGGTAGGTTCCATAGGTATTATTTTCCCCATTTTACAGGTGAAGAAATTGAGACTGTAGCTGCTTATCTCCTCTTGCAGTAAAAACTGCAGAGAACTTGGAATGAAGGGGAAAGAAAGGCCTTTGAGAAGTCAGATTAAATGTCATAAGGTCCGTGTTTTTTACTTATAGGGAAGTCTTTCAGGTCTTTATTCAGATTCTGTTTATTTTAATTTATACACAATTCCTATAAGTTTGACGATTCTGTAGCAAATTAGTAGCACACTGAGGAGACCGTGTCAGCAAGACATAGAAACAGTGGCAAGTAACAGCAAAAGGCTAGACAGAAATCTTTTTTTAAAGGCGTAAGAACTCTAAAGATGTCTACAATATGAGATTATTTTTTGGGAGGCAATAATACTAAATAACTCAGTAAGCTATGAGAACGTTATTTTATTAGGGCAAAGCAATAACATCTTAGTCTTTAGGAAAAACTTAAATCTTGTTCAATATATTATATAGTATTTTTATATATTTATGTTGACAGAGTTTAGACTTAGTTCTGTCCAAAATATTAAAAAAGGTCTGTTGCCTGATGGGTAATCCCTTATTAATGAAATAATTTAATTATACAAGTATCAAAAAATTTATAATGCCAGACTTCGAGTTAAGATAACTCAATAATTCAATTTAATTCAGTTCAAGCAGCATTTATTAAACATGTGTTATATGGTATGCATTGGTGTTTACCTGTATGGAACCTACAGCTCCAAGAAGCTATAGCATGTGTAGTGGTCACACCCTGGTAAAACCACCTTGGCAGATGGGCTATATGAGGCTGAGAGTAATCGACAGGCCTCAAACCCACTGGTGAATCAGGGGGATGTCTGCCCTCAAGCATGTGAAGACTTCACTTATCTGAATGGGAGGATGAGAGTGTGTTGTTCCAATACAATGGAGGCAGCTAATGCAGGTGCTGTGGGGAGCTTAGAGTTTGGTCGGACATCGAGGACACCAAGGTCATCCACTGCATCCTAAGCCAAAGCCAGTCATCTTGACTTTTTTCTTGCCGCTGGACTCCCCAACAACTCTGGAAGAGAGAGCGAGGCTGGTGACTTTGTGCAACTCTGCCTCACTTACATCCAATTCACAGGTAGGTCAAGACATTACCCTGTGATGTCATTGTCCTCTTGGAAAAGGAAGAAAGAAATTCAACGACAATAAAATAGTCCCTGCCCTCAAAGCACTTAGGTTCCATTGGAGGGAAGCAACATGTACACGAAAGTTTTATGTATATACATACATATATAGACATACATATACATACATATTTACATATGTATGTATGTATACACACATACACATAATAAATCATAATGGAGAGAATCTTATCAAATAGGAGAATCAAAAATATCCTCTCACCAGAAGTGACACTTGAGCCCTGGAGAGAGCTAGGGATTTCAAGAGTCAAGGTGGGGAGGTAGAGCATTCCAGGCATGGATAATGCCAAATTCAGGGCACTCTTCATGGTACCATAGCACCTCTTCATATGTTCAAGAGAGATTGCATGTCTGCCATTAAACTTCTCTGAGAAATTTTATTACTTTTCTGTTAAATATGTAAAATCAGAATTTTACAGTTGAATGAAATATTAGAGATCCTTTAATTCAACTGCCTTACTTTTTAGTTACGAAAACTCCAGGCCACTGAATTCAAGTGATTAGCCTATGGCAACAGGCTAGTAAGGCCTAGAACTCCACTCTCTTGTCTGTCTGTCTGTGTCTCTCGTATTCTTTCTACTATGTTATCGTGCTGCTCTTTAGGACCACAGACATCGCAAAGTTATGGAAGAAATCACCAGAAAGGTAAAACAAAACAAGAAATAAGTCTGAGTAAATCATGTTTTAAAATTTTCCTTTAGACCATTTTTTCTAGAGTCTTATCTATGTATTTTAGGGAGAAATACCCTTTGCTCTCCCCACATACTGAAAAATAATCATTGAACTAGAGTAACACCAGAAAGGTTCACTCTATTCTTGGGACTATATAAAACTTCACTTGATATGGTCCATAAAGTATCCAGAATAATTCTGTGCATAGTCATTAAAGAGCTCTATAAAATGCATGGGATGTTGAGACCATTCATGCAATCTGATTGCTTAATTAAGTCTCTAGAAACACTCAATATGTGCCAATTGAAATTGTTGATCCCGTTAAAAAAAACCTTGTATTTTTTTCTTCCTTTTTCAGCTTATAATAGCAATAATGACCTTGGCTCAGGGCATTCCTGGAGATTAATGACTGGCCAGGCTTAATGGCCCTCCACTGCCCCTCAGGTGGCCTATCAACTCCTTCTAGCTTGTCATTCATCCCTAGAAAATGCCCTGTGTCTCCATCCTTATTGCTTAGGTATGGCAGTATTTGTCAAACCTGGTGGAGATTGGTTTCTGAATGGTGATTTGTGGATTCTGGGAGCCTTTGTGGCAGTACTGATATCTTCTAGGAAGACAGGTTCATAACTAACACCAGTTGTGGTTACTGATACACTTGGTCTAGTCATAGGATACAGTTCTCCTACATGTTACCCTGAAGTCTGGTGCTTCAAAAAAATTTTCTTGATTAATTTCTGTTATTAATGCCCTACTTCCTTTTCTCTGACAACAGCCACCTTCTCAGATAACAATGTAAAAATATCTTGAGTTACAAAAAGGAATGTTAGTTATATAAGGAGTCTTTTGTTGTCTTCAAAGATGGTGGCAATAGACAGATATGTGGGCATAAGCTGATCATTTCTTTCTGTAATACGGTGACTACATACAAAACTCTACAGGCTCGTGCTGTAACCAGAATGTGCAATATCCATCATTGTTGGCAGCTCTGCTGCCATTGGCATCAGGTTTACATGAGAGCCTTTGCTCAAGAATTGGCTACTCTATCTCTGATCATGTGATCCCATATTGGACACACTTCTACTTCTTTTTTCTTGGCATTTCATAGACATATTGCAGATTGAAATGGAGTTTTAGTGGATTCTATCTAGTATTTCTTTGGTTGCCTGTACTTCTTGTCTTCTCACTTCAAGTCATCTGACAGTTTTGATAGCCTTTAAATTGTTCCTCTGGGTCCATGTCACATCTGATGGAATACATTAGAGTGACCATCACTTTTTGGCTGATGGACTTTATGGTTGGTGATCCTGCCTTGCCACTTAACATCAAGTATGGCTCATGGGTGACATTGATGAAACCATACAATAAGTGGGTTGTGATGTCTTTGGCAGTTCTGGATAACGCTGATGGTTTCTGGGGGAATAGAAAGATGAAGTCAGACGTACGAATGGAGCTCTTTTTATACTATATAGGTAGTATTAGGTCTTATTGTGTGTCTTCAAATGGGATAGACATACTTAGTCTGACTGTGGTTTTCATGTTCTTGAATATTGGTGATGCCATGTGACTAGTAGCATATAAGAAATATATGCTTGGGTGGCAGGTCACAGTACAGACTTTTATAAAATTTATGGATTGATGTGCTTTAAAGTAGAAGGTGTTAATTTGGTTGTGAATTTTTGGTGGATTTCAATATATTACTTAATTCTGATTATCTTTCTTCTTGACACTGACATAGCTGAATGTCTTTTTTTCTTAAATATTTCATTAGTGTTTTCTGATTTTTTTTTACCTTGTGTTTACTTCCCATTCTGCCTGGCCTGAATATACTGAAATACTGTCTGTCTTGTAACAAGGAAAAATAAGCAAAACTGACCAACATAGCAATTGCATGTAGCAGTATATGCAGCATTCTATAAAAATATTCCAGTATCTCTTTAAAAACAGGAGAAAATTTTTCATTATCCATCTTCTAGAAATATGATTGGTTTTTGAATTTAATATGAATTTTGATGTCTTTTAGTATTATTTTTTGTTCCGTTATATCATTCTTTGTATTTGTTGTTCTCCTGGTTCTACTTTCTTTGATCTGTATTGGTTCCTGGCACTTAGTAAGTACTCAGTAAGTGCTTTTTCATTCATTCATTCATTCATTCATTCATTCATTCATTCAAGTTTCCCCATGTTTCTTTGAATTTCTCATATTCAACATTTCTTATATCACAATAATATTATATCATATACCTAGATTTATTAAACCATTCTCCAACTGGTACCCGTTTGATTTCCAATTTTTCTTAAAACAAAAATTGTTGTTATGAATACTTTGGTATACATACTTTCCATTTTTGACCCTGTTGGAATATGTGCCATAAAAGCAGGATCACTGGGTCAAAGGCTATGAATAGTTCAGTAATTTTTCTCATGCAATTCCAAATCGTTTTCCAGGGAAGCTGGAGCAGATCCTGTGCTCCATCTCTGTGTATTTGTGTATCTAGTTGAAGGAAATCTTCATATATCAATCCGCTAATTCTATCAGTCCTTCAGGTTGATAGGGCACCTGATGAGAGGATTTTGTTCTACTCTGACTCCAACTCTGGAGTTGGTTAAAAGAACTACTTTTGCCTATCATTTCTAGACGCATAGATTTTGAATTGCCATCAATATTTAAAATGTAAATAAAATAGTTCTTTTAAAATGAAGATCACTTAAAACATAGTGAGTGCTGCTTGAATGTCAAGGAGCCATTATGTTTAATAGCATTTTTTAAACTATTAAAGTTGAGTGGTTACTTTTTTATTTTGCATTTAGTCACTCATGGGAGACATTTATTTAGTCTTATACTCTACAAATAGTGATGCTGTTAGTAGAGAAGGTTCTCATTGTGAATAATGGTCTCATTTATGTAATATCTCTTAGTATAATATATTCATATCTTACAGAGAAATGAAAATTCAAAAACTGTTAAGAGAGGAAGGAAAAAACACTCTGAAATTCATTGCCAGTGAAATTACAAAATCAGCAAACCACTATGGAGTTCCAATATTTCAAATGCATTATCTTTGACAAACTAACTCTCTGTGTGACCTTGGCCAGTCACAGTCATAAGTCACTTATTTGGCCCTCAGTTTACCCATTTAAATAATGAGAGGGTTGAATTAAATGAGAAATGAATTTTCAGCTAATAAGTGACATTTCTATTTAGGACAATCAGATTTGGAAATGGAAGAACCTTAGAAATCATTTAGTTTAATCCCCACATTTTGCAGATGAGGAACATAGTTTCATAAAAGTAAAGTGATTTGCTTAAGATCACACAATTAGTAAGTAACAGATTTGTAACCAGATCTTTGGACGGCAAAGCTTGTGCTCTTTCCAATACACTATATTGAACTTTCGAGTGTATTAAAAAGTAAGAAACAGGGACCTTCAATTTCCCATCATTTTAGTTTCGAGTATCTAGCTTGGTGGAAAGAGTACTGAACTGAGAACCGGGAGATGCTTCTGCGCTACTGACTAGCTATGATTTTGCGTTAGTCTCTTCAATGCTCTGAACCTCGTCCATTAGATGAGGTGGTTAATGTGCTCTCAGAGGATTACTTCCTAAAGTTTCTGCTTTGATGCTTTGACCATGGCACAAAAATGGAATTGTTTTCAAATTTCCAGAAATAGCTTTATGAGGACATTTTGCATGGTCACTTTTGCTTGTATAGACATCCCCAAGATTCTTTTGATATTTTGTTAGAATTATTGCATTAATTTTGCATTAATTGCATTAATTTTCTTTCTCTGTTTCTGGACCTATGTTTCCTGATACTCTGAAACTGAAAGTAAAGAAAAGGTCACTCCTACTGGAAGTTAAAGCATCCTGACCTCTCTGTTTATAGATAGTGGTACTCTACCTGATGAAATACTGAATACTCAGAGCATGGTGGCATCAGCATTTGTGAATTGGGATCAGATGTGTATTGGTGGGAGAACAATAGATATTCTGTCTCTAGAAATTAACAATAGAAAGATAAAATCCAAATAGACAAAGAGCCCCTGGATAATATCTTCCTGGCATCTTGACTTGGAATTTGGAATGTATTTTTGCACAAAAAGAATGTTATAAATGGTGGTTACATACAGGGTAAATGGTGCTAGTAGAAGATGACTGCTATACTTCAGGCTAAATTGCTTTTTTGTGGACTGCCCTGGGACCCTAACTGTCACTTATAATGTGGTTTCTGTGGAGGAATAGGTTTTCCTAGTTCCAAGGGACTAACTTAGCAAATAAACTTTCAGCATGAAATTCATTCCTAAGTTGGGAATGGGAATAGGGAAAGGTCGAACCTATGTTATGATACTAAATACTATATTTTTCAGTAGCTCATTTCTTCTGGAAAGCTTAAAGTTCTTGTTCAAAGTTCAGCTTGTTAGTTGAATCTATTATGATATGGAATTTACACAAGTTCCCATGTTACAGCCCAGAAAAAAAAGATCTAGGCCTGAGTATATATATAGAAGTTTCAATGATATAGATGGAAACTGACATCAATGACTCGAGGGAGTTACCTGTCATCAGCTGTCTCCATCACCATCTTTAATCTAAAGTTTGGGTTAATCATACTTATATTATATGAACAAGATTTAAATCACTAGATATGAGTGGATTTCAGGAATACCTTCAACCCAAATCGCATTTATTTTCTATCAGAAGGGAAGGAAATAAAATTATTTAAACATTTGAAATGTATTAATTGATGCTAAATTCTTCTGAAAGTGGCAAAGAGAGGAAAAACCGACCAAGACAAGATACATCCTTGGAATTGTGCTCTCTCTCTGTCTCTCTCTCTCTCTCTCTCTCTCTCTCTCTCTCTCTCTCTCTCTCTCTCTCTCTCTCTCTCTCTCTCTCTCTCTCTCTCTCTCTGTCTCTCTCTCTGTCTCTTTCTCTCTGTCTTTCTGTCTGTCTCTCTCTCTCTCTGTCTCTCTCTCTCTTTCCCTTCCTCCTTCCCTCCCTCCCTCTCTTTCTCCCTCTCTCTGTCTGTCTCTCTCTCTCTCCCTCTTTTCTCCTTCCTTCCTTTCCTCCATTTCTCCCTCCTTCCCTCTAAGTAGCCATCAAAGTGTTACTTTTTACGAAATTTTCTGGTGTGCCTCCTACTAACGATATAAAGGCAATATGGTATTGTAGTTACTGTCACCAACACGTAACAAGAATCAGCTATGGCAGTACACGTAAGTCACTTAATCATTCTGAGCTTCAATTTCCTTATCTATAAAATGGGTAAAATCACAGGATTTCTTGGAGGATCGAATCAGAAAAACGCCGATGAGAAAAAGTAGGTATGGTGCTTTAGGTGAAACAAAGCCATATAAATGTCAGCTATTATTATTATTCTATTATAATTAAGCTGCCAGTTGGCACTTTGACTTAGTTACCTACTTTTAAATGGTTAAGCTATTCTTTTGCCTGACGGGCTGTTAATGAGTGGGGGAAATCCCATTACTTTCATTTATTGAGTCTAAATTTCTCAGGGGACCTGTTTGGTGAGTTGTCCCCCAGAAGATGTCTGGTGATATTTCTTAAATTAGTGCTAGTAAACGCAAAGATTTTTTTCACATTGAACGGCAAGCACTGCTGGAGAAAGCTTCATACCAGGTATGCACAGAATTTCCCAAAGCAGTTTTATAGAGCTTTTGGAAGTTCAGCTCTTACATTGGGTGATTTTTACACTGTTTAAGGACTCCATGAAAAGAGCTTGGATTCAAAATGATTGACATTACTAGATTTTTTTTATGCCGAACATGTGGTCTTTTTTTATTTTTTTAAGGCGTACTCTGTGTGCAAAACATAATTGCTCTCTCCTTCTGCAAAGGTTTTCTTTCAATAGAATTGCATTTTTTTCCTCATCTAACTGATTAAAATAAATTAAATGAACCACTCACTCATTCCCCTAGTTTGCAAACTTTGAAATTTTAACAGGGTCTTTATATAACAGTACACATTGTGGGACAGAACATGCTATTTGGTAAAATGTGTTTCTAAAATGCATTTTCTAAAATTCATGCTCTCCACTATGTTCTCATTTTTTTACAAAAAGGAGTAAGGAATGACACGTTACAGGGATTTAAGCCCCTATCATCCCAGTACCTTTGCTGATGACCTTTTTCAGCCAGCTGCTTCACATTAGCTCTGCCTAGCTCCTCTCAAAAGTGGTAGGTCTTGTCTCTGTATCTTTAATATTGTCCAATCTCTTGGCATAAGAATTTAAACTTTTGACTGGGGAAAAGGGAAGGTCCTGGGATGGGTTGAGATTTGGGCTTTGGCACGCTCGTTAGCGTCACTCTTTCCAAAAATACCATGAATGTAGAACGCAGCCTCTTTTCAAGAGTTTTCACCAAGAAGTCCCAGTAAGAAATAATCAGGGAAACTTTCTTGTGATGCATATACCTTTTAGAAACTCAAGTGTTACTTCAGCAGCAAATCGATGGTACTCGAACCATGGATGTAAGACAGGTGAAAATATATCTGAGTTTATAAAAATGTTGCAAAATAATAGCTACTTGGCTGAATGTAACTTATTGAGACCATGGCAGGTGTTTAAAAAAAGTTGATGCATTGATCAATTGAATGACTTCAGAGTGACTATAAACCAAAATCTCAAGGAACAAATTGAGGAGCAGAATCAGTGTAGAAGATATAGTAGCTCAAAAGCTATTGGAAATCATCTGCTCCTTTTCAGTTTTGTTCCTAAATTAGGCCATAGCTCATCATACCTATCGTGACCAGGTGTAATGAACCTTAAATATTTGGTTTATTTTTTCCCCCTTGAGAAACTTTGAAGGAATTATGGGGGAAAATCAAGACACATCTTTTAAAAATTCTGATCAGGTTTCCTCCGGAGTCTTGCTGCTGGAAAAATGTCTTCTGGGTAAATTTCCACTCTCTCAGCAGGGAGTGTTTTGCATGAACCAACTCCCAGGAGAAAATGTGTGCTTCTCCTGTAAAGCAAGGCTGAGGCAGCAACTCAGATTGAACTGACCGGGAAGGGGGGGGAAGGGAAGGGTTGACCAGAAAAAGAAATTATACAGTTTACTTTCTAAAAACTGGCGACTGCTATTTGGTAAATGGAAAACCTCATAAATAGGTGCATTTTTTAAAGACGTATTTTAGCCTTAGAAGCCATGTTATGTGTTTGAGGCATCTGACTGCGATTTGTGAGCTATAGCCATACATCTTCCCCCCAACCCCTCAATTTTCTTTTGGCATTTTGAATCTTTTATTTGCTGCCATTCTATCCTTTTGGGAGGATGGTGGGGGATGCCTCTTATTTCAGTAGTATAGAGAATTCTTGGTGAGGAAACTCCCCCTACCCGTGTAGAGAGGCACCTGCTCTACATTGTCACAGAGAGCTACCTGGGGACAGTAACAGATTAAGTGACTTTTCTAGCCTCACGTAGCCAACATGTATCACAGTCAGGACTTGAACTCAGGTTGTTCTGACTCTGAGGGCAGCTCTCTCTATACCACCCCAGATCTGCTTCTGCAATCACACTTGGAGGTGAACGTATCATATTGGCCCATTAGACTACGAATTCCTTGAGCGCAGGAACTATGCTATTTTTCGTCTTTATATCATAGCATCTGGCCCAGATCCTTGCACATAATAGATATCTGATGTGTGTTTGGCAAATTGACTTGAATTAGAGTCAGTAGGAATAGAGAGATGACTGAATTTGGAGTCAAAGGATCTGAGTTCAAATCTCAGCCCTGCTATGTACGTGTGAACTCGGGCAAGCCATTTCACTTCTCTGGGCTTCAGTTTCCTCATCTGTAAAATGGAGTTTGACAAGGCGACCTCTAAGGCCCCTATATCCTATATGGTGATTCTTTCTAGGCATGGGAAGGTGAATCTCAGAGCATCTTGGGGAAAATTAACAAAGCAATCACATACGTTCCTAGTCATCTCTGGATCCATAGACATGGACTAGCTTGGGAATTGCATTCAACTCTCTGTTTCTAGAAATAGGATTTTTTTTTTAAAGCTTGGCCTCGTAGGGGGGAAAAACTGACGACAATGTGTGTTTGCTTAGGTTGGCATGTTTATGTTTTGACGTAATGCCGGTATGGCTTCTTTGGAAATTTGTTAAAGCAAACCAATCCAATTCAATAAGCATTCATTTTAATTAAACACCTACTATGTGCAAAGCTCTGTACCAAGTACAGTAGATTCAAAAGCAAAACCCAAATCTCCAATTCTCTCTCTACTCTCTATCCCCCTTCCATCCCCCCACCACTGAGGGTAGTGATAACATACCATCATTCTGACGCACGCCTTATTGTTAGAATGCTGTTTCCTGATATAATGATACAATTCTGTAATTCGGTCCTTTTAATTATCTCTTGTATTATTACAACATGCACCAGGGCCCTAAAATACAGAGGATTTATTGATAAGGGTGTAGACCACTTGTGTTCCCTCTCTTTATTGCTGTTTTTATAATGGTTTCCAACTAATAAAATGTTATCTTATTCATTTTGTTTATATGTAATAAATCAACAGCCCTTTCCCTTTTTTATTCAGCAGATATGGGGGAAGTGTGTGCGTGATTGTCTGAATGTGCTAAACCTGATGATGTCGTTCGCATACAAATAGAAATTAGTTCAAGAGCGTTTCATTAAAGAAAGTATTGCTGTTTCTGCATGACCCAGGTAAAATTAATATTCTTAATACGAGATCATGTGACTTTTGTTTTTGCCTCTTTCAAGTGTCTCATGGATGCTTTGAAATGATGTCTGGCATGCAGTCTGGTTTTTTTCTGTTCCTATCAGTAATATTATTTCCCCAATTAGAGAAGTAGACAGCTCAGAAACAAAGTATGTTCATTTTTCTTTATTGTTGTTATTTTGAAAATCCTTGATGCTGTAGAGTGAGGCGATGTGAGTGCAATGATCCAATCAGAAAACCTGGGTTCAAATCCTGGCTCTTTCACTACATAGCTTTATGACTATAGACAGATCACATCTTTTCTGACTTTGTTTTCTCATCTCTAAAATAAGAGGAATGGCTCTTTACCTCTGACCATTTACAGATTCTCAGGTCACATGTAATTCCAGTGGTTTAAGACTGATCAAAGCCATTGGGTTCTTATTTGGGGAGTTTCTGAAGAAGCAAAACTCCTTGGCGTTTGCTTGGGTCTTTAATAAGCCAAAAAATACAGATGTTAAAATTTCATTTGTTGCTGAGTTTTTTTTAAGGTCCAAAAAAAGACTATAAATTAAACTTTTGGCTTTCATAGGACTGTTTATAAAGCATTCCCTATTGCTGATGGATAATTTTATGAGTGTTATTAAAAGTAGATATGAGAAAGTGACATCCAATAACTGGGTCTGCTGTGGAGCTAGTTACCACAAAACACAACTTTATTTTATGCTTCTAAAACTTGACTAAAATCCAGATATTACTTTTCACATCATATTTCATACTGTTGTCTTATTTCACAGCAAACATCACTCTGTGTGTACCTTTGCAAAATGTTGAGCATTAGCTATTTTGTGAGGCCAAAGATTGAAACCTAAAAACTGTCCAAACTTTTTAGCTTGATTAGTCTTTGGGAATATTTCCATTTTGAGAAAGGTGCCAACTGAAAAGAAGCCCCTCTTCTCTCCCCATCAGCAAGGCCAAGTATGGTACAGGAAACATAAGCTTCCTGTTTAAGCCTTGTACAAAATAGAGTCATTTTCTGAGGTTAAGCCTCAACTTTCAAAGGTCACCAAGATTTTTTTTAAAAAAATTATTGTTAATTTCTTTTTCACATTGCCTAAATTTCCTCCTATATCCCTTTCTCCCAGACAGCCGTCCCTTATAAGAAGATTTTTTTTTGAGAATTAAAAAAATCAACAAAATCAATAAACTTAAAAAAAATCCCCTTACATTATATGCAATGTTCTATACCAGTAAACCTATTCTCCCCCCAACCTCTGCAAAGGCATGAGGGGAGAAGTTATCACGTATTTTCTTTGGATCCAAACTTGTTCTTTATTATCTTGCATCATTGATTTTAATTGTTTGTGGTTGTTCTTTCCATATACATTGTTGTAGTCACAGAATATACCGTTTTCCTGGTTCTGCTCACTTCACCCTGCATCACGTCACATACATCTTTCCATGTTTCTCTTTATTCACCATATTGGTCATTTCTTACTGCACAATAATATCCCACTGTCCATGTACCACAGTTTGCTTAGCCATTCCTCTAATCAATAGCATCTACTTTGCTCCTAGTGCTCACTGAGATTTATAACCTCATTTATCAAGGTAATTCAGAGACCTTCAATGCTCTAAAGACCTTTATTTTTGTCTAAAAGGAAGTACACGGGGTTTTTGGACGGAAAGATACTACAGAAAATTAATAGGTTCCTCAGCAGTTGAAAGAATAGAGCAAGATGTCTCATCAGCAACAATACCTAAAACATTTATTTAGCTCCTACTATGTATGCAGAGGAAGCCTTTCTGATCCCCCATTATTTCTAGTGTGCCTTCCCTCTGTTGATTCTTTATCCTGTATGGAGTTTGTTTGCACACGGTCATCTCTCCCGTTAGGTTGTGAGCTTTCTGAGAGCAAGGTTTGGCTTTGATTGTTCTCTGTACCCTCAGAGTTTAGCACAGTGTTAATAGCGCTATGTAATAGGTATAAGAAGCACCTAGCAGGTGCTTAATAAATGTTTATCGACTGACGGGCCGAGGGCTAGGAGAGAAGTGAAGTTTAGATAAGATGAGATACCTGTCCAGAAGGTGCGGATGGGTTTATTAGAAGGATGAGGTACCGTACACAAAGAGCTAGGGCACATGATATCATGTCAATGCATTTGAAGGTTATAAACCAAAGGGCAGTATGGGGCATGAGGGACAAAACTGCTACCAAGGAGCAGATCGGGGTAGGTTTCCTGGATAAGAGGCCATTTCAGCTGGACTTTATAGGTAGGCATGCTGAATAAAGGCTGGGGGGGCAGGAAAGGCACAGGGCATATGCAAGTAGACAAGAGTCTAAAACATGGAAGACAGTATGTCTTTACATAAGTTTTTTCTTTTAAATTTATTTTTGACATGTTTGGTTTTCAGCATTGATTTTCACAGGCGTTTGAATTACAAATTTCCTCCCCATTTCCTCCCCCCCCC
>CM053623.1:394714593-394734743 GCA_028646595.1 Phalanger gymnotis
AATATAGTTAGTCTTTCACAACATGACTATTGTGGAAGGGTTATACATAATGATACGCATGTGGCCTATGTTGAATTGCTTGACTTCTTAGGGAGGGAGGGTGGGTGGGAAGGTAAGAGGGGAGAGAATTTGGAACTCAAAGTTTTAAAAATGGATGTACAAAAACAAAAAAAAAAGTTTTTTGCATGCAACTAGAAAATAAGATACATAGGCAATTGGGTGTAGAAATTTATCTTGCCCTACAAGAAAGGAAGGGAAAAGGGGATGGGAGGGGAGTGGGGTGACAGAAGGGAGGGTAGACAGGGGAACAGGGCAACCAGAATATACGCCATCTTGGAGTGGGGAGGAGGGTAGAAATGGGGAGAAAATTTGTAATTCAAACTCTTGTGAAAATCAAGGCTGAAAACTAAATATATTAAATAATAAACTGAAAAAAAAACAAAGTCAAAAAACAAAAACAAAAAAACAAACAAAAAGCAAACAAACAAAAGTGATGAGAACTCCCGCCTTCCTCTTCCCCTCCCTGTCTATTAGTCCCTGGAAGAAAAGTAGAGGCAAGTTGTCTGGTTCCTCTGGACTCCTGGCCCTCAGACCGCAGTGGTTTATACTCTGGACCACCCCTAAAAGCTCATTAGTCCCCTGGCAGGGCTGGTAGGTGGTTTCCCTTGTGTGTCCATGGAGGAAATCTAAGGCTGAGGTACTAAAATGCTCCTTCAAAGGACAGGGTGCTGGGTTGCTAGGAGACCAGTGGTAGATCTTAACCACACCTAGAGGGCAGCTCTCAAGCAAGTCATTTTTATTTAGAAAGGATGTTTAATTCCTCTCTCCAACTGCCTTTGCCTGCATTTTTAATTTCCTTTTGGGGTACAGCAGCCATCTGGTCTGCTAACAAAGGGTTTCCAACTGATTATGTAAAGTATTCTGAACTAAAACTTGGCTAGATGAATCCTTTTCTTCACTACCCCCTTCCTTTGAAATCTGAAGAAAATTGGGAGACTTTTTATGGGTTGTTTTTTTTTTAGGACTCTGGGAGAAAGAAAACATTGAAAATGTAGCTTTTGAAGTTTTCAGACTTATTCATTCAGTGAATTATTTATTGGATGCCCACTATGTGTCTAGTCCTGTGCTAGGTACTGATGGGGAGACAAAAGAAATGTGGGGTCATCCCTTTCTTATAAAAACTTATGGAATAATTGTGGAGACAAAGTCCACACAGAGAGATATAAAATAGATAAGTCATGATGTCAGCTACTGTGTGATTAATTGGTTTTAGCAAAGCATTTGATAAGGTCTCTTATGCTAATTTTGTGGGGGAAATGGACAGACATAGGCTAGAATCTAGAATCCAAACTTCACAGAAGAAATCCCCTTAATAAAAGGATTTATTCTGTAAAACTTGAACTCAGTCAAAAGGGTGCACCCAAGGACCCAGAAGGCCACATGTAGCCTTGAGACCACAGGTTTCCCAACCCTAGGCTAGATGATAGTGTGATTTGATAGCTTTGGAATTGGTTGATTGGACTCAAATAGGAATAATTAATCGTTCAATGTCAGGTTGGAAATAGGTCTCTAGTGGAGAGGCCTGTGATCCTATTTAACACTTTTGCCAATGATTTACTCTATTTTTTAAAAAAATTATTTATTTTTAAACATTTTTTTTTAAATTTTGAGTTCCAGATTCTCACCCTCCTTTCTACCCCTTTCCTACCCACTGAGAAAGGCAAACAGGATATCAATTTTGCATGTGAAATAATGCAAAACATATTTCTATACTAGCCATCTCACAAAAGTAAGTAAACAAATGAAATAAGAAAATTATACTTCAATTTGCATACAGATTTCATTAGTTCTCTCTCTGGAGGTGGATAGCATTTTTTCATCATGAGTCCTTTGGAATTATCGTGAATCATTGTACTGATCAGAGCAGCCAAGTCTGCTACAATTGATTGCTGTTACTGTGCAAAATGATCTCGATTATACTCACTTCACTTTGCATCAGTTCATATAGGTCTTGCTATGTTTTTTTGAACCCCCTCCCATCATTTCTCACAGCACAATAGTATTCCATAACAGTCATATGCTGCAATTTGTTCAGCCATTCTCCAATTTCTGAGCATCCCCTCAATTTCCAATTCTTTGACACCACAAAAAGAACTGCTACAAACAATTGTTTAGTACAAATAGATCCTTTTACTTTTTCTTTGATTTCTTTGGAGCACAGACATTGTAGTGTTTGCCAATGATTTAGATGCACAAATGGCATGAGATATCAGTGGATATAGAGGTGGCTTTAGAATCAGAAAGAATTTCCTCTGACTCATACTGGTTATCAGTCAACAATAAGCATTTATTGAGTTGTGTATGTATTTGTTGTTTGGTTGACTTACCCTGGGCAAATTTAAACCTCTTAGTGCTGTAGACAACTCTTTAAGGCTATAAATTGCAGAGAAAGTGCAAATTTGCATTGGAAGAAGGAATTCCTTAATCTGGAACTATTCCATACCAAATGAAATCACAGGTCCAGCCCTCCTCCCCCTCCCTGCCTCAGTCTGCAATGGCATACTTGCCAGATTCTGTGTGATAGAATCATGTAGTAAGAGGATTTTGAAATGCCAATAAGTGAAATGCAATCAGAACAAATGTAAAGTCTTACTCTCAGGTTAGGTGAGTAGAAAGGAGTTCCGCTGAAAAAAGATCTCGCTTCTAACTGTTTCAGTTTCCTCTGCAAAATGCGGATAATAATAGTACCTATCTCCCAAGGTTGTTGTAAGGATAAAGCGAGATATTTGTAAAGTGCTTTGCAAACCTTTAAGTGCTATGTAAATAAGTAACAATAATTGATGTTATCATCATTATTAATTATCGAGATAGTTAGCAGATAGCAGGTTCAGTATGAGTAAACATGATGACAGGCACCCACAAATACTAATGCAATCTTGAGTTGTACCAAGACAAGTGTACTTGTTAGGAATAAGGAAGCGGGAGTTCATTTCTGCTCCGTTTTAGACAAACCACATTTGGAGACTTGCGTTTGGTTTTGCATACTATAGTTTAGGAAGGATGTTGCCGAGCTGGAGAATGTCAAGAGGAGGGCAAACAGGTTGATGAGGGGCCTTACTCAGGCATTATGAGGATCAGCTGGAGGAACTGAGAACGGTTTTCCAGGAGAGAAGACTTGGGAAGGTGACTAGGGTGGTTTGGTCGTGGTCTTCCATCAGTGACAGGGCTTTCAAGTTGAACAGGGCATTGTCTGATTCTGACTGAACTCAGAGCGCAGAACTAGGAGCAATAGGTGGACATTACAAAGAAGCACACTTGATGATTGTTAATTAATAGTTAGAATTGATCTAAGTGAAAACTTCATAATAGTCAGAGTGCTACCTTGAGAAGGAGAGGCTTCTTTTTCACTGGGGGTCTTCGAGGCGAGGGTAGATCAGTTGGCTAGGTGTGTGGTGGCGATTCCTCTTTAGGTATGAGTTGACCCAGACGGACACCCAAAGTTCCTTGCGACTCTGAAAGTCTGTGATGCTATGAATTAAGAATTGTGACAACTCAAATGATATTTGACGGTACTACTCCTTGTTAAAGCAACATAGGATCGTATGATTTTTCAGTGATTTTTCAGGGACCTTTTGATATTATTCACTTTGAAACTCAAGCACAAAGTGACTCACCCAAGGTGACAGAGAAAAGTAATGGCAGAATTACTATTGAATTCAAATCTTAAAACTCCAAGTCAAATAGTCATTCCACTATGTTATGCTACCTCCAGTTTTTATTCATATTAACCTTTTTTTTTGGTTGCAAAAACCCTCCTAAACAAGGATTCAGATAGTACATCTACATTTAAGAGTTTGTACCATTGATGCTAAATGGTACTCGTATTTCTCTGACTTCTGAGTTTTATCCCACTGCAGTAAAAGGGGGAGCATATGTTAATCAGAATGTGGAGATTTCTCCCACTTATGAAGAGAGAAGTGATGACCAATAAGCATAAGACAAGGCGTGTGTTTTTGGACATCATCATCATTGTTATCACCAACATTTATATAGTGCCTAGTATGTGCCAGGCACTGTGCTAAGCTCTTTACAATTATTATCTCATTTGATCTTCGTAATAACCATAGGAGTTTGGTGTCATTATCCCCATTTTACAGATGAGGAAACTAAGACAAACAGAGGTTAGGTGACTTGCCCAGGGTCACACGACTACTAAGTGTCTGAAGCTGGATTTGAACTCACATCTTCCTTACTCAATCCACTACGTGAAAAGTGTAGTCATTTATTTTGCTTGACTGAACTTATTTGTTATAAAAGAAGGCCATCAGCAGAGGGAGAGAGTCACTGGGAAGTGGCAATGATATTTTTAAAGGAAAAAGGCATCAATAAGACATTTTAAAGAACACACAGATTTTCCAATGTCCCATACGTTCAGTGTTCCAGGGTGTTATAATTGTCTCCATCAGCTGATACCATCAGCAGCCATAGCTTCGTTCCACTGAATTCTTTTTGCAATTCACTTTATAAAAAGAGGTGGAGGAAATATTCAGCCTTGCCAATAAATCCCACATAATCCTAAGGGAAACACAAACACTCAAGTCATCCTCACATCCTTAGCTGATCTGATAGAATCCACATATGACACGACATCATATATGTACAATTTCTAGCCTGCTTGTGCTTCTTACAGTCTCTATAAACTAAGCAGGGCAAAAGGAGATACAGACTATTCACCTTTGCTCAGCATCTCCTTTATTTGGTTGGTTTCAGCTGGACCTTGATGTTAATTAAATTGTTTTTAGGGGCTAATGTGTTATATGTAATGTTTATGTTCTAATAGCTACCATATGGCTCTCTAATGCTAATGAGGGATGCTGAATGACTCCCAGATTCCCAGTAGAAGCTTGTAGGAGTCAGCATCCTGTTGTCCAAATGGATGCTCTGGGAAGCATTAGTACTCCCGCAGGCAGGACCCACTAAACTAGAATTTAGTTTGGGTGTGGGGTGTTTTTGTTTTCAACACTTGTGGAATTGTGTCTGTGCTGATGGTAGAGAGACAGGGCCACTCCTAGACAAAATTGTGAACTCTATCTTAGGAAAATTTTAGGGAGCTTAGAGGTCTTTTCATCTAATCCCTTCATTTATCGGAGGAAGAAACTAAAGCCCAAATGGAGAAGTGAGTTACCTAAAGTCCTATGACTGAACAAGTGGCAGTCACAGGACAACAATCTGGTTCTCCTGGATGCTGCTGGCTCCTGACTATAGTGCCCTTTGACTTCTCTTTTTAGGCCTTGGTTTGACTTCCCTGAACTTATTCTCTCCCTAATCCCACCCTGGGTACCTTGTGCCTGCCCTCAGTCTTCCTTACTTCCCAGAGTCCCATTTCAATCACCAAACAATGGCCAAAACTTCAAAACTGCCCTTCCCATCTAGTCCTTGCTTCTTATCTCAACTGCTATAATCAGTAAGAGAATCTCAGTTTGTAGTGAGGAGAAGATCTGAATAAACTTGTATTTGTAGTAAGATATGAATCATTGATAGGCTTTAGTATGTGAGCCCTCCCTGCAGTATGTGTATTTTTAAAAAGGAGTCTTGGTAACTTTAAGGGATAAATCTCTTATAATCAAGTACAGATCCAAGGTGAATGGGAAATATCTACTGAGCAGTCCTATAAGTCTCTCCCTCCTGGGAGAGTATACTAGGAATAATGGATCACTGTTTCATATAAAGGCTGGTAGAAAATATATTTGGGAAACTCTCTCTAGTACGGCTAACTTGCCTGTTTTCAGGCGGAAAGATATGGGTGGTTGTTTTGCCGTCCTATCATCCTGCTTCTACCAAGGAGCTATATTAGCAAGCCAATGATGGTATTTCCTGCTAACCTCTTTTCAAATCAAATTGTGTAATTGCCAATCTTTATGTAGTGAACATGACCTTAGGACTTCATTTTCCCACAATACTGGGAGGTGAGACAGCATCAGTTGTTGGGAGAAATTCACTGGACTACATTTCTCAGAAGGCTGTACATTTTATCCCAAAGAGAGAATGAAAATGAAATGAAAAAGGAAAACTTTATTAATCACTTACCGTGTGCAAAGCACTGTGCTAAGGGATAAAAACAGAAAATAGAAACACTCCATGCTTTTCAACAGTCTCGTTGGGGCAGAGAACATGTAAAGGAGAGTTCAAGTTTATGTTCAGTTTCAAAGCAATTGGAAAAACCAGGTTATACTAAGTCAGAGAAAGCAGGAGGCAGACAGCAAGGTCCGGAGGATCTTGGGGAATAATGCTAAGGTAGATGGTCCCTTACAGAAATGATAAAGCTAGACTGGTATAGCTTTCTAGGATACTTCCAGAAGATGTAGTGATGCAGGGTCAGCATCCAGCTATCAGTGGGCATCCTGTACCTGGTGGGAACTGAGTTGGGAAAGAGAAAGTTTGGTACTCTCACCAGGTAAAGACTCTGATTGCCAGATAATTCTCAATGAGGAAAAAGATTTAAAAACCAGAGAAGTATAAGCAGGGAAAGGAAAAGAAAATAGCCAGACTGAATGATGTAGTAGATGCATGAGAGGCAAGTTAGATCCTGCAGCTGGTAGGGAAGACAGAAGTGGTTCATATAAAATGACATAGTCATGGCATCCTCAAACTGAGCAGCCATAGCTGAATCCGGATGACTCCAGGGCTCTGAAATGAAAGATCTTACCAATCCTTTAGCCGGCCCAGAAATTCCCAGGAAAGGAACTCCATGAAGCTGATGACACCATACTCTTCAGAGGTGATGGAGTAGGGTATGAGTACTTTGACTTCATGATAATATATATGTCCTCTGGCCCTTTATACAACCCGCGACTCCTGAATGGTCTTTGTATTTCCCTCTGACTTGGAGTGGTATCAAAGAGAATTGCCAAATGAAGCAGGAAGAGTTGTCCCCGGTATGATTTCTAAGGAGAAAGAGGGGTTGGTTTCCAGACTCTTTCAAAAATTGGATTTAGGGCAAACCCAAAGTTAACTCTCCTTTGGATTTCCAAGGAGGGGGAAGAAGAGTTCTTTTCTTTCTCCCCAACCTTGGCAGTAATAAGAGGATTCACATGGCAACAGGAACACGTTTGCTTAGGCGAGCTTCAGACTGGATGTCAAATGCCTGGCTGACTCTTCTCTATTGCGTTTCTTTTCCTGGGCCAAGGTCACCAAACAAAAAATTGGACATTTCCCGTCCTGTCAATAACCTTTCAAGTTTGAGAGTTTAGGAGCCCGTTGCACAGCAGGAGGTGATTTCCACAATTTCTCAGAGCAGAATACCACTACCCAAAGGATTCTATGGCCAAGACAACTAAAGAGTCACACCTGGCTGGCCAGAAGACCTAAGCTTGTAAGATTCAAGGTAAATCTGAAATACCTATTGAGCAGTTCTACAAAGTTTACTTTCTGTGAGAGTGTAATGAGTAATGGATTGCTGCTTCGTACTTTAAGTATTTATCAATGTACATTTGTGAGTCCTTTTTGCCTTTAGAGTCTTTATTTTGTTAGGGAAGAAATAGATTTCCTATACCTGAGATCTCTTCTGTATTTTGAGTAGCTTTCCATTAGGGATCCTGTCAATCTCTTTTAGGGCAGACTCTCAACATGAGCCATGCCTAAGTCTCGTTTTAGAGATTTTCCACTGGAATGACTTATCCGTGATCCAGAGAGTACAAGAAAAGCCTGGTCCCCTCTGTTTGGGGTCAGGCTCCCTAGGATTGAATCTGGGTTTATATTTGATCCTAGAGCTACGAGTTCTAAACTTAATATGTCCTCCTACTTTGTTGGGAAATCAGAGGGTTGAGACAAGAATCCAAACAGAGGTCCTATGGAGGTATAGATTACTCCCATTTGTGTGGGTTCCAGAAATGCTTTTGTCACTTGATGCCTTTGCTTGTTATTTATGTTGTTTCGTCCTTTAATCAAATGCTTTGGCTATCAGATTTATGTATCTCTGGCATGCCCAACAATAGAGAAGGGTATAGGTGGGTGCTTGAGCTCTGAGTTGCATAATTGATCGCCCTCAAACAGCCTTGATGAACCTGGAAGTAGTGACAGTTGCTATAATTTGTTATGAAGCTCTGGCATTAACTAGTTGTATTTTGAGTGGTGACTCCACAAGGGAAGCAGGGAAGATGAGCTGTGCGACCAGGAAGGCAGCATTAGCCCTAATAAGGACATTTACATTTCTCCTAGTCTCATCTTCCCCAGATTCAACCAACAGAAGCAGAGAACATGCAGGTCTCTTGGTTGGTATTCCTAAATCAACTCTTTTGCCATGGCTGTGAACCCAATCTTGTTACATAGGAAGGGAGGAAAGCAAGAGCACCTACTGGAACTCCCTTGTAATAGAATAGTGAAGTGGTAGAGAGTCTAAATACCCAGGGAGTTTTCTTAATTAGGGTTGTATGTCCCTGGGGGACTTCCTGTGCTTTGAGTCTTGCAGCAAACTGCCCGAGGTGTTAGGTACAGTGTACAGACCCATCCACAGGCCCATCTTTTGAGTCTTCCCCCTTTTTGGGGGGTATGCCTATATTCAAAGTCAAAGGACTCTCTCTACAAGTTAGTGGTCCTGGGACCCTGACGTGCAGGACCTTGGACAAGACACTACCACTGTAGGGTCTCCCAGTACATCCTGGGCCATCTCTAGTCATCTTGGTGAATATCAGTCCACTGGACTATGATGGCTCTAGAGGAGAAAGTCAGGCTGGAGACTTTGCACAGCCCTCCATCACCCAAATCAAAGTCAACTGCCTGTCATCATTTCCCTGTTGTCATGGTCCTCTGAGAAAGGACAAACACAGCCTGTGAGTAGCCTCCTGCTTCCCTCTCCTCCTCCTCCTCCTCTTTCCTCTCAGTACTCTGCCCAAAGGAAGGCACATTCTGATGGCAGAAGGTTGACTCCTTTACTTTGGGTTTACTGGCTAGGTTTCTTTCTCAAAAACCAAGCCTTAAACCCACTGCATTCCGAAGCTCATAGATAGGACAATAGGGTCCCTGCCATCCTAGCACAAAGTGAATGTAAGTACTAAATAGTAACGTTTTCTCTTTTGGCCAGGAACCCTGAGAGTCTTCCCCTCCCAGTTTGATTTTTTTTTTTTTAGTTTTTGATTAAAGGGGCCATCTCTTAACTTTTTTAAAGAGGCCTGCTCAGTGAGTGGGTGTTACCTCACTCACAGTGAGCAACTGAAAAGACCTTAGCCTGAAAGGGCCAGGGTCTCAAAATGCGTTCTGGGCCATCTCCAGTCATCCTGGTGACTATCAGGCCATTGAACCCAGATGGATCTGGAGGAGAAAGTGAGGCTGGTGACCTTGCACAGTCCTCCCTCACTCAAATCAAAGTCAACTGCAAGTCATGCCATCACTTCCCTGATGCCATGGTCCTCTTTGAGAACAAAGGACAAACACAACAACAATAACAACAACAATCCCTGTATGGACTCACGTCTCTTCCGCTGTATAATCAAGTTCATATACCAGAGGGTCCCTAAGCTTCCTTCCCTAAGGTCTAGAGGTCTCCGCCATGCGAGCTGTCTGCTCTAGCTTAGGTCATTGTATCTCTTGCCACAAGAGAGGGGATGTGAACAATGTACTGAGCGGTGCTTGGTTAGGGAGTTAGAAGAGGCTGATACTGCCGCAGCAGTCAGATGCTTACGCTGCTGTTGAGTTGATTGCACTGTGTGTCGCCTGCCATCTGATTGATTATTGGCTAATCAATCACATCTGCTCTCTCTCTGATACAGCATGTAAACAAGGCCAAGTAAGGGAAAATGGAGCTGAGCTTGTCTCTTAAAGTTACTCCATAGAGCACAAGTGGGAAGGAGAATGGGCCTTTGAAATTCAATTTGTGAAGCTATTCCAGGCCAAGTCTCAAAGGACAGGCTTGTTCCAGGACCTTACAGTGCCATGGGACTCTCTAGAAAAGGGGAAACCCAGTGTACAAACAGCTTTTGTGGATCTGGGCAGGAAGAAAATGACTAATCTCTCCCAAACTGCATTTATATGAGTAATTACTTTCTCAGCTGAGATTACTCAGATTGGGGAAATCCTGAGATATCATCAAGCTGTTAATGAAAGGCAGTATAGCACAAGGAAAAAGGAGCTGAACTAGGAGTCAGAAGAATCCTGGCTTTAAATCTTACCAACAATATTTAGTAGCTGTGCACCCATGACAAGTCACTTAACCACTTTTATCCTCAGTATTCTCATCTGTAAAATGGGGGTAATATCATTGGTGAATCAAATGAGATAGTACTTTGCAAATATTAAAGCCTTACATAAATCTTAGCTAATGGAACTAGGGCTGAAAAACCGTTTGTCTCTATCCAGTGAGCCTGTTTCATGAGTGAGACAAGTGCAAGTTTAATTTAATATTAATAAGCTCTTCCTGTATATGTTCAGTTTGTTCACTGTCTGTTTATTTTAAAAATTTCATGGATTCTAGTATTATACCTGGCCTGCCTTTTATGAAAAGCAGCATAATACATAGAAAAACAAAATGAAAACTTTTGCCTTTTGCAGTTAAAGGACCTGGGTTCTAACGCTGCTTTGGATAATTAGTTGCCTCAACTATAAAAATGGGTGGTGACAGTTCGAAAAGATCAACCAAATCGTAAACATTTATTAAGTGTGCCAGGCACATGGAGGTCCTTTCCATTTCTAGATCTGTTATCCATGATCCCTCACAATCACTATCCGGAGGAATCCTTAAGATGATGAGCTTGTTTAAGAATCACGTAGGACGAAAAGACACGGACACGTCTTGATTTGTGCCAATTGCTGGAGAGCACGCACTGATGAGACTATGGACCCACTGAAGCGCCCTATGATACAAACCACCTGGTGACTCTTTAGTGTTTAGTGACTGTCACAGACAAGACAGGGAAATAGTCTTGGCCCAGAGTCCCTATCTTCTTCTTTGTGGGGAAAAGGACTGTGTAACAGAAATGGAGCCTCAGGAAACATAGATTGAAGCCTCAGCTCTACTTCTGTGACTTTGGGTAAGTCTCTCTGGGAGCCTTTGTTTCCACATCTATAAAATGGGATTGGTAGTACAACCCACTAAATCTTACAGACTTGTGAGGAAAGCATAATGTAAGTCCCTGTATAAATGTGAGGCACCAGCACTCTAATCCCTTGTCTCAATAATAAAAAAATAAAACTACTTACCTTGTTTTTTAAAGTGTATTTTTTAAAAACAATAGTTAAGCTTCTAGAAGTAAAATTTGGTCTCTGTCATTCAGGACCTAGTTTTCTTATACAAGCCTCTGACTTCCTTTTCATTCTCTATTCTACTGCTCATGGTTAGAAAATTTTACAATCCATTAGCATGATCACCAAGAAGAAACAGTACCTATGAGAGGCAGCAGATAAAATTTCCACCTCCCCTCTCCCTCCTGATAAGAAAGGGAGAAGACCGGCGCTCTTGCCTAAAATAAGATGCTTGTGTTGCCTATGGATTCCATTTACTCATTCTCTCCCTCATTAGCACAGAGGTACAACTAACAGCTCTAGGAACTTTCACCTTTAACCATGACTTAAAAATACAGACTCAGTGCTTCAAACGGCTGTGAGTGGAGAAGGGAGCTCAGTGAGGAAGACCTCAGCTTTATTCCTACCTCAGATACTTACCAGGTGTGTGACCCTGGGCAAGTCACTTTGCTCATATATAAAACAGAGATGATAATAGCACCTACTTCACACCTTGTTTTGAGAATCAAGGGAAATAACCTATGAAAAAGTACTTTGCAAACCTCTGAGCAAATATAAATATTGGAATAATAATGTTGGTGATGAAGATGAGAAGTTGTCGCTACGGTACATCGAAGTTTGCGAAGCATTTTACTCACAATAACTCTGTGAGTTCAAGAGGCCAAGTATATTTATTCCCATTTTACAGATGAGGAAACTAGGGTTCTAAATGACTTAGCCTCAATCACAGAGCTAAACAGCATCCAAGCTAGGATTCGAACTGGCATCTCTTCTGACTTCAAGTCTGGCGCTCTTGTCACTATGTGGCACTACAGTGGCCACTGATGTTTAGAGAACAGTCAAGGTTACAAAGTACGCTGAATACATTGTTTCACTTGATCTACTCTCTATAAAGCCTGAGAGGAAAGTAAGAGAATTAAGATGTAGAGAGACTGTGGTAATCACTCAAGATCAAGTAGCAAGTTGCAGAGTTAGGATTCGAATCCGAGTTATCTTGACCCTAAATCTAGCATTCCCTTCCTCTGTAACAAGTTACATTTAAGTGTTGCAACCAAATTAAATAAAAGTTCTAAGAGGTTTCTACAGAGAGCATCTTTAGAGCGGAAAGAGGCATGGACTGGTAAAGCCAACCCATATATATTTGTACCATTGTAAGTTCCCATTTTTTTTGTAGTGAAATACTTTGTGTGGCGTTCAGAATGGTGGACCTGAGAGGGTTTTGTTATCACTTCCTGAAGGACTATGAGTAGGATATTTTGGACATAGGGAGGATGGACTGAATCTAGGCAGGAACCTTAGATAGGAATGAGGCACATAAAATGTAAGTAATAGGAAGCCTGGGGAAGATTTCAGCTGAGACCTTGGGATCCCTAAAAGGCTCAGTATCTCCACATGCCTTAGTGTGGTTATTGCCCAGCATCTTAGGAGGAGAACTCTATTCTTTTAGCTGGCAGGGGGTGGACAAAGCGAGAGCCTGGCCCTCCAGTCACACTGGCCTCCAGCTGATGCAACTCCTCCAGCCTCCCACTCCTCAACCCTGCATTTTTTTCTTTAGTTTGAGTTCAGGATGTTAAATGAATAGTTTCTCTTTGCAGGTGCTGTGATCAGGTGCTCTTATTCTATATATAAAACTATTGAGCTCATGTGCAGATACCCAGAAAGCTCAATTAATCCCAAACGTCCTTTCCCACAGAGATATCCCAAAATAAAACCTTAGACACACATAAAATGACTTAACCATTTCCTTGGCTTAGTGACTGTGCTCAGGTTTGGGTAGGATTTCATGCAAGGTCTGCTGAGCTTCTGTTCTCTATGTCCATAGAAGGTCTGTGGGCTTTGGCTCTGGGGATGACATTTAAGGAGGGACATTGATTAACTAGTAAACATCCAAAGGTAATTAGGGAGGGAGATATAGCGTGGAATAGTTAGTGGGAAAGGGCCCTTGGGGCACAGGGAGTGGATTTGGGCTCTAATCCTGGCTCTTTCACTTAACTACATTTGTGATCTTTCCTATTTTGAGCCTCAGTTTACTCATCTTTAAATGAAGGAGTTAGACGACTCCTAAGTTCCTTGAAGGTCTAAATATAGGACCCTATGATCAGGGTGATTAAAAGCTAGATAACACAGAGAGTAACTGCAATGGAAGAACAGTAGCAAAAGGGAGACCCCAATGCTCTCAGGAAACAAATAAAAGACAGGAGCCAACAATATAACTCATGAACCACACTAATGCATACAATATGGATAATAAGCAAGGGGAACTTGAGATCCTAATATAAGGAGGTAAATTTGGCTTCATAGGTGCTCATGAGACTTTATAGGATGAGACTCACGACTAGAATATAATCCAGAAAGGGTTTCCCTTATTCCAAAGGAATAGGATTGGCAAAAGCTGGTGGAGACGGGGCAAGGGGCTATGATATTTCACCTATGGTGAAAATGATTCCACCTATGTGGAGTAAAACTTTATATTCAGAATATATACCAATGAATATTAGGAAATTCAGTAAATAATGTGTCATCTAAATGGCACAGAAGATGAAGGATTAAATTTAGAATTAGGAACAACTTGGCTTCAAATTCTGCTTTAGTCATTTACTAGCTGTGTACCTCTGATCAAGTCATTTAAACTATTGCAGCCTCAGTTTCCTCATCTGTAAATTGGAGATAATAATATAGCACCTACCCCAGAGGGCTGTAGTGAAGATCAAACAAGATGATATATGTAAATAAAGTACTTAACAAAACTTAACATGCTATGTAAGTACTATTGTTAATTGTTCTTTGTAAGTGGTAGGGGAGAACATTTGAATTTTGAATGAACATCAGTGGAAGAAAAAACAGAAATAATATTATTATCTAAGTATACTCCACACCGCCTGAACAGAAAAATGAAATAGATGAGGAATTAGGGGAAAAGAGATCCTAAGTCTGGCAATAGAGAACTTGAGTCAGCCTGACATCCTCTAGTTCTCTCTCTTCCTGACCAGTTTATAACTTCTGGACTTGCCTTAATGATAGTTTCATCTTTCAAAAGATGGTGGAAATCAATGGTGTGAACTTCTTTTATGGACCTGATTCTCATCAAGAGAGATCCGGCTGCTTAAGTAAGACTCATGGGAACTTCTGGGTTTACCACCTCTTCTTTGAGTTTGTGATAGAGGATAGGAAATCCAAAACTAATATGCACCCTATATTTTGAGAGAGCAGATTTCAAATTGTTCACAGCAGTAGGATCTCACAAACTAAAATTCTACAGGGGAATCCAACAAGAAGGATGGGAAGATCTGGATAATGAAATTCTGAAGATGCTAAAAGAAACTATTCTGGTGAGGAAGAAAGAAGACTTGTCAAAAAGAGATAAATATGGGACATCATTGACCAACTTAGATTTTTAAATGGTATTTATAGAAGATGGCAGCAAGGGAAGCTTTGGAGGATAAATACAAAGGCATGGCATGTTTCTGCAAGAATTGATCCAGAAGTAGCAAGGAAAGCTAAGGAAACAAAAAAAGTTTGATTTTTTTTTTCTTTTTCTATATTGCAGAAAAGAGTAGAATTGAAAAGGAGTGAGTTCCATTTCTCCAGTTAGATGTGATAGAGATAGCTGATGGTGGGGAGAATGCATGGATGCTTAAATTTCGTTTAGTCTTTTTGGACTGGAAGGATAGAATTAAAATGGCTAGTAGGGAGTTGTGACCCAAGATAAGGAGGGAGGTGGTAAGAGAGCACCTAGCTATTCTTGATGAGCTGAAATCACGTGGCCCAGGTACACTTCATTCTAGGGTTCTGAAAGGAGTATGTGCAAATGATCTCAGTGATCTTTGAAAGGGGCACAGCAGGATTGGAGAGAAGCAAATGTTCCAGGTTCCTTAAGAGAGAAGAAAACAGAGTGTTCAAGAGATAGGCCTCTTTTTTAGCCCTTTGTCCTAAGGGCCATTCTGAGGTGAAACACTAGACTAAGAAGACTGCGGTTCAAATCTATCGCTTAAGAGCTATGTGGCCATTGATAAGTGATTTCACTCCCTTAGTTTCCTCCTCTTCTACTTCTATTTCTACTCCTCCACGGTCTCTTAGCTCACTGCTCCACTTAGGTAAAAAGGTGCAGTTAAGCCTCTGTGCTAAACCACTTAAAAGGATTATGGCTCCAATAAGTTCCTCCTTCTAGGGGAATTCTAAGTGAGCCTTGGGTTCAAGTTTTATGGTTCCCCATGAGAGAATTATAGAGTCATGAATACAACTGAATTGTAAATTGGTAGCACTAAGAGAGGACTTTTAACCTTCTATTCTATAAGAAATTAACAGAAAATCTATGAAATAACCCCCCCCCACCATGGCTACTCCCCCTTCTCCCCTTTCCACAATTTGTTCTCCAGTAAGGACAGGCTCACAAATAGTGAGTACAAACTCATTTTTTAAAAAAAAATAGCCCTCAAGGTGGTATTGCTGGGTCAAAGAGTATGCACGTTTTTATAGCCCTTTGGGCATAGTTCCAAATTGCTCTCCAGAATGCCTGGATCAGTTCACAACTCTACCAACAATATAACAATGTTCCAATTTTCCCACATCCTCTCCAACATTTATCATTTTTCTCTTTTGTCATGTTAGCCAATCTGACAGGAGAGATGTGGTACCTAAGAGTTGCTTTGATTTGCATTGCTCTAGTCAATAGTGATTTTGAGCATTTTTTCATATGCCTATAGATATCTTTAATTTCTTCCTCTGAAAACTGCCTGTTCATATGCTTTGACCATTTCTCAATAAGGGAATGACTTGTATTCCTATAAATTTGACTCGGTTCCCTTTATATTTTAGAGATGAGACCTTTATCAGAGACACTGGTTGTAAAGATTTTTCTCCTAATTTTCTGCATCTGTAAATTGGAGATAATAATATAGCACCTACCCCAGAGGGCTGTAGTGAAGATCAAATAAGACGATATATGTAAATAAAGTGCTTAACAAAACTTAACATGTTATGCAAGTACTATTGTTAATTGTTCTTTGTAAGTGGTGGGGGAGAACATTTGAATTTTGAATGAAGATCAGAGGAAGAAAAAACAGAAACTCAGAGACTCAGTTCCCTTTACATTTTAGAAATGAGACCTTTATCAGAGACACTGGTTGTAAAGATTTTTCTCCTAATTTTCTGCATCCCTCCTAATCTTGGTTGCATTGGCTTTGTTTATACAAAACTTTTCAATTTAACATAATCAAAATTATCCATTTTGCACTTTCTAGTGCTCTCTATCTCTTGTTGAGTCATGAATTCTTCTCTTTCCCATAAATCTGACAGGTAAACTATTCCTTGCTCTCCCAAATTGCTTATACTATCAACCTTTATTCCTAAATCATGAACCCATTTTGACTTTGTTTTGATATATGGTGTAAGATATTGGTCTATGCCCAGTTTCTGCCATACCATTTCCCAATTTTCCCAGCATTTTTTTTTTGTGAAATAGTGAATTCTTAGCCCAGAAGTTGGATTCTTTGGGTTTATCAAAGAGTATATTGCTATAGTCGTTGACTACTGCATCTTGTGCACCTAACCTATTCCACTGATCCACCACTCTGTTTCTTAGTCAGCACCAAGTAGTTTTGATGACTGCTGCTTTATAGTACAGTTTAATGTTTGGTATGGCTAGGCCACCTTACCTAGCATTTCTTTTCATTAATTCCCTTGATATTCTGGACCTTTTGTTCTTCCAGATGAATTTTGTTGTTATTTTATCCAGCTCTGTAAAATAATTTTTTGTTAGTTTGATTGGTATGGCACTGAATAAATAAATTAATTTAGGTAAAATTGTCATTTTTATTATATTAGCTTGGCCTAACCATGAGCAACTGATGTTTTTCCATTTATTTAGGTCTGACTTTATTTATGTGAAAAGTGTTTAATAAGTGTATTCATGTAGGCCTTGGGTTTGTCTTGGCACATAGACTCCCAAATAGTTTATAGTATCTATAGTAACTTTAAATGGAATTTCTCTTTCTATCTCTTGCTGTTGGGGTTTGTTAGTAATATATAGGAATGTTGAGGATTTATCTGAGTTTATTTTATATCCTGCAACTTTGCTAAAGTTTCTTATTATTTCAAGTAGGTTTTTACTCGATTTTTGTATTTAAATAATCATATCATCTGCAAAGAGTGATAACTTAGTTTCTTCTTTGCCTATTCTAATTCCTTCAATTAAGGTCTTTTTCTTCTCTTATTGCTAAAGCTAGCATTTGTAGTACCAATTTGAATAATAGGGGTGATAATGGACATCTTTTTTTCACCCCTGATCTTGTTGGGAATGCATCTAGCTTATCCCCATAACATATGATGCTTGCTGATGGTTTTAGGTAGGTGCTACTTATAATTTTAAGGAAGACTCCATTTATTCCTATACTTTATAGTGTTTTTAATAGGAATGGGTGTTGTATTTTGTCAAAGGCTTTTTCTGGATCTATTGAGACGATCATATGGTTTCTTCTAGTTTTGTTGTTGATGTGATCAATTATGCTGATAGTTTTGCTAATATTGAATCAGCCTTGCATTCCTGGAATAAATCCTATCTGCTCATAGTGTATTATTCTCATGATAAATTGCTGCAATCTTTTTGCTAATATTTTATTTAAAACTTTTGCATTAATATTCATTAGAGAAATTGGTCTATAATTTTCTTTCTCTGTTTTGACTCTTCCTGGTTTAGGTATTAGTACTGTATTTGTGTCACAAACAGAATTCGGTAGGACTCCTTCTTCGCCTATTTTCCCAAGTAATCTATAAAGTATAAGAATTAATTGTTCTTTAAATGATTGATAGAATTCACATATAAAATCATCTGGCTCTGGAGATTTTTTTCCTAGGAAGTTCATTGGTGGCTTGCGCAATTTCTTTTTCTGAGATAGGGTTATTTAGGTATTTTACTTCCACTTCTGTTAACATGGGCTATTTATATTTTTGTAACTATTCATCCATTTCCCTCAGGTTGGCACATTTATGGGCATACAGTTGGGCAAAATAATTCCTAATTATTGTTTTAATTTCCTCTTTATTGGAAATGACTTCACCCTTTTAATTTTTGATGCTGGTAATTTGATTTTCTTCTTTTTTAATCAAATTGACCAAAGGTTTATCAATTTTATTGGTGTTTTCATAAAACCAGCTCTTAGTTTCATTTACTAGTTCAATAGTTTTCTTGATTTCAATTTTATTAATCTCTCCTTTGGTTTTCAGTATTTCTAATTTTGTATTTAATTGGGGATTTCTAATTCGTTCTTTTTCTAGTTTTTTTCAGTCGCATTCCCAATTCCTTGATCTCCTTTTTCTGTATTTTATTCATGTAAACATTTAGAGATATAAAACTTCTCCTAAGAACTGCTTTCGCTGCATCTCATAAGTTTTTGTGTGTTGTCTCATTATTGTCATTCTCTTGAATCAAGTTATTAATCTTTTCTATGATTTATTCTTTAAACCACTCATTCTTTAGATTATTTGGTTTCCAATTAATTTTTAGTTTATCTTTCCAAGGTCCTTTATTACAAATAAGTTTAATTGCATCATCTGAAAGGGATGCATTGACTATTTCTGCCTTTCTGCACTGGATTGAGATGTTTTTATGCCCTAGCACATGGTGAATTTTTGAGTATGTGCCATGTGCTGCTGAGGAAAAAATACATTCTTTTTTTATCCCCATTCAGTTTTCTCCAAAGGGCTATCATATCTATGTTTTCTAAAATTCTATCCATCTCCTTAACTTCTTGCTTGTTTATTTTGAGGTTAGATTTATCAAGTTCAGAGAAGAGAAAGTCGAGATCCCCCACTAGTATTGTTTTGCTGTCTATTTCTTCCTGTAACTCCCTTAGCTTCTTCTCTAAGAATTTATATGCTATGCCACTTGGTGCATATATGTTAAGTGATGATATTGCTTCATTGTTGATGGTACCCTTTAGCTAGATATAGTGACCTTCCTTATCTTTTTAAATTAGGCCTATCTTTGCTTTTGCTTTGTTTGAGATCAGGATTGCTACCCTTGCTTTTTTTATTTTAGCTGAAGCACAATATATTCTACTCCAGGCTTTTACCTTTATCCTGTGTGCATCCCCCTGTTTCAAATGTGTTTCTTGTAAACAACATACTGTAGGGTTATGGCTTTTAATCAATTCTGCTATCTGCCTCCATTTTATGGGAGAGTTCAGACCCTTCACATTCACAATTGTGATTACTATCTGTGTCCTTTTCTCCACCCTATTCGACCCCGCCCCTGTTTATGCTTTTATTTCTCCCTTCTCTCTTCTACTCCTCAAAAGAGTTTTGCTTTTGACCACTCTCTTCCTTAGTTTTCCCTCCCTAATGAACCCCTCCCTTATCTTACCCTTCTCCCCTTGCTACTTTTTCCCTCCCTTCTATTTACCCCATCCTTTTCTTTCCCTTTTCCCCTCCTACTGCCTGTAGGACAAGTTTGATTTCTATACTTATCAGACTATGTTATTTCCTCCTTAAACCAAATCCAATGAGAGTGAAGCTCAAACACTGCTTTTCTCCCTCACTTTTTTTCCTCTTCATTTTTGTGCCTCTCCATGTGATTTAGTTTACCCTTTTCTACCTCCTCACCTCTTCTCCCAGGACAATCCCTTTGCAATCCTTAACTATGTTTTTATTGTCACGTCAGTTGCTTTATACTGACACCCTCAGTCTGTGTATATCCCTTTCAATCGTCATAACTGAACCATTCTCTAGAGATGTGTGTATATATATATATATGTATACATATATATATATACACACACACATATATATGTATATAGATAGATAGATATAGATAGATATATACATATATATCTATACATATATATCATATATGAATCAATATAATCCTGTATAAAGATGTAAACAATTTTCCCTTATTGAATAACATAATTTCCCCCCCCCCC
>CM053623.1:394735243-394765974 GCA_028646595.1 Phalanger gymnotis
ATGTCCCATAGTAATCTCAAATTCTAAGTGTCCAAAATAGAATTCATTAAATTTTCCTAAAAACCTACCTTTCTTTTGAATTTCCTTATTTCTTTTTAAGGGCAAATACCAACATCCTTTCTGTTACTCAGTGAACAACCTTGGTGTCACCTTCATTCACATCCTGCTTCAGACACTTATTAGCTGTGTGACCCTGACCAAGTCACTTAAGGCACTTTGTGCCTCAGTTTCAATGATGTGCTGGAGACAGTTCATATCTATCAGAGCCAGTTGTTAAAATTTCAGTGTAAGTCTCTGGAAGTTGGCAAACATTGCAAATTATGACTTGATCTATTGTTTTATTTATTGTTTAGACAAGAAAATGATGGAGAAATGTTAATGATGAAGATTCAAAATGTGTTGTGGAGGGCAGCTAGGTGGAGCTTTGGATAGAACACTGGCCCTGGAGTTTTGGAGGACCTGAGTTCAAATCCAGCCTCGGATACCTGACACTTTCTAGCTGTGTGACCCTGGGCAAGTCACTTAACCTCCCAAAACAAAAACAAGACAAACAAAAAAGTGTGATACGTACACTTTTTTTTTTCTGGGGAGCCAGTTGCTAAGTATTGACCAGCACATCCCTGCTCAGTTTCTTCATCTGTAAAACAGGTCTGCTAAAAGCACCTACCTAAGGTGGTTGTTGTCAGGATCGAACAGGGTAACACCTGTACCAGGGCTATCCCACCTTGGGTTTTTATCAAAATAATAGACAATATATTTTGATTTGCCGTTTTAGTGAGAGCTCTGAGGTAGCTCAGCTTCTTTTACTAAAGCATTTATGTAAATTTCTATGCTTGTAGAGGGCCGCATAAATCGCACTGTGGGCCATGCGGCCCACGGGACCATTTTGGATAGCCCTGATCTACACAGTGCCTCGCAGATTGTAAAAGCACTCTATCGATGTGACTGTGATCTTGGCCTCTGCTCTGTCATTCCCTCATATACCCAGTCACCAAATCTCATTTCTCTCTTCACAACATCTCTTGCATCTATCCCCTTCTCTCTACTCATACAGATACCACCCTTGTGCTATTTCTCTTCCTCCTTCCTTTAGATTATTTCGATGGCCTCCTAACTGGCCATCCTGCTTCAAATCTCTTCCCATTCCAATCCAACCATTGCTGGAAAAGTGATTTTCCTAAAAGGTAAATCTAACCGTGTCACTCTCCTTATTCAATAAACTCAATGGCTCCCTATTGACTCTAGGACCAAATATTATTTCCACTTCATCTCATTTGTTTACTATTTTGTGTGTTTTCTAGTGTACATTATTATTACGGTAATATCATTTTAGCATTCAGCCACGTCTTACTCATACGAGGTTTTCTTGGCAAAGATACTGGAGTGGTTTGCCATTTCCTTCCCTTGTGGATTAAGGCAAGCGGATGTTAACTGACTTGGCCAGGGTCACACAGCCAGTAAGTATCTGAGGCTGGACTTGAATTCAGGTCTTTCCAACCCCAGGCCCAGCGCTCTATCCACTGAGCCACCTAGTTGCCCCTGGTAGTAGTTGTTCAGTTGCATTCAGTCATGTCCAACTCTTCATGACCCCATTTGGGGTTTTCTTGGCAAAGATGCTGGAATTGTTTGCCATTTCCTTCTCCAGCTCATTTTACACATGAAGAAAATAAGGTAAACAGGGTTAAGTGACTTCCTTGCGTGTAATTTATAAATAAGTACAGACATCTTGGCTGTCAATCTGTAAAATAGATCTATGTGCTCAAAACTTTTTTTAATTGATAGAAGAAAACTAAAAAATATTTGGGCACCTTTGGGGTAGGTGACTTCTTTGGCCTCTCCCCCCCCCCCCCACCGTAAGATCCTACGACATCCACTTCTAAAAAACAATCCCCTGAATTAGGAAGCATGGAGGCCTACATGAGCTGGTGATAGAACAAAGAAATGACCTTTGTCTAATTTAACATTAACAGCAAGATTTTTTGAGCTGATCAGGCTTATAAGCAATTCAGTGCCCTGAATTACTCTGCGTGCCTTCCAGGAACGTCCCCAGCTCTGCTAAAATCACTTGAGGATTGTCGTTCGTGTCCACTGCTACGGAAATCCCACCGAGGAGAGAAGCTGGCAGTGTTTCTGAAGCGGGGTGAAAATGTGTAAAGGTTAAACTCTGTGCTAAAACCACTGACATTTGAATGGCCTAGATGTAAAGCGATGAGAAAGGGGGAGGCACATTAACTAGGAGGTATTGTACTGGAAACGTGATCGATGTAATGATTGTGAAGAACAATACGTTTGTTGGGGATTGGTATGAAAGGAAGGAAATGGAGTTCATTAAACAGGAGAAACCCCTGTCTCAGTCCTTTAAAGAAGGTACCACAGGAGCGCTGCTCAGAATGAAGGGTCGGATTAGATCCTCTGCGCACTATAGGGAGCCAACCTCTCGTCAACAGTCTCTTCGAATCCGAGATCTGGCATCTGCTTGGGGATATCCAGGGATGACATGGGTCCAGCCCCCTCTCAGGTATGTCAGGGGGGGATGGGAAAGAAGAGTCAATCTGATCAAAGAAATTTGCCACCAATACGAAATGGGTTTTTGTTGCTGTTCAGACGTTTCAGTCATGTCTGATTCTTCATGACCCCATTTGAGGTTTTCTTGGCAAAAATACTGGACAGGATTGCCATTTCCTTCTCCAGCTCATTTTATAGGTGAGGAAACTGAGGCAAATCAATGTTAAGTGACTTGCCCAGGGTCAAAATGCTAGTCAGTATCTGAGGTTGCATTTGAATTCAGGTCTTCCTGACTCCAGGCCTAACAGTCTATCCACTGCACCACCTAGCTGCCCCTAAATGTGGTTAATGAATCATTTTTTTCAGTTGTGTTTGACTCCTCATGACTCTAGGCATCAGCTAGTAAGTGTATGAGTCCAGATTTGAACTCAAGAAGATGACTCTTCCTGACTCCAGGCCCCATGTTTTAACCACTGTGCCACCCAAGCTGCCCCCAAAACAAAAGAGTAGTCATGTGAATATTGCATGGCTAAAGTCTGCATATGGCCTTGGATTTAGTCAGAGGGCATGCGTTCAGGACTTTATGTTGTTAGACTTTCAAGACTGTCATATCTTGGTCAATTTACTCCTCAGAGCCTCCAGGTCCTCACCCAAATTCAACAATTCACTGGTTAGATACCTACCATATAATAAGCACTTTACTAAAAGCTTTTGTTGTTGTTGAGTTGTTTCAGTAATGTCCGACTCTTTGTGACCCCATCTGGGGTTTTCTTGCCATTACTAGGAGCTCGGGACTCTCTTTTCTTTTTTTTGGGAGGTAGGATGGGGTGGGTTGCTTTGTGATTTCATACATGTGAGGAGATCCCAGCATTGAAATAACCTCCCCTGATTCAGATTGACAGCTTGTTTGCAATTTATAGTCTTAGAGAGCTGCTTGGATTGATTAGTGGAGGCATAAATGGTTGTGGTCCAAGTCACAGCTTAACTGTCAGTCAGGATCTGAAGCCCTATCCCTCTAACCTCAAGGGCAGTACTCTGTGATGCTAGGCCTCATTAGGAATACCAAGACAAAACCAGCCCCTGCCCTTGAGGAGATTACCTTCTACTGGGGATAGAATATGAACACAGACATTTAACAAAGAGTACAGGGTGAGAGGGGGCCAGCAGAAATTGGACAAAGAGCTTTAGGTATATTTAAAGAGGAGCAGAGCATTCCTATTGAGATTAAAGAAGGCTTCAGGAGGATGTTGCACCTGTGCTAAGCTTTAAAAGAACAAAAGGATTCTGAAAAGTTCAAAATATGAACCCTGATTAAACTGATGGGCTCTCCATCTGTAACAGTAATATTTGTGATAGCTGCTTTGCAGAATTGTTTTGAAGTTCAAATGAGATCATGGGCCTTTACATACAGTGTGTATACCTTAATTTCTCCAAAAGTGGGCTTTGCATTTTAATTGTTACCTGACCTTCTTGTTAGTTTTAAAGTATATATTGCTTGTATTATGCTTAAGTTTATTTACTTAGGAGAATAAAAATAATGCCCTTTATGATTATATAATCTACAAGTGGCCATCTTAAAAAAGTTATTGGATGTATCACCTAATGAGATGTGCTGTGAAAAGATATCTATGAATGAAATAATATATGTGAAGGTACTTGGAAAGAAAACTATTTTTATTGATTTTTTTTGTTTTTGTCACCTGCATTATCCCATATATCCCTCCTAGAAAGTTAGCCCTTGTAACAAACATCTTAAGACAGAAAAAGTAATTCAGCAAAAATAGCCGACCTACTAAGAAGGATGATTGGGGAGTGCTTTTCCAGCTCCTCTTTGGAGCCTTGGTTGGTTGCTCAAAATTTGCAGCATTCAGTTTCATCTGTTTGGTGATGGCCGCTCTTTCTGTTTGCATTGCTGTAAGTACTGTGTATGTTATATTCTGGGCTCCGCTTACTTCCCTTTGCATCAGTTCATGAAAAAGTCTTTCCATACTTAACTTCTTTATGTTTAGCCTCCAGGGAAGAGTTCCCCAGGTTTGTAACTGGGCCATAAGTTTTTACACCTCTTCCTTACCCTATATATCTAATTGGTGACCAAATCTTGCCATTTCTACACCCCCAACTTCTCTTGAATCAGGCTTCTTCTATACACTCATATTTGCACCTTACTTCAGCCTCTCATCATTTCCCACCCAGATCATCGCAACAGTGTCCTACTTGGTCTCTCTGACTCAAGTCTCTTCTTCCTCCAATCTATTCTTCACCTTGCTGCCCAAGTAATTTTTATTAAGTGCAGATCTGATCATGTGACTCCCCTACTCAGTTCTCTCTAGTTGCTTCATATTCCATCTAGGATAAAATATAAACTCCTCGGTTTAGCCCTTGAATCCCTACACAGCCTGGCCCCAACCTATCTTTCCAGCGTCATTGGACATTATTCCCCATCTTGCAGTCTGTGTGCCAGCCAACCTGGCCTTTTCTCTGTTCCCTCATGAACGGTACTTCATCTCATGCCTGAGCCTTGGCACATGCCTGGAGTACAATGCTGCCTCATCTCTGCCTCATAGACTGACTCCCCATCTTCCTTCAAGATGCAGCTCAGGCAACACCTTCCACATGAAAACTTTCTTGATTCCTTCCCTCCCCAACTGCTAATGTTCTCCCAACCACATTACCTTGTATTTAACTAATTTGCATTTATTTATATTTATTCTCTTAACATGTCTATTATACATACATAAGTATAATATAATATATGCATATTGTATGTTTTCTTATTCTGTATATGTGTATGCATGAACATTTTTATATATGTGTGTATATATTTTAAGCTTGATAACACTGCATTAAGATGTCTGGGACAAGCTATATATCTACATCTATATCATCTATATGTGTCCACATCTTTTTATATATATGTATATGCACATATATATATATATATATATATATACATATCACTTATATCTGTCTATATCTTCATGTGTATAGTTATAACTGTAGTTACGGCTATACCTGTACCTATAATTATATGTATCTCTATCCCTCCCTCTATCTCTACCATCTATATGTATACTTATGTCTACCTCTGTCTGTCTCCATCCATATCTCTGCCTGTACCTACATCTATCCATATCTATATCTCTATGGCCTTTTTATCTATCTGTATCTATATGCATGTTCATCTCTATCTCTACTGTTTTTGTACCTAAATATACATATATATATATATATATGTATCTACTGCTATAGCTATATTCACAACCATTGCGTCTATATCTCCAACTCTTTAGATCTGCATGTGTGTGTGTGGGGGGTGTATATTTCATTGTCTCTGCTGTTAGGATTGAGGCTTATTGTTTCTTTCATTGTATTTGTGTATCTGACACCTAGCACAGTATCTGGCAAATAGTGAGCGCCTAATGCTTCCTGATAAATTGATAGTGCATTAAGGTTCACAAGGCAGACTCTATGAGTATCTACACATTTATTAATTTAGTTATGTAATGTTGATTTTCCTAAACAGCTCAAAAACTCAAATTCTAACTGAAAGTATATGAAATTTCGGTACCTAGTTTGTACATGAACATTTTAAATCAAGTTCTGCAAACAAAAGAGTGGTCATGATTTTGTTAATAACAATAATGATGATGACATTCATAGAGCATTTGAAGTCTGCAAAGTGTTTTACATGCATTACCTTATGTCAGAAGCAGGAATTTGCATATCTGCTCATTGGATGCTAAACATTTTTTTTCTTTCTTCATATCATAACTTTTTTTGGAACTAGAGGGCATAAGGCAGAATAGACACCTCACCAGATGTGGCCCATTCTTAGCCAATAAGAAGAACTTGGTCAGGAAACCTGTCAAAACAAGAAGAAAACCATTTTAAGCTGTCTTTTAGGTTAGTAAAGGAGCCTTCAGTTAAGACTTCAGAAGACCTAGGTTTGAGAAAGAAAAAGAATAAGACTGAATCATTGGGTGAAACCTAGCCTCTGCAGATCCTTGTGCCTTGATAAGATGGCCAGAATAAGGGGTCAGAGTAAGGTGCTTAGTTCACAATTTGAGAACTCAATTTAATTAGCTCATCTAGGAGGAAAACTAATTAAGAGTAATCAAATTTGTAGGAGATTTATTTATAAACCAGAATGCCAGTGGATTGCTTTACAATGGGGGAATGAACATTTGTAGTAAGCAGAATTTCTTTGTCCATTTTCTAAGGTACCCCCTTCCAAATTACATAAAAGCTCCTGGAAAAATAAATTGGAAAAAGAATGCAATAGACAAGTCAAACATAGTAGCCCAGTCACCAATAAACCCACCCAAACTCCCGAGGTGAACACTCTATATTTGAAAAGAAATGCTGTAAAAAAACTGGAAAACAGTTTGGCAGAAATTAATTTTATTCCAACATCTAACATTACATATCACAATAAGGTCCAAATGTATTTGCTACTTAAGTACAAAATAACATTTTTTTTCACACTAGAGGAAAATGATAAGAGACACCTTGTAGAACACTGGCTGGGGGGGGGATTTTTAAACACACAAGAGGTAGAGATGATCGTAATAGATAAAAGTCAATTTCAGTTACATAAAATTGAAAAGCTTTTGCATGAGAAAAAAATCAAAACACACATAAGAAAAGTTGTTGATTGAGAAGAAATCTTTTCAGCCAATATCTTTGAGTAAGGTCTAATGTCTAAGATACGTAAGCAACTGATGCAAATATATAAGAACAAAGGCCATTCCCCACCACATAAATAGTGAAAGGCAGTTTCAAAAGAATGCAAACTATTAACAGCCACATGAAAGAATGAGCCCAATAACTTATAATAATAAAAATGCATATCACAACCCTAACATTTCACTTCATCCCTGGAAGGTTAGCAAAGATGACAAAAAAGATGAAAATGGTAAATTTTAGAGGAGCTTTGAGAAGACAGACCCACTAAGGCAATCCTTTTTTTGTTCCTTTTTGTTTTTCAATCTTATTGTTATGTGATGATCTTTGTGATGATCCACTTTAGTTTTTCTGTTTGTTTTTTCCTCTGAACTGTTGATAATCATCAGCTTATTTATTACAAGAAGTTTTTTTCTTTTAGAAAATAAAATATAGGAAAAATACATTTTTCATTAATGTACATTATACATAATATACACTAGAAATGCATTTTTGTTACCTTTAAGTTCAAAGAATGTGGAACAATTTAGTAAGGTCTAAGCAAAATGTATTCTAATCCTATCAAAATTAACAGGTTAAATAATTTCATTAATTTATCTTGGGTAAATAGATACTACTAAGAGTATTAAAACACTGACATTTAAGAAATCTTAATGAAATCTTTGACAAAACTTATATAGAAAATAATTCTCTTTTTAAAATTAAAGGTCAATTTTAGCCCTACCCAATTCAAAAAAGATCTTAATATAAAACTGTAATGTGACTTTAAAATTCATCAACAATAAAGCACTCTTAATGGAGCTACAAAACATTTTAACCGTTCTGGAAGGCAATGTAGAAATATACTAGATAAGTCATTGAACTCTACATAAACTATTTTAAATTAAGAACTTTTGAAAGTTGCCAAATATTTGTCTTTTTTCCCTTTCACTTTGCCCCAATACCACTGGAAAAAAACAAGGAAAAACAAAACCCTTTTAACAAATAAGTATTTGTCAAGCAAAACAAATGCCCTACTAGCCATGTCCAAAAATGTGTATGTCTTTCTATACCCTGACTATGTATCTCTCTCAGGAGAAGGATAACCTTCTTCATCCTAAGTACTTTGGATCATGGTTGATCATTACATCAATCAGAGTTAAGTCTATCAAAATAGCTCATTTTTACATTATTGATACTGTAGTATAAATAATTTTCCTAATTCTACTCACTCAACTCAGCAATGGTTCATACTTTGTCTTATGTTTCTCTGAAGCTGTCCCATTCATTTTTTACAGCACAATTATTATTCCATTATAATCATTTACCATAATTTGTTCAACCATTCCCCAATAAAGGCCATAGGTAGCTTTTTAGTTTCAAATTCTTTGGTGCTATTAAAAAAAAGAGCTGATTTAGGTACTCTTGTGGATGTATGCACGTTTCCTCTTTGATCCATTTGGAATACTATTTAATCTTTTGAACGAGTGATTTATCTACTGAGCAGGTACCTTACAGAGGTCAAAGATAAAGGGAAAAGCCTCACCCAGACATATTTATATTCAGACGGATATGAGATTTCATGGACTTGAAAGTTCTCTCCAATGTGGCTGCCCATCCTTTTGCTCACGTCTTCCTAAAAGTTCATCATTATGGGATCACCCTGTGAACTGCCTGCATGACTCCCCTTCTCTTGGCAATAGGGCAAGGTACCAATGCCCATCTGTCATCTCTCATCCACACCACATCATGATCTCAGTTTCTCTTCCCACCAAACAATTCCACGTTGACATCTTTTCTTCTTGATCTTCCTCACATTTCTCAATTAGTTATTTATTGCAGCCTACTCGCACCTATTTGTTTTTCCATCCTTTGCCTCTCTGTATGATATTTTACTGACCATTGTATTCCGTGTTTTACTATGATAGTACCAGAAGAAAGTTGCTTTTAAAAATATAAGCCTTTGCTTTCATGGGAAGCTTGAGACCATTGCAATTTCCTGAAGGCAACCTAATCTGCTCACTTGTTCTTGTTTGGATTTTGGCCCAACTCATTGTCGACCTGTTCTTTCTACTCTAGATGTACATAATAATGGGCAAGTGTTAGAGCCTGGCAATCCAAAGGCATGCTATAATCTAGGCAATAGACATTCTTCATCCGCTTGGTCTTTTCTGTGTGAATGGTCAAGCCAAATCCTTGCATGATTATAAATCTCTTCCAGAAAGCCTTGTAAAGTTCTAGGTCTTGATATAATTAGAGCAATGTCATCTACAAAAAAGAACAACTGTAGGACCTCACCATCCACAGGGAATCATTCCTTAATTTGGTTTTGTATTACACCTTCTACATCTCAGGGCTATTGAACAAAATTATAAAAATAAAATAGATTATATTTTAAAAGACGGGAAAAAAGTGGCTATTGATATGGAAATTATCCCTGAGACAGTTCTCTGTATAATATAGTCAGAGCATTGACTTGTCTGAACTCACATCAGAATTATGAAAAAGTAAGAACTATAATAGTGAGGAAAAGAGATGGTGTACAAATGAAACAACTTAATCCTGAACCATTCATGTCAGTATTTTATAATCAAAGTTAATAATAACAGGTAGAATTTATATGGCATTTTAAGGTTTGTTGTTCAGTCATTTCAATTGTGTCTGACTCTTTATGACCCTATTTGGGGTTTTCTTGTCAGTGATACTGTAGTGGTTGCTATTTCCTTCTCCAGCTCATTTTACAAATGAGGAAACTGAGGTAAACAGGGTTAAGTGATTCACCCAGGGTTACAGAGCTAGTTAGTGTCTGAGGTCAAATTGGAACTCAGGATTTGATCATTCCAGGTCCAGTGCTATATATTATCTTTCTTGATCCTTACAACAACCCTGTGAGGTAGTTGCTTTCATTATCCCCATCTTATAGATGAGGAAGCTAAGGCTGAGAGACGGTAAAGCGACTTTCCAAGCATCTCATAGCCAGTAAGGGACCGCGGTAGGATTAGAATTCAAATCTCCCTAACTCCAAGTCTTGTGTTCTCTCCACTAAACCAACTAGTTGCCTGGCAATTGACATTTTGTGGTAAAAAAGAACTGGAATTAAAATCAGCACCCATCAGTTGGGGAATGGTTTAACAAACTGTGGTATAGGAATGTAATGGAATACTATGTCTTAAGAAATGATGATTCCATGTACAGTACGCTTTATTCAATTAGCCAACAAACATTTACTAAGCACCTACTATATGCCAGGCACTGTGCTAAGCTCTAAGGATACTAAGAAAGGCAAAAGACAGTCCCTGTTCTCAAGCAGCTTATGTTCTATTGAGGGTGAAATGTGCATATATATGTACACAAATGTACACATGTGTGTATATACGTATACATATATGTGTCTATATGTACATCTATATGCTCACATACATACATATATATTATAAATAAGAATGTACATAGTAAATACAAATTAATTCCATGGTAGTTTAAGGGGAGATGGCACCATCAGTTGGGGAAGAGGGGTCTTAGTGCAGTTTAAGCTTTACTAGCTTAATGCTGCATTGAGGCTTTTGAGATATCTTATACTACACGGAGCCAAAATCCGTCTCTTGCTAATTTCCACTAATTAATTGGCCCAAGCCTTAACTGGGGCCGAGCAGAATAAGTCTAATCGCTTTCTATAGGACAACCCTTCAAGTATTTGAAAATAGAAGATATCCTTTCTAAGTCTTCTTCTAAGCTAACAATCCTCTGTATCTTTGACTAATTCACCTTCCTCCATTCCCCACCACACACACAAAACCCAGTATACTTTCACTTCACTATCTGGATCACGGTCTTCTGGATACTTAATGTAGCACCCAGCATCGGCCCTAAGACTCAAAATGTGATCTGACCAGAATGGAATAGAGTGGAATCGACTCTTCCCTATTCCTGGATGTGATACTTCTATTAATGTGGTTCCACTATGGAGCCCACCTAGATTGGGATGCTTGTTTCCTATTTATCCCATCTCTTACAGACAAAGCACCAATTTCCTCTGGACAGTGGTGGATAAACACAATTCAAATGTGTGCCAACCATTAACAGAGTCTTAATTTTTGACTCTTTTTTTAAGCTTCCATGCAGACTGCATTTCCTTCTTTTTGTTAGGGCAATAGTACCTTGAATGTTATAATTAATTAGGGCACAGCTACTCTTACTTTGCATTTCTGTCATTTTGATAAGATTAGGAAGGACCATAGTCTCATCAGTAATAACTTTATAAACTATCTCTTAGGATGGATGGGATATTTTTTAAGATAACTAATGTCACCTGCTTTATTTTGGCTCAGCTTTAATTTCAGAGGGAGATTTTTTTAAACCATGTTACCAAACTTACTATCGCACCTTATTTGAGTCCTGCACTATGCCTTTGCACTGACATTGACTATACTCTTTAGACCCAAATGGGATTATTAATTATCACTGAAGAGGTTTGCTTGCTTTCACATAGTCATGGCTAAAAGGAGCTACCTTTCTCTAAGAAGTTCCATGAACTCAAAAATTAGGATTCATTTTTCTTCCTATACAAAAGAATTCATCAAGTCCTACTCTAAAACCTCATCGTGGCATGGATACAGTGTCAAATATGGTCCTGATGGTCCTGATGACAGACTGAGTCTGCTCTCTGACCCAAGAAACCACAGAAAGGTTCATCACCATTCAGCTGGCCTTTGATGATTAACAATTTTTGGCCATGGCAAGCCATGAAACAGAAATTCTTCAAAAACTACTAGATCTCATTGGTACAAGTCTGTCATTCACCAATGCAGATCCCAACTTTTCTCTCCTAGCCCACCTCCACCTTCATAGATGGTTTCATGTAGCCAGAAAGATTCATCATTTGATGGCCAACCTTCTGGTGATGAATCTCTCTGTCTCTCTGTCTCTGTCTCTGTCTGTCTGTCTGTCTGTCTCTCTCTCTCTCCCTCTCTCTGTCTCTGTCTCTGTCTCTGTCTCTCTCTCTGTCTCTGTCTCTCTCTCTTTCTCTCTGTTTCTCTCCATCTCTCTCTCTCCCACACACACTCACGTATGCTGCTTCTCTCTATTTTCTTTCTCTGTTTTCTCTTATAATAAATGCACTCATATAATCTGGAATGTATGAAGGCAGAAAAGAAAAAAAAGGGAGTAGATGAGTCTTATGGTAACAGCGGAAGAGAGTAGAAGGAAAAGGTAATTGGGGTATGACAGATTTCTGAATGCAAGGAGCCAAGCTGACTCGGAGACCAAGGAAGGTCAGGAAGCTAGATGCCTTAAGTTACAAGGTTCAGTGATCCTTGAGGTTCAGAAAATAGTAGTGGGTGTAAGCCCTGGAGCCAAAAGCAACTTTTCCTGGGCATATTCTGAAAAAAAGATCAGTTCTGAGAGTGCTAACAAGGTTAGCGAGACCTAAAGCCCTGAGCTGCATTCTTTACAGTGGTAAACTAGGTTGAGCAGATCTAGCTAGATTGGGCCCTAACCAGAGTTTTGTTAGGGTGCTTTCTTTCCCCAATGCCAAGCAACAGATAGTTCAGCAGTTTTCTTGGGGCCTATGCCATGAGTTAATCATTTCATGCTGTCATGAAGATGATCTCAATGTCTCCTGTATCCTTCACAAAAAATCGTTATGTGCTGGTGATTACAATAGCCACTTGGCCTGGGGGTGTGAAGGGTTAAGGAGAATATAGCTATCTCTTCTGAGGAAAAGGGGTCAGGGTCTTTTGTTGTTGTTTTTCAGTCATCGCTGACTCTTTCTGACCCCATTTGGGATTTTTCTTGACAAAGGCACTGGAGTGGTTTGCCATTTCCTTCTCCAGCTCATTTTATAAATGAAGAAACTGAGGCAAACAGAGCTAAGTGACTTGTTCAAGGTCACACAGCTAGGAAATGTCTGACGCCACATTTGAACTCAGGAAGTTATGTCTTTCTGACTTCAGGTCCTGCATCCTACCCACTGCACTACCTAGATCCCCTATCAGAGTTGTTATCAATCAGTTATCTGTCAAATGTTGGCTCAGGTCAACTGGGTTACTCTGGACCACCAAAATCCAAAGAGCTGAGAAGAGTGAATGTAGGAATAAAGAGTCAAATGAAGTTAGACAGTATAAGGAGTTAATAAAGAAGGGATATCAGTAAACTGACAAAGTATATGACTAAACCCCTGCAGTGACATGTGGGCTTGGTCATGGCCCGGCCCCCTACCGACTCAGTCACACCAATAAGGCCCACGTGGGTGTGAGCATTATACATCTCTTTATTTTTACCTTTTAAACTAATGACGCTCTCAATTAGAGGCTGGAGCAAGAAGTAGTGATGGGCCTTCATAGATAATCTTTGTAGTTACATATCCAGCTTATAACTGCTTATCCAACTTATAACAATGCACATAATTCCTCACATTTATGTAGCTTATATATGTACATACATATATATGTACTCATACATATATATGTATGTACTTTACAGAAAGCCTTCATATAAATTGTCTCATTTGACCTTCACAACAACCTTGTGATGTGGGAAATCAGTGTTATTTCTGCCATTTTATAAGTAAGGAAACTAAATCTGAGAGAGTTCGCATCACTTGGGTTATACAGTTTTTATGTGGCAGAGGGAAGACTTGAAACCAGGTCTTCTGATTACAAGATCAGTGCTCTTTCCATGACATCAGATGCCAAGATGGCATTTGCACTACTTCAAAGCATTCTTCTGTTGTTAAATGATTTATTGTCATTTACCTTTTATATATCTAGATCTTACAGCCCCAAGTAGACTATAAGCTTCCTGAGTGCAGGGGCTATTACTTTCTACTTCTGGATATTATCTCAATAGCTCTGTACCCAGGAAGGAGTCAGTAAATGATCACTGATTTGATTTGATTGTTTTAAATTATTTTTTTAAAAGTCATTAGCTATACTAACCAATCTAAAAAATTCATTAATTGGATGTTTGCTTCATCTTCTAGATCAATAGTGATTATGTAGCTCTATTCCTGGCCTTCCACTGAAATTCTTTGAAAAAAAAAACTCCCTTTTGCTCAGTAGACAGATGTTCCAGTCTTTATTTAGACTGCTTCTGTTGGCCTGTGCCAGTGATGGCATCAAGCTCATCTGAACTAGTGTTGCAATTCAGATTTTATGCTGTTGTGGGGAGATATATGCTATATATCCCTTTGATTCTCTGATTTTTTTTTACCTAATTAAAAAAAGAGATAATTATGGCAGGTTTGTTTCTTCTTAGCTTCATTGCCCTCTAAAGAATTTTTAGCTTGTTTATAGGATTTTTTTAAAGTGTTCTTCCAGTAATAAGGAATTGCGGTCAAGGTAGTTACCATTTTCTGGGCACTAGCAGCTAGGGAAGCTGTTGTGATAGCCAATGTCATCCTCAAAGGTATGCAGTAAAGGTAGCTTCCTTTTTCTATCATAGCCATCTCATTTGCATTACTGTCAAACTAGATGTTTGCATATGTTCAGGTATGACAGGAGGATGATGGGAGCTGGATACTAGCACTAGGCATGAAGGGAGGGAGGACTCTATGAAGAAAGTGCTCTTGGCAAGGATTATATTAGAAGAATGAAACACTGGAAGATAATTTATTCTAACCTCATTTTAATAGATGGGGAAAGTAGGGAATCATTAAGGTGAAGAGGCTTGCTCAGACTCACCAAGTTCCTGTATCTGGCAGTAGTGGTTAAAAAAATACACAGACAAAAACTAGCAGGTCATCAACTACTACTCTTTTATTGCTAGAAAACTATTCAAAAGTAACTTTTCCCTAATATCTGTATAGTCTGTGACCCTAGGAGTCAAAAAAATGACCAAAATATCACCAAAATAATTGCTAGTTAATATTCAAATCCTCTTCCTTTAGCTAATATAATTTTGAGTCAGAAGAGAGTATCCTTTGGAAGGCTATCACTGCAATATATTATTGAGTATAAAAATATCAATAATACTGGTGACATCAATTTGAGAAAAATATTAGTTCATGTTGTGGCTGGCAATTTTTCATGATTAACATTGGATATTTCTAAAGGAGATGACTTGAATTGATCTGCTATGATCAAGTCATCCTAGAACAGAAGTTTTTAACTTGTGGTTCTCAGACTCCAAAGGGGTCTGTGGATAGTATTCAATAATTATAGCTTTATTTTACTAACCTCAAACTGAGATTTAACCATTTCCTACAATTATTATTTTTCTTCATATATTTTTATTTATTTCACTAAAAATTTTAACATTCATTTCAAAAATAGAGTTTCAAATTCTTTTCCTCTCTCTCCTCCTCTATCTTTTGAGAAGGAAAGTAATACGATATTGATTATACATGTGAAATCATGCAAAATATATTTCCACATTAGCCATGTTGCAACAACAACACAACCCACAAGCAAAAAAAAAGCGCAAGAAAAAATTTTAAAAAGTAAAGGAAAAAGTATGCCTAAACATACTTGACAGTAATACAAATGAGATGGCTATGATAAAAAATAAATGCATGAAGCGTCCATCATTTCTCTCTCTGGAGGTAGACAGTATTTTTCATCATAGTTTGTTTGGGATTGTCTTGGATCATTGTCTTCATCATAGTAGCTAAGTCTTTCACAGTTGATCATACTTACAATATTCGCTATTGTGTACAGTGTTCTCCTGGTTTTGCTCACTTCATTTTGCATCAGTTCATATACATCTCTCCAGGTTTTTATGAAACCATCCCGCTCATCATTTCTTTAAACACAATGGTATTCTATCACATACCACAATATGTTCAGCCATTCCCCAACTGATGGGTATCCCCTTGACTCCTAATTCTTTGTCACTACAAAAACAGATGCTATACATATTTTTGTACAAATAGATGTTTTTCCCATTTCTTGGGGATACAGTAATGATTGTGCAAGGTCAAAAGGTATGGACATTTTTATGGCCGTTTGGCATACTTTTAAATTGCTCTCTAGAATGGTTGGATCAGTTCGCAACTCCACCCACTGTGCATTAATGTCCTAATTTTCCCACATCCTCTCCAACATTTATCATTTTCTTTTTTTGTCATATTAGCCAATCTAATAGGTCTGAGGCAGCATCTCAGAATTGTTTTAATTTGCATTTCTCCAATCAGTAGTTATTTACAGAATTTTTTTTCATGTGACTTCATAGCTTCGATTTTTTCTTCTGAAAACTGTTCCTGTCCTTTGGCTCAAGGTGAACTTGGTGAGTCTGAGCAAGCCTCTTCACCTTAGCGATTCCCTACTTTCCCCATCTATTAAAATGAAGTTAGAATAAATTATCTTTCAGTGTTTCATTCTTCTAATATAATCCTTGCCAATAACACTTTCTTCACAGAACCCTCCTTCCTGTGGCTAAGGTTCCCACATATTTGAGAAATGAGGTCTCTATGAGAGAAACTTACTGTAAAATTTCCCCCAGTTTTCATCTAATTTTGGCTGCATTAGTTTTGTTTGTGGAAAAACTTCTTAATTTCATTTAATCATAATTGTCCTATAATTATCAAAATCACTTCCCATGATCCTCTGCATCTCATTTGTTAATAAACTCTTTCCTTATCCATAGATCTAACAGGTACATTTTTTCCATGCTCCCCTAATTTTCTTACATCTTTATTTACTTAGCTGTTTTATTTACTCATATCTTATTTATTCTTTTACTTATGTCTAAATCATGTATCCACTTGGATTTTATCTTGGTGTATAGTATAAGATGTTGATGTATGCTTAGTTTCTTCCAAACTACTTTCTATTTTTCCCAGCAGTTTTTGTGCAGATAGACTTTTTTTTTAGATTTTTTTTATTTTTAGTTTACAACACTAAGTTCTACATAATTTTGAGTTGCAGATTTTCTTCTCCCCCTCCCCCTTCCCTCCCCAAGATGGCATGAAGTCTGATATATCTTCTACATATAACGTGTCATCGAACTTATTCACACAATAGTCAAGTTGCAAAGAAGAATTATGACCAATAGAATGAATCATGAGAAAGAAGAAACAAAACAAAAAAAAATTTAAAAAAAAGAAAAAAGAGAAAAAAACAAAGGGAAAAAAAGGAAGCATAAACTGTGCCTCAATCTGCATTCAGAATCCATAGTTCTTTCTCTGGACATAGATAGCTCTCTCCATCATGAGTCCTTTGGAGTTGTCTTTGTACCTTGTATTGCTGAGAAGAGCAAAGTCTATCAGGGTTAGTCATCACAGAATCTGTGTATCTGTGGTTGTGTATAATGTTTTCCTGGCTCTGCTCCTCTCGCTCAGCATTATATCATATAGGTTTTTCCAGGTTATTATGAAGTCCGTATCATCCCCATTTCTTATAGCACAATAGTATTCCATTACCTTCATATACTACAACTTATTCAGCCATTCCCCAATTGATGCACATCCCTTTGATTTCCAATTCTTTGCTACTATAAAAAGAGCCACTATAAATATTTTTGTACATATGGGTCCTTCTCCCACTTGTGTGATCTCTTTGGGATACAACCCTAGGATTGGTATTGCTAGGTCAAAGGGTGTGAACATTTTTATAGCCCTTTGGGCATAGTTCAAAATTGCTCTTCAGAATGGCTGGATCACTCCACCAACAATGTAACAATGTTCCAGTTTTCCCACATCTTCTCCAGTATTTATCATTTTCCTGTTTTGTTATTTTAGCCAATCTGACAGGAGAGATGTGGTACTTAAGAGTTGTTTTGATTTGCATTTCTCTACTCAGTAATGGTTTAGAGCGTTTTTTCATATGCCTATAGCTATCTTTAATTTCGTGCTCTGAAAACTGCCTGTTCATATCCTTTGACTGTTTCTCAATTGGGGGATGACTTGTATGCCCATAAATTTGTCTCAGTTTCCTGTATATTTTAGAGACGAGGCCTTTATAAGAGACGCTAGTTAAAGATTTTCTTGCAATTTTCTGCTTCCCTCCTAATCTTTGTTGCATTGGCTTTTTAAAATAAAAACATTTCAACTTAACATAATCAAAATTATCTATTTTGCATTTTGTAATGCTCTCTATTTCTTGTTGTGTCATGAATTCTTTGTTTTTCCATAAATCTGATATTTCTTTTTCCATAAATCTGATAGGTAAACTATTCCTTGCTCTCCCAAATTGCTTATAGTTTCAGCCTTTATTCCTAAATCATGAACCCATTTTGACTTTATTTTGGTGTATGGTGTAAGATATTGGTCTATGCCCAGTTTCTGCCCTATCATTTTCCAGTTTTCCCAGCAGTATTTGTGAAATAGTGAATTCTTAGCCCAGAAGCTGGCCTCTTTGGGTTTATCAAAGAGTACATTGCTATAGTCATTGACTTCTCCGTCTTGCGTACCTATCCTATTCCACTGATCCACAACTCTGTTTCTTAGCCAGCACCAGGTAGTTTTGATGACTGCTGCTCTATAGTACAGTTTAATATCTGGTATGGCAAGACCACCTTCTCTAGCATTTCTTTTCATTAATACCCTAGATATTCTAGACCTCTTGTTCTTCCAGATGAATTTTGTTATTATTTCTTCTAGCTCTATGAAATAATTTTTTAGTAGTTTGATTGGTATGACACTGAATAAGTAAATTAACTTAGGTTGAATTGTCGTTTTGATTATGTTGGCTCAGTCTACCCATGAGCAATTAATATTTATCCAGTTGTTTTGATGTGAAACTAGTATTTCTAATACAATATTGAATAATACTGGTGATAATGGACATCCTTGCTTAACTCCTGATGTTATTGTGAAGGCTTGAAGTTTACCCCTGTTACAGATAATGCTTTCTCTTGATTTTAGATTGGTATTGTTTATCATTGTAAGAAGGGCTCCATTGATTCCTATGTTTTTGAGTGTTTTGGGTGTTGTATTTTTTCAAAAACTTTTTCTGCATTTATTGACATAATCATATAATTTTTATTGTTTTGTTTATAGATGTGGTCAGTTATTAGGAAAACTATAAGCACAATCAAAGAAGTAAATGATGAATGAATTCAGATTGAGGAGCATGTAGAATATGTTTATATTTGTCTTGTAAGTCCAGATTAAGTTATCTTGTTGTTTTGTTACGTCTAGATTGAAGTGGTTGAGTCAAGTCTTGAGACATCATGCCATTGGTAATTCAGCAAGATTGCCTCCTGTTAAACATAGAGTGACATGTTGAATGGCAAGAATTCTTGTTAGCCATTCTTCTCTAAATTTTACTGGAGAGAATTCTTAGAAGCCTTTCTGGCTGGTCATTTGCTTGAAAGTGAAGAAGTACAATCATGGCAGCTCTGAAAATGTTTCTGTCTATAAATTCTTAAAATTTAACTGAGGTAAATGAGTACCAAGGGTCAGAATGACAAGGACTAGTAATCCATGTTTTTCAAAGAATCCATACAAAGCAATAACTGTTTCAGCAGACACTTCTGATAAATCTAGGAACCATTTAAGGTATTTTTAGAAGTGGTCAGTCTTAATCAAGTTTTTCCCCTGGAATGGTTCTACAAAACAATAAGGCTTCTTGACTAAGACTTCTTGATAATTTTCTATGAAAAGGAGGTGCCTTTTGTACATTAAACCAACTAGCCTAGACGTACAATGGTTCTTTACAATCTTTCCAATTCCTGACTTAATTCCAAGCCATCATCTAGGAAATGCTTTCATGTAAACAGCTCCCAGATGTGTAGCATATAATGCCTGCCTCCTAGAATAATAGAATTGCATTACAAAAGGCATCCTTAATGCTCAAACAGTTCATAGTGATGGACTGTGAATCACTTAAGATTCATCAGAAAGTTTCTCTATGTGTGATGCCCACTGTGTACCCAGTTTAATTCACTGGCCAGTCTGGGACCTGCACAGTGAATTGCACAAAGTAAGTAGCTGGAAAGAGTAGTATCTTGGTCATGTTTTCTAGCATCAAAATTCCCAGGGGATATAGAACAACATAATCAGGTACCAGTAGTGGCATATAGGTACCAGATTATGTTGTTTTTACTCATTCCACGAGCATTAAATAGTATTACTCCAGACTTGTTGATTATTGTGCAATAAAAAGTGTTAAGGAAAAGATTCTAATGCCCTAAGTGTGTTGACATAATCAAAGCTATAGATTTATCCTTCAGAAAACAAGCCTGCCAGAGAATTGAGATCATGATAAATTGTAGAGACACAAACATTAGAGTAGCCCAGGAACTTCTTGACTCAATAGTAGCAACACCATGGTTTAGTTTACAAAATCACAGAGTTTGAGAGTTGGGAGGGACTTTGGCATTGACATGGTGTAGGGATTCTTAACCTTTGTTGTATCATGGATGGATCCCTTTAGCAGCCTGGTGAAGCTGTATAGCCTCTCTCAGAATATTGTTTTTAAGTGCATTTTATATATGTATGTATGTATATATATATATGTATATATATGTGATTAAAAAGGAAATCAATTATATTGAAATCTAGTTATCAAAATGATTTTTCAAAAGTTCATATACCTCCCATTACAGCCTGTCATTTCTGCCCTCTGGATGTAGTCTAATTCATCCTTGAAATGAATCCTCACTATAATATACTCAACAATTAGTTAAGAAGTCTTTTCTGGAATACCTCTAAGAGGGCTTGAAGCAATTGCTGTCTTTAGGGCATGTGTACACAATGGGTTGCACGGACCTTACTTTGAGAGGGATGAGTTCCTAGAGCATTAGTGGTACTAGGAATTCCAATTCTATGTCTCCTTTCTAAACTCAGTACTTGATGTATCAACATACAATTAAACTTTTCAAAACTTTATCTCCATATTGTAATCTGCTGACCATCAAAAACACTGAGTCACATCTAGAATCCTAGATAGCAACTTGAGGGAGGCCCTGGAATATTGAAAAGATCTTGTCAATTCTGAACTGAAGGTACTTAATACGAAGGATTTGGTTGGTTCAGGGTATCTATAGTAGCATCATCGATTTTTAAGTATTGCTAAGTTTGGGCAAAATCAGAGTTTTCAAAGACCATCCCCAAATAACCATGTACAAAGTACATGGGTGATATAAATGATGGAAGGAAGACATTTTTCACTTTTCTCTGCCCGATATGAATGATCTTTGGACTAGAAAAAATGGCTAATAAGGAGTTAAACCAAGATGGTAAGTGATAGAAAAACACTGAGCTCTAAGACAGAAGGCTTAGGAGAATTGCAAGAGATCTGGCAGATAGAGTTACTGAGGTATGGTTAGAGCACTGTCAAAGATTAGAGAGAATGAGAGAAGTGCCCTAATTCTGTAAAAAGGAAAATGGGTTTCTTCATCTGGCCCAGTTTAAGCTGGGCCTCAGTTTCCTCATCTACATAATGAAGGAATTGGACTCAGTGACTTCTAATGCCCCTTCTAATTCTAAATCTGTTACCTTCTGATCTTGATTCATGAAAAGAGGGAGAAAGCAGAGTCTGCAAATTCTGTTAATGAGCTTGACTTTCACCCCTGTCAAAATTCTAGAACATATTATCGAAGGGATAATTGGTGAAGGAAATGGAGATTACAAAGAGCTAGCCTAAATTAATTTGATTTTCCAATAGGGTTATTACACCAGTGGATTAAGAAAAGGCAATACATACACCTGGATTTTATTAAAACACGGAATAAAACCTTTAATTCCACTTTTGTGAACAATATAAGGTATTATGGGATTGGAACTTTTAGGATGACTTGACCCAAAGAGTTGTCGAAATGATTCAGTGTCAAATTGGAAGATTTCTAGTGAAGTGCCCTTGGGATGTCTACTTGGTACTATGATGTTTCAAATTTTAATCAATATCTTGGATAAAGGTATAAAGGGCATGCTTGTCCAATTTACAGATGACAAGAAGGTAGGAGGGATAGCTAACATATTGGATGACACAGTCAGGATCCAAAAAGAGCTTGATGGACTAGAATTGTACTGAATCTAATAAGGTAAAATTGAATAGGAATACATGTCTTACACTTAGGCTAAAAAGTCAATTTCCTTAGTACAAGATTAGGGAGGAATGGTTAGCCAGAAGTTCATCTGGAAACAATCTGGGGGTTTTAGTGGACTGGAAGGAAAGTGACACAGTCAGCAGTGTAATGTATCAGCCAAAAAAGTGAATGCAATTTCAGACTGCATTAAGAGTGGCCTAGTATCCAAATTACTGTCCTATGACCTTGTTTGAACATGTCTGGAGCCTTGCATTTAGTTCTGACCTCATATTTTAGGAGGCCATTTGTAAACTAAATATCTTCCTGAGGAGGGTAACCAATATGAAGAAAAGCTTTAAGTTCATACCATGTGAGTGTAAGTTGAAGAAAATCGGTATGTTTTGCCTGTAGAAGACAAGACTTAGAGGACACTTGACAATTACATACAGGCATTTGAAGGCATTTAATGTGGGGAAGGACTAGACCAGGGGGTGGGGGGTGGGGTGTAACTTGTGCCTTGAGACCACACGTGGCCCTTTAGGTCCTCAAGTGTGGCCCTTTGACTGAATCCAAACTTCACAAAATCCCCTTAATAAAAGGATTTGTTCTGTTAAACTTGGCCTCAATCAAAAAGTCACACCCAAGGACCTAGAAGGCCATATGTGACCTTGAGGCTGCAAGTTCCCACCCCTGGACTAGAATATCTGGTCACTGGACCCAGATGCCTCTGGAAGAGAAAGTGATGCTGGTGACCTTGCACAGCCCTCCCTCACTCTAATCAAAGTCAACTGCATGTCATGTCATCATTTCCCTGATGTCATGGTCCTCTTCAAAAATGAAAGACAAACACAACAACAACAGCAAGACTCATTACGCTTGACCCAAGAGTGGCATTGGGTGGAAGTTGCAAAGACCCAGATTTAAGCTTTTTGTAAGAAAAAAGTTTTCTAAAGATGGAGATACACCAAAGTGGAAAGGGATGCCTTGAAAGTTGGTGAGCTCCCCTTCAAAAAGAGGTCTTCAAATAAAGACAGCTTTTTGGTTATATTGTAGAAGTGATTCTTTTTTTGGTTATGGGTTGGAATAGTTGACCTCTGAGGCTCTCCTTCCATCTCTTCTATCTGGAAATTCTCAGGTGGATTGACTATTGAATTAGGGCATGGGGGATAAAAGCTTATTATGCTCCCTACTAACACTGCAATTTGTGGTCTCATCTCACTATTAGACTTTAGCAAGATCATAGTTGGTAATCAGAGGCACGAATATTTACCTTGAGTAGTTGGTCACTTTCTTCAAGTTATATGAAGGCTTTTCTGTATGTTGGACTCTTTCTCTTTGGCCCCAGAAGGCAAAGGAAGAACTAGAAGTAATGAAGGGGAATTGCAAAGAGACAGATTTAAGTCTAATATAAGGACAATTTTCCTTAATTAGAACATTCCAGAAATAGAATGGGCTGCCTCTCTCTCCAGCTATTTGATAGATGAAGAAACTGAGAGAAATTGAGTTAAATGACTCCCTGAGGGTCACACAGATAGTAAGTGTCTGAAGGTAGATTTGAACTCAGGAAGATGAGTCTTCCTGACTCCAGGTTTGGGATTCTACACACTATGCCATCTTGCTGCCCAAACTATTGATTCCCATTTAGGTCTTGTTTGAACTAGATGTTATCTTAAGTCCCTGTTCCCTAAGTCCCTAGACAAGGATACATTCTTCATTTATATGATCAAGGTCTTCATTTATTCCCTCTAAAACATGAGTGATTTTTTTTTACTTTCAGGTCAATTTATAATAATACAGATGAATAATAATACACTCTTCTTTGGAAGTTTCAGATTTCTCAGGGAATAACTTGGGTCATCTTATGACTGCTTCCTCCAATCAGACTGTTCTAATTGTATTTCTGCCTTGGACATTAACAGACTAGTTCTTTCCCAAAAGGCATTGCCACTTGGCAAAATGAGTAGAAGTTTTTCCTTAAAGGAGCTATCCTGAAAATTCACAATTTCCCCCTGCAGTATTAAATTGAGGATCATAGTAATCATGAAGGCTGAGTAGTAGTAGTAGTAGTAGTAGTAGTAGTAGTAGTAGTAGTAGTAGTAGTAGTGGTAGTAGTAGTGGTAGTAGTAGTAGTAGTGGTAGTAGTAATAGTAGTAGTAGTAATAGTAGTGGTAGTAGTAATAGTAGTAGTAGTAGTAGTAATAGTAGTAGTAGTAGTAGTGGTGGTAGTAGTAGCAATAGTAGTAGTAGTAGTAGTAGTGGTGGTAGTAGTAGCAGCAGCAACAGCAGCAGCAGCAGCAGCAGCGGCATTAGTAGCAGTAGTAGTAGTAGTAGTAGTAGTAGTAGTAATAGTAGTAATTTGTTGCTAAAGAAGCAGGAGATTAGAGAATCAACGTTGAATATGCTTGCAGATGTGGCCACTGGTTAGATTGTTTTGACTTTGTGTGTGTGTGTGTGTGTGTGTGTGTGTGGTTACAGAGGGTGCTGTGGGGTGTATAGGACAGTTAGGTGGCACAGTGGGTAGATTGCCAGGCCTGGAATCAGGAAGACTCATAAGACTCACCTTACTGAGTTCGAATCTAGACTCAGACACTTCCTAGCTATGTGACCCTGGGCAAGTCACTTAAACCTGTTTGCCTCAGTCTCTTCACCTGTAAAATAAGCTGGAGAAAGAAATGGCAAACCATTCCAGTGTCTTTGCCAAGAAAACCCCAAATGGGATCACAAAGAAGCAGACACAATTGATAATGACTGAATGACAACAACATGAGGGGTGTGGGGTGAGGAGGGGTCAGAAAACGTCTGTGGTACAAAAAAAGAAAAATAATAAAACTTGAAATAAAAAGAATACGAGATAATCCCCAACGACTTTTACAGCGTACTTCATCAAGTGTTATTTTATGGGTGATGTTTTTACTGATCATTGATAAGCCCCAAGTAGAAGCAGAACACGTTTTTGATGCATAGCCATTCATGAGCACTGTTACAAAAGCTGCTGCAGTCTAAAACCTCTTGCCATTGACCATCTGGATGTGATATTATAATAAGTGCTAAATAATTTAGGCAGTTATGGTGAGGCGGCATCTGGAAGTACGTAGAGAGCCAGCCTTGGCATCTGGATAACCTGGGTTCAAGTCTTCTGATAAATACAAACTTTGAGAAGTTGAGCAAGTCTTTTGACACAGGTCTCAGTGGCACAGGAAACTAAAAACATAAAGTCACAAAACAGTTGCCGATCTGCATCAGTAAAGAGAGTTCCCTTTACCTTATGCAAAATTCTCTTACTACCCATGAGTTTTCTTTGCCAGTGAAATCACAGGTTTCCTTCTGCCACTCAAAAAAATGGCATATTATATACATTATCTCATTTGATTCTTAGGATATCCTGAAAGGTAAGCAGTCTAAGTATTATTATCCCCATTTTACAGATCAATGGACAACAACAAATAACATTTATTAAGGACTTATGGTTAGGGCATGGTATGAAGGTTTACTGTTATATGAATAGCCAAGATTGGGTAATCTGACCTTTTATGTCAGTTCTTCTGAGATTCCATTGAACAGTTTTGGATAGTTTATTCTTTCAAGGATGTCCTTCCACATTTTGCATTCCATATTCCATCTACTTCACAAGGTTGTAGAGAAGAAATAACTTTAAAAAAGTTAAAGGATTATATAACATGAATCGTTCTTTTTATTATTAAATATTATTTAAGTATGTAATTATTAAATATCAATTTTGTCCCTCTATACTAAAATTGACATAATAATTAATTTGGGTGATTATTAAATATTTTACTTAATTATATATTGTTAAATACATTACTAAACATTAATTTTGTGCTTCACAAATTGAGAAGAAATTGGTACATTTATAAACTGAGCTGTAGATATTGTGACAATTGCCTTTCATGTGTTTAGTTGTCCCTGTTGTCCAGACCTCTCAATCTGTTATGGATATTGCTGATTTTGGATGCTATTTCTCTTATTATCGTGACACATGTTAATGTAACACCACTAGCTAGGACCATGTCTTGGGCCATCATAAATTTTGAAACTAGTTTATTATATGCCACCACAGGGTTTCAGTATGAATTCTGCATATAAGATGATTCTACAAGTCTTTGAGAAGTCCTCATATTAGGAGGGTTGAGACAGATATAGAAGTAGCACTGCTCTCACCAGGCTGTTGATTCCATTTTTATAATACTGGTGTCTCTGAACCATGGATGATGGTATGTGTTAAAAAGAGTCAGTTGCCAATAATCTCAAAAGTTTATCAAGTATCTTAGTTTTTGGTGAGGCAGTCATTGGGGAGATCTTATTGTGGAAGATTTTAAACCCTGCAGGTCATTAGGGGTACAACATTTTTTTTTTGTTCAAAAAATTTTTTTTTAAATCATGGTCTTTATCTAACTTCGTTCAAAGTTCTGGTTGCCCAATATCAAACTCTTTGAATAAATCTAACCATTCAGCCTAAGTAGTCTTCTCAAGTTATATTTAAAACACTACAAAAGTCACATTTAATTGCTTGTGGCATAGTAGAAATAAGCTTGAACTCAGGAAATTTGGGTTGGAGTTCCAAGTCTGACATTTACTATCCACGTGACCTTGGGAAAGTCACAACCTTTCTAGGCTTTGATTTTTTTTATCTGTCATATTGGAGCTAGCTTTACAGTTTTGAAAACTATAAAGCACTATACAGATATAATCCACAATTATCGTTGTTGTTAATGTTGTCTTCATCTCCAGAAAAGCTATGTTGCATAGCACCTTAAAAATTTTGTGGGTGTGTGTATGAATGTATAGTGGGAAGAGTACTGTCAGGGCACAAGCAAACCTTCACCTTCATTGTTATAAATCTACTTTGAGCTAATTCTACCCTAAAAGCATTATGTAGTAAACTAAATATAGGAAAACAGTATCAATAAGAAACTTTACAAATGCCGGGAGTTTTCTGTTGCTGACTAAATGCCCAATAAAGGTAGGACTGTGGACCTAGATTTTTTTTTTGCTTTCTTTGTTTTGCATGTTGGTTAGGATTTTGGAATTGAATATAGACTTTTATAATCTCAGAGTCTATCCAGCTTGGAGGAGGAGGAGGAGGAGGAAGAGATGTTTTTTTCAGAGTATCTGAAATGGGTTTGGGAGGCCTAAGATTCTTAACACGAGTTACATTAACTTTGAAGAATGTGCAGTGGTACTTTCCGTCTTTTTAAAACTCTAAGCCTATGACCATGGACTTTAAATCAGTGCCAGACACTGGTGGTAAAAAAAAATGGCCTTAATTTTAGGTTGGGGCACTCTGGTTAACTTCTGTTGGCCTTCCATGGCTAGGGGTTATAACTCACATTTCTTATGGACTAAAAGGACTGAGAACCTGTCCTTGTCAGGGAGAGGCTTTCTAGTCACTTCACATGATTAGGTGGGAGCAAAGAGCCCACTACATGGCCCTGAAGATCTAAAACCCAGAAGTGGTTTCCAGTTCAGTTTCCAGAGGTAATCACTAGAGGCAAGACAACTCTTGGCAAAGAGCAGAGGTGTGACACTTAGCAAAGAAGAGCTAAAGGTAATGCAATGATATCACTGGAAGACAAAAAGAACTCTGTAGCAAACATAGTATGAGTAGGTCTGGCCACTTTTCTGCTCTAGTCTCATTGATTTTGAAAATGTGTCTCCTGAGCACATAGTTTCTTGACATTTACCAATCATGCATTTTTGCTGACCACGTATACTCTTTGAATTTTGATTTTCTTCTCCCCAAAAGGGGATAAAAGTACTTATTCTATCAATTGTGGGAAAAGTATTTTGCAAAACTGAAAGCTCTATAATAATGTGAGCCAGTATTAATTCGATGGATGCCTGAGCCAATAGAAACTATGAGACAACAGAAACCATCCTACTGCAATAAGAGGTAGAAGAGTTTAGTGAGAGAGATCTGCCTTAAGGGGCTAGAATTCTTAGAGCCAAGGGAACCGCAAGAAAGCCTTGTGATTTCAGATCTGATCAGAACTAGGAAACAAAAACTTATTATTTATGTAGTGCTTTAATATTAAGAAAGTACTCTCTCACCACCCTGCAAGATAAGTTGTAAAAGTATTAGTATACTCATTTTACAGATGTGAATCTTAGAACAAGAAAGGTACAGAATGTTCTAGAATCCATTCCTTTCATAGAAAAAGTTACATTACATTGTGAACTAGGAATTTTCCAGCCTCCATTTAGTTTAAAGCCTAAGATCCTTCTTCTACTAAAAGCACTATCTACATATATGTGTGTGCATACACACATATATACATATATGTATATAGATAGATATGTATGTAGATATAGATATGTATGTATGTATGTGTATACATATATATGTGTATACACACACTAGCACTTATATAGAGCTCAAGGTTAGCACATTGTTACCTCATTTGATACTCAAAACACTTCAGTGAGATGAGGTACTATCATATCCCCATTTTTACAGATGAAGAAACTGATGCTGACCCAGATTAAGTGACTTGTTCAGGGCTACACAGATAGTAAGAGTAGGGAGCAGGATTCAAACTCAGGTCTATCATGACTCCAAGTCCAGGGCTCCATCTACTGTGCCATCTTGTTAATAGTAAAGCCGTTTCTTGCATTCTCAACTATCTGAGTGTGATGATGTTGCTAACCCACAGAGGTGGAGGGGTGCTACAGGGAATTGAGTGGCAGAGAAGGTTGGCTTCCCCAAAGTAATAGCTCACAGAGGAGACCCACAGCCTTAAGGCATGATGGTAGCAGCAGATGCACAAAGGGGGGGAGCCTTCTTTAGCACAGAGCCTGTGGAGATTGTGAGTCTAATGGGAATATTCACTGAAGTCTCTAAATGGGAGGACCAAGACATTACCACACATCAGGTCCCATTACAATGAACTCCGTAGGGAATTTTACTGGAATTGTGTGGTCTTGAAGTGCGGAGGCCATCACTAAAACTAACAAACCTTCCTATTGCTCAGGGACTTAGGTTTATATAGTAGTTTAAGTTAGCAAAATTTCTCATTTTATTTTATAGGACTATAGATTTAGAACTTCTGGAGGCTTTTGAGGTTATCTAGTCCAACATCCACATATGATGAATTAAGAAACTGCAATCAAGAAAGGTAAAAGACTTGCTTGAAGTTGCATAGTTAACAGAAGGTAAAACTTGGAATCACATCCCTACCCTCTGATGTCAAAATCATCACTTTTTTTCACTGTATTATTTTGCTTCCTCAAAGCAATTCATTGACATAAAGTAGTATGTCAGTGTGGTAGAGTGGAAAGAGATCTACACTTAGAGTCAGAAAACCTGGGCTAAAATCCTGGCACATAGTAGCTATGTAACCCTAGGCAATTCATGTAACCACTCTGTGTCTCCATTCTTCCAGCTGTGAAATGGGTATGTTGGGATTTCGAGCTGGATGAGACCTTAGAGTTCATCTACCCAAATCCCATCATTATACAAGTGAGACTACTTAGTCCGAGAGAATGAAAGTACTGGAAGTCACACAGATAGCAAGTAGCAGAGGTGAAAATATAACCTAAGCCTGCTAACTTCAACTTGTATTCCCAACATGATAGTATTGTAAGGAAATTATTTTGTAAGCCTTGAAGAGCTATAGCAAACCTTTGATTATAGCAAACAGATTGATTATATGATTTCCAGAAACAGAAAATAATTAGCCATAGGTCATACAGCTAGACTATAAGGGAAAGAGTAGCAAGGAAGGATTTTTAAAAAGCTGTATTTTGATTTTTTTCCAATTAAGTATTTTTTTTCTCTCTCCCATCCTTATCCATTAAAAAAATGATAAAAGAAAAAGAGATCTGGATTCAGAAAAAAACAAATCTGGATAGCTAAGCACAACAATTTCCACATTGGCATGTCCCAAAATTTGGAATCTCATTCTGCATTTTTATTCCATTACCTTTCTGGCAGAAGGTGGGCAGCACACTCATCCTCAGTCCTCTGGAATTGGAATTTGTCATTACTTTGATCAGATTTCTAAAGTCCTTCAAAATTGTCTTTATAATATTGTGGACATTGTATAAATTGTTCTCCTGGTTCTGCTCATTTTATTCTGCATCAGTTCATAGAGGTCTTCTCGGTTTCCTCTAAAACTGAACATTTGGGTTCCTGGCACATAGTAGGTATTTAAAAATGCTCATTGATTTGTTAATTTGGCATTTCTTATGGCACAATAACATTCCATTACATTCATATACCATAATTTGTTTAACTATTTCCTGATAGTTGGATACTCCCTTTCCATTTTTAAAAGATAGGCTGGTTATTGAAGTGGGCTGGAAGCTATGAACAAACTATTCAAGAATCATAGAATCTTGGAGTCAGATGTGATTTCAGCATTTTTCTGTTCCAACTCGTACATGAAATAGAAAACTCATATCTGAACTGAAATCTACTGTACAACAGTAATGAGGAGTGGTCACCCAGCCTTCTCTTGAAAGACCTCTAGAGAAGGTGAACTCATTCCTTCCTGAGGCAGCCTTTTCCATTTTTGGAAAGCTCTTGTTAGGAAGTTTTTCCTTATATTCGATATGGGTTTTCAGACTGTAAGTCCTGGTCCCTTGTGGGAGGAGGAGATAGGGAGGAGAGAGAGAGAGAGAGAGAAAGAAAGAGAGAG
>CM053623.1:394766474-394808720 GCA_028646595.1 Phalanger gymnotis
CTCCAGTATCTTTGCCAAGTAAACCCCAAATGGGGTCACAAAGAGTCAGACACAACTGAAACAACTGAACAGTAACATATAGTGTTTTTATGACCCCCTATTATCTACCTCCCCCCAACATACATATGAATAGTGTGTGGGGCTTTGGAAATGGGGTGGCATTTGTTATTATTATTGCCATCATCACCATTATTTTGGTCAGGGCCTATGATTTCATCGGTGTGGGAAGTGATCTCTGGTGGGGAAACTCCTTCTGCTAATGTAGAATATCATTTCATTTATAACTTGTTTTAGAGTTACCTGGGTCACCAAGAAGTTAGTGACTTGTCCATGGTCATGCAACTTGTATGTGTTTATCAATGTTTTCTTCACTATAATAATGATTTCTTAATTAAAGAAACTCAGAATTTATTAAAATTGCTACTCTGTGAAAAGCATTGGGCTCCAGTGTTTTGGCCAAGAAAACCCCAAATATGGTCACTAAGAGTTGTATATGAATGAAATGACTCAACAACGACAGACCTTAGGAGAGGCACAAAATTCAGAGGAGACATGGTCCCTCCTCTCATGGAGCTTAAGGGAATATGCCACATATAAGTAATTATAGTGTATAATAATTATAGAGTGTATTAAAATACCTTATAGGCTTTCTTATAACCAGGCATCTCCCTGATGGATGTCAGAATCATTCAGGAATTGTTAAAAGATGTAACAGGAGTCAGGGAGACCTGAGTTTGAATCCTTCTCTAAACATGTAAGAGTTGTGTGACCCTGGGAAAATCACTTGACATTTCTTAGCTCCAATTTTCTCATCTGTAAATTAGAGGTAATAATGAGACCTACTTCAACAAACTGTTGTAAGGAAAAACATATTATATGTGAAGCATTATATAACTGCTATATAGAGTTTTATAAATCTTAAAAGCTCGATATAAATGCTAGGCATTAGTAGTATTAATCAATGACCTTCTGATAATTTAATCATACTAATACTAGTTAACAGTTATATAGGCTTTATGGTTTGCAAAGTATGTTACAAATATTGCCTCACTTTTTTAAGTGGGAAAAAAATTAGTATAGAATTTTCCTATACATTTCCTAGCCATTTATACATCTCCACACCATGTTACCTTCACCTCAGCCATTATCCCCATCTCTCCCTCACCAGAATCTTGAACTCCAGCCTTGGGATGTTGAGCTCTGATAGGTGAGCATTCACCTTACCTTTCTGGGAAAGTGCCAGGCTGTCTCCATACCAAGCCTTCCCTCCCCCTACCTTTCCAGCTTCCCTTAATGTGGTCATCTTCCCCCATTGGGGTGTAAGTTCTTTGAGGACAGGGACTGTCTTCTTTGCTTGTATTTACATGCCTATTACTTAGTCTCTGGCACATAGGAAGCACTTAATAAATTTTTCTTTTGTGTCTTTCTCTGTGTCTCTACACACACACATACACACACGCATATACCCCTTTCTACTTGCCCCCCCACCCCCCAAGCATTGTGATTTGCAAAGGATAAACACTTTATTGAATGAACAAATGAATGAATGTTACCCTATTATGAGAAGGCGCTTGTCATCAGGACAATTGCTTGGGAGGTTACTGTAAGGAGTTCACTGAGGCCCTCAAAGGCCTGGCACCAAGGCAACAGCTGCTTTGGAATAGAAATGAAGTGCAGTAATGCCAGAAAGAGGGAACGATGTAATGTTGAGGGGAGATTACTCAGTTTGCTGTGGTCTGTAATTGTGTGGAAATGGGTGAGAGGGGAAAGAAGGCAGCAGCACAATCGCTAGAAACCCTTTGATGACCAGAATGAAGCTAGAAAGGTTTGAAACTTAATGTGAAAGCTAAGACTCTCACAGAAGAGAGACAGACACAATAATTTGCTCAGCCCACCTGTCCTGCCTTTAGGAAACACAGTCCTGGGATTGGTTTCTCAATGGAAATACTCTCTCCTCCTTTTCTGCTTTTTAATCTAATTAAGACCCCTTAGCCTACCCGATGTGTTTCACTGACCTGACTTTCTGTCTAATATAATGATATTTGACCTCATCGCTTCCTTCTCTTTTCCGAAGGCTTTTATAGTTTGGTCTGACACTACCTCATTGGTTAGATATTACAGCTTCTTCATCCAGATAAGTGGACAGATCTGTAACACTCTATATCATGTCTTGATCTAGTATTTAGAAAAGAATAGTCAACTGAGAAAAAAAACAACTTTGCAGTAAGTTTCTCTGATAAGGTTCTGACATTATATGTGTATTTATTACATATGTGTACACATGCATATATATGTTTTACATATATACAAACAAGAGCAATTCCTTAGTAGATAAATGGTCAAAAGATGTGACTAGGCAGTTCTTAAGGGAAGAAATGTAAGAATCAACAACCATATGAAAAAATGCTCCAAGTGATTAAAAAGAGAAATGTAAATTAAAGCAATTGTGAAGTTGCATCTTATAACCATCATATTGATAATGATAACAAAAGAAAGGAAGGGCTATAGGAAAACATGCATTCTTGGTGGAACTGTGAAATGACCCCGCCTTTCTGTAAAGCAAGTCAGCTGCTCTGTGACTAGCAGAGAGAGAGCTTAGCCAATAGCTATATGCCTAAAACCTCCCATCACTACTATATCATGCCTCTGTACCAGATTTGTTTACCATGGTGATGGAGGAGATCCAGAGAGGAATCCAATGCCTTGCATGCGATATTTATTTATTTACCCCTTCAGAGGCAGTCATGTTCAAGGTCTGGGTGTTATATAGGAAAACTGGTAATGGAATGAGTCATTTTCTGGGCTTCATTTTCCTCTTATATAAAATGAGGAGAGTGGGATACATAATTTCTCAAGTCATTTCCAGCTCAACTCCATGATATTCTGCACATTTATTTATTTTTAGGGTGTGCCATTAATTAGTTATTTTTCTTATCTTATTAGTAATTACTAGGTTATCAGATTTCCATTGCCTAGTGCTGGAAAGGACAAAGAACAGTTGACATTTACCCAACACTTTACATGTTCCAAAGTGCTTTAAATAAATTGTCTCATTTAATACAGAAAATGTATCTAAAAAAGCGTAGATAATTCAAGAAACATTATCCCTAGGTTACAAATGACCAAACTGAGGCTCAGAGGGGTATACCTGTCAACAGAGCCTTGGTCCCTGGATGTTGATGGGAAAGCAGCACCACCAGCCCTGATCCATGGCACCCCTCTTCCAGGCCTGCCTTCCTGCCTGATTACTGGAGGCGTGGGGGCTTGACTGCCCCCTCTTCCCAGTGGAACTATTTGGAGTTCAAATTGTCCTCTATACCGCCGCTTTCTGGCTTCGAGAATTATTATTATTATTATTATATTTTTACCCTAGGTGACAAAATTTCTAGTTACAGTTCTAAGTGGCAGGGCCAGGATTAGAACCCAAGAGACAGTAGATGTAATATCCTGTATAAGGAAGAACAAGTAGGTTATTTTGGCTGGGATTTAAGGTGCCTGAAAGGGAGTGATGTGTAATAAGCCTGGAAAAAATCGACCGTAGCCAGATTGTAAAGGAATTTCGATGCCAAACAGAGGAGTTTTCATTTGATCCCATAGGCAATAAGAAGCCAGTGGAACTTTACGATCAGGGGAGTCACATGGTCAGGCCTATTCTCAGAACTCTGTGACCCAAGAAAGACAGTGAACCTTTCTGGGCCTTGATTTCCCTATCTGTTAAAAGGAGAGGGAGCAGAGTAGATGATATTTAAGACCTTTCAAACTCTAAGCCTGTATGGATCTATGCTTGATTAAAGAGTAAATGTGAGGCTGGGACTATAAAGTTCCCCCAGAAGCACCACAAAGCCCTCTCTTGACTTTCTTAGCCTGGTCATGCAAGCCTATTATCATTCAAACAGGAAATTTCTCCAGCATTAAATAAAAATGTTTCTAACTTTTTGTTGTTCTTTCTTCTGAAAAAATATATGATTTCCAGTCAAAGATATGCTGGTAAATGTTTAACAACCAGCTCTCTGGAAAGAAAAATAAACCCCAAACACTTTTAAGTTTAATCTGCTTCATTAACATTTTATTCATCACTTTCTTAAATCTAAAAATAAGTAAAACAGTAAATCAACCCCTGATTTATATCTTTTTCCAATTTTTCAAGGTATAAATGCTCCTTCAGAAGATTTAATAACCTTCTCTCTCTGGTTGAAATGGCTCCAACATATACTTTCCCCAGTATTTAAGTGGAAAATAATGGAGAGAGGGTGTAATAGTTTTGAAAATTTTGAAATAAATTGTTTTTAGTGAACTTAGAAGTGAAGGAATGATTTCATGAAGATGAAAGGGAAAATATTTTATGGTTTAACATAATTAATTGAAAATTACTAGATAAAGTGCAACATTAAAATAAACTTCAAATGCACAATGTAGAGGGGCAACAAGGTGGTGCAGTGGCTAGAGTGCTTGGCCTGGAGTTAGACTCATCTTCCTGAGTTCAGATCTGACCTCAGACTCTAGCTGCATAACCTTGGGCAAGTCTATTTGCCTCAGTTTCCTCATCTGTAAAATCAGATAAAGAAATGACAAACTACTCCAGTATTTTTGCCAAGAAAATCCCCAATGTGGTTATGAAGAGTTGGACACAACTGAAAACAACTGAACTACAAGTATGCTGCAGAATGCATAATCGTATCCCCAAACTTGGACAACGTAATGATTTGCATCTGCTCACTGCCGAAAGGAAAAGATGGGGAGGGAGGACATTTTGCAACAAAGTTAAGGAACAAACATATCCCTGACCTTGTAGAAGCATTCATTCCTCTTCTTTTTAGGCTAGGTTTTAGCTTCAAGTTGAAAAATGCAATTATACCAGGAGAACCAGGAGAGAAGAGGATTCCGATGAGTCTGGTCATCATTTGCTTGACCATCTCCATGAGGATCCTACCAACTGAAAAAAGCACTGGTTATTTCTGCATGACTTTAAGCCACACACACACACACACACACACACACACACACTCCCCAAATCCAGTGATTCATGTTGAATAATGCCTGAGACGTGCCTTTATTTTTCATTTTTTTTCATACATAGATTGAAATAGCAGCCACAAGTAAATATTCCTTAGGACTTGCAGCAGACAAGCTCATCCTTCTGGCTACTGTGGGCTGATCCCTTTATCAGAGTACTTTGGTAGTCTTAGAGCAAATGAATCTATTTTACCCAAATATTTGATTTAATTGTGTGAATTGGCCCTATACTTTCTTCCTAGTATTTGCTTTTCAACTCATCCCCCTGTCCTAGGTTTCTATGCATAAAATATTCATATTTATACTTTTTACAAGTGAATTTTGGAAAATAAAAAAATAGAAAGTATAAATAAAAACAGCCAGAGGCAGAGCTGTATTCTGTGCTCTGGACATTTATATAACTATTTACAGTTCTCACCAGAGGAAAGAAAGGGGGGTGGGGAAGGGCGAAGAGAGGAGAGACTTAACCATAGCAACTGAAGTAAGCTTATGATACATTTTTCTCTTTGTCTCAGAGCTGCAAAACACCTTGCAAAGAAAACATAGGGAAGCCAAATATGCACTTTGCTACTTTTCACTGTTTAGAAGGAAGGCGTTTTCTTGCCTTGATTTTCTGTTTCATTGGTGGGCAGGGCTGTTTTACACATGGTGCCCTGGCTCTGGTACTGAAGGTCTAGGCACAGCTGGAATGCATTGTCCTCAGAGTGCCTGTGGGGCTGCTGGGAGCCTGCAGTGGTCACTGGGCTACTGTGATTTTTATGGCATTTTGAAATAAGTTCCACATGTGAACATCTGGCCACTCTATCTCTAAATATAACAGCCTACAGCTCTGACACTCTTGTCTTGGGAGGGCTAGAGGGTTGATTGGGAAGTCTGCCTGTATACAAAAGCTGCTGAGAGCTAGTCTTTGTGTGTTCACGCGCTTTCTTTAAATAATAGTGGCAACAACCTTGGACTTTGAATTAATCTAGGTTTGATATTTACTGGCTACATGAGCCTGAGCAAGTTACAAGACCCTTTGAGTCTCATTTTCCCTTTCTGTAAAAAGAAAGTGATGAAATCTATACTACCCATCTTAAAGGGTAAGGGAAAGAGAAAGCCCTTTATAAATCATTAATTGCTATTTGAATATGAATTTTTGTTATTACCGTGCATAGTATGTATTTCACATATGTTTGATGAATGAGTGCGAAGGAACTGGAATTTGGAATTGAAGAATTATGACTTTCTGTTTTCTCCTTTGCTCACATGATGGCTTAAATAGTTAATTCTTCATGGACCCTCACTCCAACCATTTTTTATTCAACTCTCAGTTGATAAGGTTCAAAGCACTTTGCCCATTATGATTCATGTTCATAGAGCATTTCCTATTCCACAAATATTAAGTATCTACTATGTGCTAGGCATTGGGTGAAACACAGTTTGGACAGGTATTGGAACTTACAATTAGGTAAAGGGCTAAGACGCAAACTCATAGTTATAAAAGATGATATTACATAAGTGCAGGAAGTTTTAAAACAAAGTTGACTGAGGGAAAAGGTCTGATTTCAGCTGTAATATTCTTCTTCTGTGATTCCCAGTGAATTCATAATAATTATCAGACCTCACACCCATAGAACATTTTGTCATCTTCCCATACTTCTTTGTGTCCTGATACTTGATAATTGTCTAAATCACAATGATTTAGTAACACAGCTAGTTCTATATTGTTGTGGGACCTATATGATAGTGAAAGATTGTTACCTGAAACCTAATTTATTAAACACTTCTTTGATAGTTCAATGGATACTTCACGGATCATGGTCTTATCAATGTGGGTATTAACTCCACAATACTGCAGATTGCAAACTAGCCATACATAATCTCTCATCCTATAGAACCCTTGTCCCTGGCATTCCATAAATCCTCCATAGCAGCTCTACACAACCATTTGAAGACTGTTCTCTAAATAGCTTGATGTGGCAGTGGTACCAGTAGAAGAGGAAATCTCATAAATATGATAATCTCAACCTATTATCTTTGGGATTTTTTTTGTCTCTAATTATTCCAATTTCTTCTTAAATGTTGTTGAAATGATCTGGCTTAATTGGATCTGTTACTCTGCTTTCTTCAAAATTAATTTTCCTTCTACCTCCTCTAAATGTCTTATAAGAGGATATTGTTTGTAATCTTTCACTGTCTTCTTCCATAAGGTTTTACAAGTTTATAGTCTAAAAATGATGTTTCTCTTAACTGTCACAGTTTCCTAGTTGTCATGGAGATCAAATATTTGCTGACCAATTCAGTTTCTAGGCTGCTTTATTCTCCTAATTGTGGCAATTTATTTAGATATACTAAACTTCTTTAAGATATTGCCATAGCCTGTGTCAGTGTCATTCTTTTATCCACTTCCCATTTTCAATCTAAATAGTTTATTTAAATAGGTCAAATTTAGGTTATTTTCATTGTATTCTGTTTCATCTTTAAATATTTTTTCTTCCAGTTTGATACTGATTGTGATCTTTATTCCAACAAGTCAATGATCTGACTCATATAAAATGACTCCCATAATAGTTATTTTCTTTGTCCCTTCCTTCTTTCCTCTCTTTCTTTTATTTCCTTTCTTCCATCTTCTCTCTCCCTCTCTTTCTCTCTCCCTTTCCCTCTCCTTTTCTCCCTCCCTTTCTTTTTCCCTGACCTTTCCTCTTGCTTTTAATGTTAAAGGGCACATTTTGTCGCCTCAACTTTTTTTTCAAGGAAATATTCATGAGCTTTAGGCACGATGCTTCAATGTAGACTATAAATATTTTCATTTATAATATGTTTGCAATATGTTATATGCAATATATTTATAAAGTGCCCATGTGCCAAACAATATGCTAGGCAGTGCAGCCTTTACAAAGTTTAGACAAGATACTGCTCCTGTTCTGAAGTAATTTACAGTCTACAAAGAACTTTCCATGTAATAATCCTATGAGATAGGAAGTGCAAATATTATTATTTCCATTTCTTAATGGAGATAATGAAGAAACTGAGGCTCAGAGAGTATAAAGTATTTACCCATAGCTGTATGGTCGACCAATGGGAGCATCAGAACTTGAATCCAGGCCTTCAGACTCCAACATTTTTGTCACCAAGTCATGCTAAATTGACACTGTTTATTTTTTCTTTTTCTTTTGAGCATCATGAGGAGTCAGCCAAAACTCTCCCTGTTCTTGTCTTAAGTAGTTAAGTTGAAGTTCCTGGAATAATTCTCAGAAATTTCCCATGTGGTGATAACTTATGTAGGGAGATAGGTCAGCTCCCAAGTATAACGAGGACTAGGGAAGATTCCATTTACATAGAATACCTCAAAACCTCCATCATCAGAGTAAGAAATGTCAGGAGAAACTTACTCCACCCCCTCTCTTTCAGCTTTCCCAAGCTACCTGTTCACCTATGACCATTTTTGCTTCTGGATCTTTCCAGTTCCTGTTCAGGTTCTTTAGAAAGTCTTATTTTGGAAGGCACCCTGGTAGTAGCAGCAGCTTCAGAAGTATCCTTATTGAGAGAGGAGAAAAGTAGCTATAATATACAGACAATTTCACAGATGTGCACTATAATGGCTCCTTCTCTTAAGAATATCCAAAGCTAGCAAGGGTCATTCAGGCTTACACTGTGGTTAACACTGCCTAAAATTGAGCATGTTTTAGTACAATTCTAGATTGTGTTTAAATAGTATGTTGTGATTTACAAAGTACTTTGTGTTTGATATTTTAAGTAACCTTGTTACAGGTTACTGAGAAAGAAAAATCCATTTCTCCCATCCCTGGCCCCCTTGGAGAATCTTGGTTTACTGAATGTCTACACTGTATCTTTCAACCACTAGGGTGAGATATAGTCACATTCAACTTATATGGTAGAATTCTATCCAGCTTCGGGCCACCTGAGGTCAGTCAACAAATACAGCAAGGGAAGTCTGTGGTGACTGCATTTATTGAAGAACAGCTAGACATTCTTCCCCAGCTTTCTTGGCTCAACCTGCAGTGGTTTGTGGTCGGTTGGCTAGAGCATGATATAATGAGGTCATTAGCCTACATGAGCCAATTAACTTCACTTATGTCTCCTGCCCTCAGTGTGGACCAAACACTCCACACACTTCTGCCTGCCCCCAAAAGTGCTTTAGTTGTAGATGAGACCATGTGGATAGATCAGGTCAGATTACAGTCCCAGACTTGACAGAAACTTTGAACAAGTAAATAAGATAATGATTTTAGAGGAGGGGACCTTTGAGATCACCTAGTCACACAGTCATGAACTATTTAACATTAGGAGGGACTTAGGTGGCCAACTAGTCCATCTCATATCTGTAAAACAATTCCTACTACATCGTAGTCAACAAATGACCATCCAGAGGAGGAAACTATTCTCCAGAGAGGATAAGTGACTGAGATCACCAGTACTTAGTGGAAGAAGCAGGATTCAAACCCATTTCCTATAATCACATGTCTTGTGTTGTTCTACATTACCCTCAATGTCTCTGGTTGTCAACATCCTTAGCTATATAATGTTGGAATTAACTTAGATGAATTCTAAGATCTATTCCAGCTCCAACATAGAATGATTCCTTCAAAGCACTCCCATAACAGACCAAAGAAACAAAAAAAGACTTCTTGTTGACCTGTTGGTCTCTATAACATAGAAAGTGTGACTTGGTAGATAAACTTTAATAAAACATGGATTGAAATCGTGACTCTGCTACTGCCATGGGACTTTGGACAAACCAATTTACTTCTCTGGCCTCAGTTAGATGAAGGTGTTCAACTTTTTAGGTTTCCATTTAAATTTAGTACTTTAATGGCATCTTACACTTGAATATATTTGCCCTCTGAAATTCTGAAGGTGATATGGTGGGAAAAGCATTGGGATAACAAACAGGAGACATGGATTCTAGTGCCAGGTCTATTATTAAATCACTGTGTGATCTTAGGCTATCTTCTAACCTCTCTGTGTGTTTTCCTGTCAATTCCTACTCTTCCTCTAGAGGCTCATAAAATTAACACAAAAATAATGTCTGTGAAAGCATCTGGTAAATGGTCAAATCCCACAGGTAAATTTCTTTCTTACAGTATTCATAAGATCCTTTTATTCCTCTAAACTGTTATTTGTGGTGATTGCTCAATTGCTTTTAAAATTGATTGGCCTTGTTTTTGAGTGGGAAGGACAACCCACCTGAGATAAAGGCATGATTCTATTCTGAGACTGGGGACTAGGGATTGGACTAGATGGTCTCTCTGGACTAGATGGCCATTTTACATTTATAAGTTGGTCATAGGATCATAGACTGAGAGCTGGAAAGGAACTCAGAGGCTATCTAGTCTTACTGCCTCATTTCAAAGATGAAGAAACAGACTCAGAGAAAGTCAGTGATTTGACCAAGATCACAAAGATAGGAGGTGTCAGAAGCAGATTTGAATACAGGTCCTTTGCTACTAACATCAGTCCTCTTTCTACTGCTGTTCATTGTGTATACTCTAGGTTCCTCTTAGGTCTAACATTCTCCATTGTAATGTCCCTTCTGATTACAATAACAACAACAATAATGAAAATAATAACTAACACATATTTATGTGTCATATATATTTATATAATATACAATTTAATATATATTTTATATTTATATAATATATAAATATATTTATATTAAGTTTTATAAAGTGCTTCACAATTATTTCATTTCATCCTCAAAACAATCATGCGAGGGAGATGCTATTATTATTATCATCATTTGACAGCTGAGGAAACTGAGATTAACAGAGATTAAGTGAATCACCTGGAGTCGATCGGTCACCAAGTATTTATAAAATATCTATTATATGACAGTGTGCTAGGCTCTGACAAGGCAAAAATAAAATAAAGTAAAAGCAAAAGTTTCTGACCTCAAGGATCTTATACTCTCACTCTACCATTCTATGTTATAAAATCGCTGGTGATTCTGACCATTCTGTTTATGTTCAAAGATACTCTCCAGTTCTAATGTTTTAATTCGATTAGGCCTCAGTTTCTTCATTTGTAAAATGAGAGACTTGGACTAGATTGTATCTCACATCGTTGCTAGGTAAAGTCCAGAGATTCAGCGATTCTGTTACTTGTAGCAATGGTGAATGTAGGTTTGGAATTCCAGGCTCAGAATCTTCAATTCTCAGAATTCAGCTGCCCCTCTCAGAGTTCTCCGAGACCCACTTTCCTTTGGGTTTTTCTTCACGTACATTTAAAATCCCCAAAGTGAACCAGGCTCCGCGTTCCTTCCCTTTGAAGTTGTTATTCCAAATTGAGGTAGGGGCGTACAGGAAGACAGAGGCTAGAAGTATGTAGACTTTTAGCTGAAATCCAGTGATGTTTGAGCCCCTGGGAGGTAACACATGTGTGTGGGAGAGAGAGACCCAGGGCTCAGCTAACCCAGCGAGGGCAATGTTTTCTCAGTTCCTTTGCCACACATGGCCCCAACAGACCAGGATCAGTCACTCCAGCTTTGGGTAAAGTTAGTTTTCAATCAGAAAAGACCCAATATGAATTTGCAAAACTTAAATGCAGCTTGAATTAGGAGCAAGCAGGGCTGTTCTCTCCCTCCCTCCCTCCCTCCCTCTCTCTCTCTCTCTCTCTGCCTCACTCTCTCCCCTTCCCTGAGCTCATCATGCAGTGACAATTTGAAATTTACTGCACAGACATTTAACATTCTTCAAGGAGAACATTATCATTTGAAAACCTTGTAAAGAGAAATGTGTCTGTACTAAAAAGTGACACTATCTTCCTTTTGTAGAGAGACCCCAATCATTTACATTTTCAGTTTAGCCTTCTATCTCTTGCTCAATAATTCTGACATTTCCTTCAAATGCAAATTATTTTTCTGAAAGTTTCTCAAATTAGAGATTTTTCCCCCCAAAGAGTTTTCATGTGACAACTCTTGCTGGCTCTGGAATCTCCAACTCCCACCTACACTGGCAAGTGAAGACTGTCAGCTTCATCAGCAACCTCTCTGGAGGAATGGAGGTTCAACCTGATAATTAGCCATGAATTCTGAGAGGTGGTGTCATGGAAAGAACTCTGGAAAAAACCTGGGTTCTAATCCTGGTTCTGACACTTAGTACCTGTATAACCTTGGAGAAATCATTTAACTTCTCTGACTCTTCATTTCTTCATCTGTAGATTGTATAAGATGACTTCTAAAAGCTCTTTCAGCTCTAAATCTCTGATGCTATGATCGATATACAACATTTATATCATGATTTAAAGTTTGCCAAGCACTTTTCATGTACTATTTCATTTGTCATTTTACTGATGAAAGAAAATCATGGTTCACAGAGAGGTTAAAGAACTTGTCCACAGTCAGTATGTATCAGAGACCAGCTGAGAACTCAAGTCTTTCTGATTTCATGTCTGTCACTTCATCCACAATACCAGGCTGCCTTCCACCAAGGAGGATTAAGGAATAGTGTTCAGATAAATAAGCATGTGGTTCTATATAAGTATTTGGGATAAAGCATATATTTGAATTTATCAGTTTAATAAAATAGGTATATCACACTCTCTTGAATTCTTTCCCATTTTTTAATCCAAGTACTTAAATGGACCTGCGATTTTATTGATTAGGCTGTTCCCCAATAATATAGATAGAAAACTAGAAATGTTTTTTTTGTGTGTCTCTTGTCCAAGTGAACTTAATCTAGAAGTTCACACCAGAGGGTTTCCCTAACCTGAGAAAGACCTCCCTCACTTTGTGCACCTGTTACTTCTTAGCTTTGACACACAACTAGCCCATCTTCTCTTCTTCTTATACATTTTTTTGTGATGGCTTTTGTTCTTCTGAAGTCCTTCATTGGTTAAATGTTGTAGCCTGCTCACACTCACTATACACCTCTGACTGCCTTCTGTAGGATGTTCTTCAGGAGCCATTTCATGTCTCCCATTTGTATAACACTGAGAACATGTTGATATTAAAAAGATGGGCCTTTCTTTTCAGGAGATGTTTGTGAGGACTGGAGGAGCTTGGCAATTTCCAAAAGGCAATCCAGTCCTGGTCGCCCCTCTACTTCAACTCTGGGCCCAGATCCTTGCTCAGTTTTAGTAATAAGCATTCATATCAAGTGACACCTCTTCCTAAAAGCCTTCTCTGATCTTTGAACTCAAAGTGTTGATGATTTCTCCTCAGCCTCTGTCTCACCTTACATCGTACTTTGTCTGTTTTGTGCTTATGCCCTAGTCATGTGTTATACGATATTGTAGCTGTGTGCATGTGTGTGTGTGTGTGTGTGTGTGTGTAATACTCTCTTGCTAGGTTATAAATTCTAAGGGAACAAACCAGAAACAAGTCCTATCTAAATTTTGCATCTTACCCGGGTCTAACACAGGGCTGTGCATACAGTAGGCAATTAAGAAAACACCAATCTGTGGAAGATCTGTGATTTCAAGTGGTGTAGCCCTGCCTCTACCAACCCTGAAGGCAGACCTTATAACCTGTTAGATAATTCTTTGTAAAGTTCTATTGATTGTTTTGATTTTACATAACAAACATTTATAGCTTATTCCCAACCAATGAACATTTATGAGGTGCCTACTATGTGTCAGACACTGTGCTAAATGTTTTCCATTTTGTGAGAGGTCTATTGTAATTAAGTAAAACTTATTGTCATTTTCGTTCATTGTATCATCACTATATTGAACATAGTTCATATAACTTGAGAAGTTGCCTGTTTTTATAGTCCTATTATCATATAAATTATTTTTCTGGCTTGCTTATTTCATCCTTCATTAGTTTATAAAAGTCCTCAATTGTTATTTTTTGTTGTTAATTTTTATAATATTGATATTATAGTATAAATTATTCTCCTGGTTCTTCTCACTTCACTCTGCATCAGTTCTTATTAGCATTCCCATATCTTTTTGATATCATTTATCCCCTCATTTCTTAAGGCACGACAGCATTCCATACCGTTCATATGCCACAATTTGTTCAGCCACTCCTTAAATGATAAACTTCCCATTAATTTCCAGGGTTTTTTTGCCACCACAAAGAATAAATATTTTTGTACATAAAAGACCTTTCCTTCTTTCTCTGATCTTTTTGAAGGTAGTAACTTTTTATGTATGATTCAACATTGTTTTCCAGAACAGTCAGACCCATTCACAGGTCTACCAGTAGTGTGCTGATGTGCCTATTTTCCCACAACCCCTCCAACGACTATCATTTTTAAAAAATCTTTGCCACTCTGATGGGTATGAGGCAGAATCTCAGAATTGCTTTAATTTACATTTCTGTAACTAGTAGTGATTTGGAACACATTTTCATATATATATATATATACATATATATATATATATGTATATATACCCCCCCACATATATATCTTACACACTTTCTTGAGACTCAAGAAGATGGAGTGACTTGTAGTTGTCAAATAATCAGTAGTGTCAGAGATGGGATATGAACCTGGCTCTTTCAGAATCTAAGTCAAGCCCTGTATTTGCTGTACCACCTGGCCTCTGTAGAAATTTAATGAATTTAAAAAATTGAATTGAATTTTAGGCAAAAATCTGCCATTTCCAGGTGCACCTTAACCTAGCATAAGACTAGTGTCCTTTCTATGAATTACAATTTTCCTTTTTTAATGTAAATCTTTCTCTCCTCTGAGCTCCTAAAATACTAATAGTCTGAGCCACACCTTTAAAACTAAGGGATACTCTGTCTCCCATTGTGTGCTATTGTTTCATGGATGTGACTCTCTCCCTTTTCACTCAAAGCATTTGAACAGAGGGGGATGACTATTTCACTGGGATATAGTAGATGGGACCTTGGAGTAAGGAGGGTGCTTTTCAATGTGGCAGGGACAGATTGAATACTTGTAACCACAGTTTTAAAAAATTGACCGCAAAGAACCTTGAATTTTGAATTGTCAACAAGGTTTGTGTGTGTATATGTGATTTTATAGTAAGTGCATTGGTTGTGGGATTAAGAGCACATTTCTTAACTTTTCAGTGTCTTGGGCAATTCCATCAGACCTCTACCATGGGGTATGGCTTATTTTGAAAAGGTTTCCCTTCCCCTGGGGCTGAATAACCAAGTGTCAGGGAGAGAATCACAGAGAGAACTCTTGTTTGGTATATGTTGGACTAGATGGCTTTGGAGGTCCCTTCCAATTCTGAGGTTCTGTGGTTCTATGACTAAGATTATTAATATAATTACTGATGTAATACCAACTCTCTAAGTTACTGATGAATCACTGATCTGCTTCAGTGAAGGTGCTTTCTGTACTTGGAGTTTTCCCCACTGATGAAATCACACGTTGGCACCATTTCCCCTCCACTAAAAAAGTTGTATATTATGCAGGTATGTAGATACACATACAATATTCATGTGTATATATGTGCATGTACACACATGTATTATGTTTGTGTGCATATGTGTGTAGATGCATGCATATATATGTATATATATACACACATACATTTCATTTCTTCTCCATTCCCCTCTACCAAAAAAGTTATTATGTATCATGTATTTGTGCATATATGTGTTTGTGTATACACACATATATGTACATATACAATATATGTGTACACATATAATAGGTATAATACATAATATATACTTGTGTGTACATATAAATATGTATATACACATTAGTATATAAATATATACACACATACATTTCATACACACATACATACATTTTTTACCTAAAGATTTGAACCCATTCCAAGGTCTCATTGTTAGAGAGTTTTCATTTTCTCTTCATCTCAAAATGAACTAGCCTCCCCTAGTTCAGCTCATTACCATTTTACAGAGTTTGCAATGCTAAGGCAGTGCCTGCATGCTTTAGGATTCAAAACTCTTTCCTTACATTAGGGCTCCAGAATTTTATGAGACTTCAGGAAACACAGGATGAGTCCTTGATCCTCAGACATGTACCATATGTCACAACCCAGATTGAAACAAAGCAAAAGCATTTTAATTCATTCTTCTTACGGTTTATTCATAGACTACAGGCTCTGTGAGACTGCACATTGGCTGGGGATTGGAATCCTTTAAAGAGGTAAACAGGTTGCATTTTCATTGCTTCTAAATATGTTGCTGCCTTAGGGCCTTCTGATTTATTTATTTTTTTAATGGAGTGAGAGGCCATAAAAGTGATGTGCTATAAAGCTAGCAGACTCAGTACACACTCTTACCAGTTTCCCCAAACCCCAGGAACAAGCAGGTATCTCTGTACTGACTGATTTTTTTGGTCTTAGTCCTGGTAATTAAAACCATTCCTGATTCCAAGGGTCACATCTGATTTCATCTAAAACATTCTCTTTAGACTCCTGCTTAACCCAAACTTTGAGTATTCCTGCAATTTTCAGAGTTGGTGGTGGGGGTGGAAGAGAAGTCCCATGGAATAGCAGGGGTTCAGAGTCTGGGTTAGTGGCCCAATTCCTTTGGTTTTAACTAGGAATTTGGAGATCAATGAGCAGTTATTTTTTAGTCTCCTGAATCTTACCTGTGGTAGGTGGTAGATTTTTGCCATTACTGATATCCTTTTCAAATCACTTACATTTGTTTGAATTTATTATCTTTATATTACAAACACATGCCTATTCATATACACCTATGTATATGCATTCACACAGACATATACATTCAAACATATATATGCATAAACATATATTATACATGTGTAGCGATTGTTCATTCTTTGTATTTTTACCCCTAGTTTTTAGCCAAGTGCCTGATGCATTGTGGGTGCCTAATAAATGCTTGTTGATTCGTTGTTTAGCTTGAAAAAATATTAAAAATAGAGCAATTGGTGAGAATGCCTCAAGATTTTTTAAAAAAAATTTTAAAAAGGTAAACATACCTTTTGAATTAAAATACGGCATCTAGGGTTGTGAAATTGAGAGAACACTGGAGTCAGGAGACCAGAATTGGCATCTTAGCTTTATATCTACCAGCTGCATGATCTGAGACAAGATAATTCTTTCTCTAGAACTCAGTTTCCCCAATCAGAAAATGAGAATATCAGATAAGTTAATATCTTGTAGTCTCAAGTTTCTATAATTATAAACTAAAACTTAATATTAATCATTTAAGGTTGTTTCCCACATTAGAAGGCAAGGTCCTCGAAGGCAGAGCCAAATTTCACATTTTCTTAAGGCTCTTTAGTGTTTAACACAGGACTTTGCTATTTACACATAGTAAACATTTAGAAATGCTTAGTTGATTGATCATTGATGTTGATATAATGCTTGGAAGTTGACAAAATGCTTTTTGTATGCAATCTCTGTTGAGATTCATACCCATCCTATGACATGGCACAATAAAGATTATTTCCATTTTACAGGTGAGTAAATCAAGGCTCAGAAGAGGTTAAGTATATTGGCCATGACACACAGCTAGCAAGCGTGGAGGCAGGATTCATACTCAGGTCTTCCTGACTCCAGGGCTAGTACCCTATCCGTAGTACCACACTGCCCCTTATCTACAAATAACTAGTGACAAAAGTCAATGGATTTTTATGTGCAGATGTCCTCTCTGTTTGCAACTGTCTTCTTGTCAGTGTCTTCCTAGTTGGCCTACTACTGTCATTTTCCATTAACTTTTGGTCAGCACTCTTCATTCCCCAGTTATGCCCTCATTAAGGGGGCTAATTCAAGTTACTGTAATAAAGATTCTGTCTCTTAAAAATATTGTATAGTACAATAGCAAGAGAAGTGGTTCTGAAGTCAGAAGTACTGACTTCAAATCCCACAACATAGTAACTGAATGATTTGGATTACCTCACTTAACTTTCCTGGGCCTCAGTTTCTTTATATGTTAAATAAGGCCATTAGAGGAGAGCCTCTGGGATTCCTTCTAGATTGACGGCACTATAAACGTAACTTAGGGACCTCTCTGGCTAGTTTGTTTTTGGGGGATCTGGAAGAGTTCGTAATCACAATTAGGTCTTAGCGAGCATGAAAGGCTCCTAGCCCAATTGCTTGGGGGCATGTTGACAATTTACTTTCTCTGAAATTCAATTTGATTCAATTCAATAGATACTTATTAAGCTCCTGCTGTGTCCATCCACATCACACTAGATGCTGGGGGAGAGAGAGACACCAGGTTTCATATTTTTAAAGCCACAGAGTCACAAGATTTCAGAGCTGAAGAGAGATCTTGGCAGCCAGCTTGTCCAATGTATAACCCCCCACCACAGCAATAATCTCCTCTCTAACCCTTGCCCATTCTGCCTTTGCTTGGTGACCTTCAGTGGGGGGTGGGGAATGCTCCCACCACCTCCCTAGGTGGCTCATTCTAGTCTTAGATTGCTCTCTTAGGGCATTTTTTCATTTCCAGGAAGCCTATGTTTTTGTCTCTTTGTAACTTCCACCTCTTGCTTCGGGTTCTGCCCTCTGAGGCGGAGTAGAACAAATTTAATCCCTCTTCTGTACAACAACCTCTCGAGGGCTTGTCTTTGAGGACAGCAGTGCTCTCATGATCCCCAATTTTAATATATGTTAAATTATTTAAAATATATTCTGGACATTGGATAACCAAAATGAGAGTTTGCCTTTTACAGGTATTATTCACTTATAATGCTACAAAGAGACTTTCTGCGCTCAAATGTGGACAACTCAGTTTCTGTGACAAAAAGTTGACCGTTTTTTCTTTTTTCTATAGTCTTTGAAGGTATACCTAAATTCAGTATAAATATTGACTCCTTCTAGGTGTGTTATTGTCAGCAATAGATTCTGTTTCGGTTTGCATTCAATGTTGAGCAAGAAAATCTCTTCCCCAGTCAGATGTGAATAATAATAATAAATACCCCATATAAAGATAGCACTTTAAGGTTTGCAAAGCACTTTTATGATATGATAGAATAAACATTTATTAAGTACCTACTCTGAGCCAGGCATTGTGCTCAGCCCTGGGGATAGATACAAATAAGAAAAAGAAAGCATCTGCCCTCAAGAAGTTAATATTTAATGGGTGAAGACAATACACAAAAGGAAGCTAAAAAGTGGGGTAATAAGGCACCCAAGGGTACCTACAGTGGGGGTATGATGATGATGGTGATGATAATGTTGATGGTAAAAACAGAGTAGCTGGTGGGAAATGGAGAGATTTCATTTGATATTCACAATCATACAAAGTAGGTGCTATTATCACCTGAAGGGAAACTGAGATTGGGAGAGATTAAGTGACTTCCCTGAAGTCACATGGATAATAACTGAGGCAGAATTCAAACTCAGTTCTTTCTGACCTCAAGTCAGATGCTCCATCCAAGATGCCACTTATCTATGAAGGGTTCTTTTAACCAAACATGTCTCAAAGGTACAGCCAAGGAAGAGAGGGAGCACTCACACCTTAGATATCTCTGGTCTATGATCTCTTCTGTACTTTATGTTTCTCTTATTCCACTTTTACCTTTTGCCTTGTATCAGTTATACGTCGAAGATTGTTTTTTCCCCTCCAACTCTAGAAGCCTCCAGAGGGCAGGGTTAAATTTATCTTATACCCATCTGGTCTTTGATTGAAGACCTCTACTGAAGCAGTATAGGTTTAGAGCTTGAAGGGCCCTTAAAGACTACCTAGTGCAGCTCTGTCATGCTACAGCTGATGAAAATGGGGCCAGTATCAACGGCCATCTCCAGTGTCTAGATCTATATCCGGCCGCTGGGCCCACATGGCTCTGGAGGAGATAGTGAGGCTGGTGACTTTTCATAGCCCTTCCTCACTTAAATCCAATTCGCTTGGAAGTCATGGCATCACCTCCTTGATGTTATGGTCCTCCTCAAGAACGAAGGACAAACAACAACTTTCCCATGGTCACACAGGAAACAGGCAATGAGGCTGGGATCACATGTGTAAAGATCTTTCATAAAGAGAAGTATCATGGTTTTGGGAATAACAGAACAAGGAATTTGAACACAAGTTATCAGAGGAAACCTATTGCCATTCCATTTAGCTTGATCCATTTTTGGACAGTTATAATTATTATGCAGCTTTTCTTTCATCATTATCCCTTTAATACTTCTACCCATTGTTCCTACTTCTGCCTTGTGGGGCTAAGTAGAGTTGTCATTTTTTTTCTGTATGGCAGCTCTTCAAATACTTGAAGACAGCTAAGTTTTATCTTATTTAAGCAAAATATCCCAGTTTTTTTTTCAAACAATCTTCGAATGGAATGAACTTAAGACCATCTTTTCTTTTTTGTCTTTTTTGGAGGGGAGAAGGGAAGGTATTTGGGGTTAAGTGACTTGCCCAAGAACACACAGCTAGTAAATGTGTGAAGTGTCTAAGGCCAGGATTTGAACTCAGGTACTCCTGACTCCAGGGTCAGTGCTCTACTCACTGTACCACCTAGCTGCCCCAGAACTTGAGACCATCTACTATCTCCATTTCGATTCTCTGGGTATTCTTTTGTTTATTATTCTAATTCTGAGATCCTATGATTTTCTATTTAATTCACTTTTGTATTCCCAAAGTATTGTGTAAGGTAAGGGCTCAATTCTTATTTTTTGAAAAAATGAATTAAAGAATGAATAGGTTTTTAATATATCCCCAGTATGTAGCATAGTGCCTGGCACTTAGGGAATGACTGAGAAATGTTTGTTGACTTGACTTGTGAAAACCAGTTCTTCATAGAATTACAGAATTTTAGAATGAGAAGGGACCTTAGCAGCCATCTATTACAACTCATAAACAAATGGAATCTATATTATAACATATTCAACAAGTGGCCCTTCAGCATCTGCTTGAAGATCTATAAGAAAGGGGAAACCAACCACTTCTCTAGAGAGCCCATTTCAGTTTGAGACAGTATTAATTATTAGAAAATTTATCCTGCTGTCAAATTGACTCTTTGCACATTCCATTCATTGTAGTTTACATCGGACCTTAGAGGTTCACTCCCCTATGCTCAGTTATTTCTTCTAGTTTGCTCCTCAATACAATGATAATCCTATCTCAGACACTTACTGGCTGTATGACCCTGGGCAAATTACTTAACTGAGTTTTGGTTTCCTCATCTGTAAAACGAGGATGATGATAGCACCTCCCCCATAGGGTAGTTACAGGGCTCAGATGAGATAATCATGCATGCAAAGTGCTTTACAAAGCTTCAAGTACCTTGTAAGAGTGAGTTATTATCTCTGAAGTTATGTTTCAGCTCTCTATCCTGTGAAACTTTGCTTATACTTTGAATGAAAACCTTAAACTCCAGGTCCTCCATCTCTTATCCAATGGTATACTTGATGTAAATACATACATATCTACATATAAGCATGAATTGTCTGTGGCTTTAAGGCGCCTCACTCTTTTCCTTAACTCAAAACCTTAAACCAAGCTCCCGGAACAAGCTTCGAGGAAAGTAATGATCCTCAAAAGTGACTGCAATGTAACAGGAAAGAAGAATTTTAATTAGTTGACATAATAGCATCGTTTAGGCTTCTTTTTATTTTCTTTCTTTTAAAAATCAATGCAATGACTGGAAATAATGGTTATCAATGCTTTAACACAATTAAACCTATAACGGGTGGGGGTTTCCATCTTTTTTATTCTATTTATTAGAAGAATAGTCACTGACCACTAATGGAAAAGGTGAAAAGAATGGTCCTCTTACAGAAAGGGGCAGGAGAAAAATGGCAGCAGTGTATAGGGAAGGAACAATGGACTGATCCAGGCTCTGTCACTAATTAGATGTGTCAACTTGGATAAGTTAGTTTCCTTACTTTGGTTCTCAGTTTCTTCATCTGGAAAATAGGCACTATTATAGGGAAGTCATACTCTACTGTTAGCTTCTTCTCTCTGAATTTTAGGATGAGGAGATGGCTACTATCAGCTGATGTTAAGAAAGGGGTCCTTTCTGGTCTTCCTCCCATTCCCTAGTAATAGAGTGGCACTCTGTTTTTTTCCTTCCCACCAATCCTCCTGTAATCCTTTATGACATTCATTCCCTTCCAAGATGGATTTTGACGTTCAGTTGACCCGATTTGGATTAAAACAACAGGAGAGGAAGCCAGGCAACACAATGTGATTTGCTTCAAGTCTACACAGGTGTGAATTATCTTAATTTATAAAACACTTTATATACATGTTCTCATTTGATCTTCCCAGCAACCTTGTAGGGTAGGCAGTCCTATTATAATATCTGTATGTTATGGTGAAGGGCTTTGCACAACTGGCCCTGGAGTCAAAGGAGAACCTAGATTTAAATCATAATTATGTGATTTAATTCCTTTATGACCCTGGTCAAGACCTAATATCTCTTTGACTCTTGACTCCCTCCTTTGTAAAATGAAGAGGTTGGATTCAATGCCCTCTCATTTCTCTTCCAATGCTAGATCTTTGTTGCCAAATGAACTAATCTATGAATGAATTGCCTGCCTCACTGAGTAGTGGCGAGGAAAGGAATCAGACGCCATACACAAGCCCCAAACTCTGGACAAACCTCTGTTTCCCTCAGCTGGTTCTAAAATAGATGTCAAAAATGCAGTTTGTGATGATTGCATATTCATACAATAGACGATGTAGAGCTGGGACCTCAGCAGACACCTAGTCCATCTTTCTCTTTACAGATGGGGAAACTGAGGCCCAGGGAAGTTAAGTGACTTGGCTAAGGACATACAGGTAACAAGAAGCATAGGCAGATTTTTGGAACAAAATTTTCTGATTCCTTAGCCAATATTCTTAACCGACGAACCATGCTGCCCCTAGATTTGTGCATAGGTTTTCAGCTTAAACTCATCCACCCATCCAACAACTATTAACCACCTCCTGTACGTAGAGCTTTATACTAAGTCTCAAATCATCAGGGAAGATTTTTTCTAGTGATAAAACTCTCATTGAAATGTAAGTGGGAGTGGAAACCACCTCACAGCATTTTAGCCTTGATACCTTAACTAGGTGAGAACATTGCTATTTCAACCAATCAATCATAGGCTTCAGATTAAGTATAAGAAGTCTTTCAAACTGGGGGAGACTGATCAAAAATCACATTTGGATAAGGCTAAGCCAACTTGGTCATGCCCTGGGGATTGTCTATAAGTGTCTATAAGTGAGTTAAGAAGAGGGGTGTTTGGAAAGTTGGAGAAAGCATGAGATTCAGCTAAACTTCTTGAAAAGGAATTGTTCGAAGCTTAGGAGGGAGAGAAGAGGCCTTGACTCTGGCTTCAGCCTCACCTAGATCTTTTTCCTTCTAATGTTCTTTTGGCCAGAGGAGAGCCTTACAAACTTCAAAGGGTCCAGAGGATTGTGGAGTTCTCCTATTTCCATCAGTATCATAGCTGAATGCCTGGGTCTGCTGATGGTGGTTTCTGTAACAGGATCTAAAGGTGTATGAAGTTTACCATGCTTAAGGGGAATTTTTTGAGCACTCCATGAATGGGAGAAAAAGGCACCTAGCAACTCCTTTGCCACGTGCCTCTGGTATGAGTTAGACTCAGTAGCTTCTGAGCTTCCTCCCCACTCCTATTTCCTGTCTGTTGTTATACCTCAGTGTCAGCTCCAGACTCACCTCAAAAACCGTTCAGCTGTAGGATGGCAGTAGAGTTATTCCCCCTAAGGCCAAGTTAGGCAGCCTGGTCCCCAGGGAAGGGAGCCACTTTCTCTTTCTAAGGCCCTTGGAGCTTTTCTCACAATTTTATGAATTAGAATAGGTTTCGGAAGACCCAGATTCCCCACTGAGGAAGGAGTCAGTTTTGCCAAAGGTAATCCTTACCTCAAAGAGGAATTATTTTTCATTTTCATATAATGCTGTTTCCACACTGATTTCATATCAGCTGCCATAATGGGCCACAGGGAGAGAAACAAATATTTCCTGGCTTTGTAATGCAAAAAGCAACCACCAGAGTATCCCTATAGGCAACTACTGCCTAGTGGGGGAAAGGATGCAAACATTGCTCCATGTGACCACTTCCCTGGTAAGGAAGCTGAAGATTGATCTGCTTAAATAGAAGTGGAGGAGGAGGAAGAGGGATTATTGACTTCATAAACTCTCACTGATCAATAGACCAACAAACATTTATCGAGCATCCATTATGAGCTGGTCAGCTGTGATCTAGTGGATTGTTGGTATGCACAGATAATGAAGACAGGTCCCTGGCTTCAAGGAGCTTATATCCTAGTTGGGGAAATAGGAACAATGTGCAGAAAATTTTGGTTAAATATTTAAGAACTAAATAATAAAGGTGTTGAGGATTCCAGAGACATTGTCAGTTGTCAAGTGAGTGGTCCAGGTTCAGTGGTATGAGTTCAAAAGGTCACTCTAAGATGAAGAAAATGAGAAAGTTCTAGGGAGCAAGAAGAATTTAAGTTGGCCCTAGAATTATAGTTAGGATCTAGATGGGGGCCAGAAGGCAAATGGTAGGCTCAGAGCAGGGCTTTGGGCAATAGGAAATATTTAGAGCCTTTTGTTTTTCAGGCTAGCCTTAGATATTTATTAGTTAAGTAACCTTTGGCAAACTAAATTCTTTAACAGGAGCCAAGACATCCTCATCTATCAAGAATGGATGATACTACTTATACTTCCCTAACAGAAAGCATACTGAACTCGAAGCCAGAAGATTTGGATTTGAATCTTTCTTTAGAAACTGCCTGTGTGACTCTGGCAATTCACTTCACTTCTCTAAGCCTCAGTTTCTTCATCTGTAGAGTGGGAATGATAATAGCCCCTAACTCACAGGGTTATTGTGAGAATCAAACAAGATGATGTATACAAGGTGCTTTGTAAGCCTCCGAGTACAAAAAAGTGAATTGTTAATACTGCCTAAAAGGTGGGAGGGAGAGAGGAAGCATCAACAAAACCTAAAATGCACAAAGAAACAACAGAGAATTTGGGAACCCTGAAAAGACCACTTTCTCCATGATGGACAGATAGAGGAGAATAATGGGAGAAATATTTGGAAAAATGAGCTTCCACGGGACACCCACATATTTGCCTTCAGTGACCAAAAGATCACAAGCCCAAATCTTGCTGAATCTTGTCATTTTGAGCTCCACAGCATTTGTTACATCCATCTCCTACTTGCCACTGACACAGCCACTATCTTCATTCCAGCCCTTAGACTGCCTCTCACTGGGAGTATATAATGGCCTCCTAAATAAGACAGGGTGTGGGGAGAATTGGTTCCTTGCGCCTCTCTCCCCTCCAATCCATTGTCCACGCAGCTGCCGAAGGAATTTTCTTAAGGTACAGATCTGACAATGTTATTCCTCTTCCTTATAAATGCCAATGGCTTCCCATAACCTTAGGATGAGATAGAAACTCCTCTTGTATTTGGAGCCCTTCACTGCTGGGCTGCCCCAAACAACCTTTCCAGGTTTGTTGTATGAAATTCCTTCTTGCACTCTATGGTTCAGCCAAACTGGCCTCCCCGTTCTTCCTCACACATAACGTGCCATTTCCCATTTCCTACCTTTGCACAGGCTGCCTGCCTTGCCTTCATCTCTCATCGTCTTTCAAAACTTAGCTCAGACACCATCTCACACCTGAGGTCTTTACTGATTACCCCAGTTGCTAATGCCTCTCCCCCAAATAACATTGTTCTTATCGTGGTGATGAAAGTGCTTTATAAACTATGTTAACACCGATAGGCCATGTTCAGTAGTGGAGAGTACACTCAATTTGAAGTCAGGAAGACCTGGGTTTGAAGCCTTCTTCAGACGTTGTTTATGTGACCCTGGACAAGTCACAACCTCTCTGAGCCTCACTTTTCCTTATTTGTAAAATGGGAATGATAACAGTACCCACCTATATTTTTTGCCCATACTTACATATGTGTATGTTGCCTTCCCCAATGGAACATAAACTTCTTGAGGGAAAGACCATTACACTTTTGTCTTTAAATTCCCAGAGAGTCAGCATGGCATTGTAGTTGGAGAGTTAACCTAAAACGCACGAACACCTTGGTTTAAGTCTCGCTTCTGACACATATTGGCTATGTGACCCTGGTCAAGTCGATTAACCTCTCATTGCTCTAGGTAACTCTTTAAGATCATAAGTTGCAGAGAAAGTGCTGACCTGCATTAGCAGAGGGTGTTTCCTCATTTGGGATTTCCCTATAAATAAAATCACAAATCCAGTCCCTACCTTTTAGTATTCCCAGTGATTGGTACAGAGCCTGGGTCATAGTAAATACATTAAGCATTATTAAAAATAGTTGTTTGTTGAGTGACTAGTTGAATGTATACTGACTCTAAAATCTTTAGTAGGCTGTTCTCATGTGGGATGGAAAAAGTGGCTTTTTATTATTAAATCAGGGCTATTCCTTTTTACTATCCATCCAAAGTAAGGAAACCATTACAATTGCTTTGTGTTTTTCCTTTGTCTCACTGAAATGCCAGAACTTAGAGTTAATGTGTGAAATATATTGCTCAGATGTCACAGCAATCAATAAAAATAACCTATACAAAGCAAGGACCGCTGACTGTTTGCAAGAGGGCTTGAGGGAGGAAGGGAGGGGGAGGACCTTATGTGGACAAATTGAGAGGTGTTTTCCACATCCCCATGATATGTGTCTCACTGATATATAGATTCACCCTAGGGAGCTAATATCCTGATTCCCAGAAGAAATCAAGGGCAAATGGAAAAAACAAATGATATGGCACTATAGGTATGGGAACAAGTAGTAACTGAAATTTGCAAACTAGATGTGTGAAACCTCTTGCCGTCACTCCTGGTGAATTCAGTATTCAAGTTGAGGACCCTTCTAACATCCTTGCCTCCTGATTCATCGACCTTCTCACCTTCCAGAACCTTCATCTCCACTCAACTCAGGCACACTCCAAGTCTGATCCATCATCCCTTAGACCTCACCATCCCTGAAACTGTCCCACTTCCTAGAGCCTGAATTCTGAAAATCCTTCTGATTGGCATTTCCTGTTCTTCCACCTATCAGACTCCACCTCACTTCTTCAGTCTCTCCTTTATCAGGCTCTTCACAAATCCCAATTGTTTGATCCCATCACCCTTATTTCTGGCTTTGCTCTCCCTCTTTCTCAACTGTGTTTGTTAGCAATCTCAACAAGATATTGTCCTTACTCTGGAGTTCTTTGCTCCCTTTTTTCTTGTGTTGCTCCCACCCTGTTAATCCCCAACCATAAGTAGCCTGTTTTATTTGCCTTTTCTTTTCCCCATTTTGATCCACCAAAAGCCCCAAGTCACAAAATCATGCAGACTGGATCCACCATCAGGCCATCATCTAATCTCATCTGGGCCCTTATAGCTCCATGAAGATCCTTTTATTGATCTCTGATTCTCTATTTCTCATTCCACAGTGGCTATTTCTTATCTCTTTTATCAAGCCCCAAACTCTACCTCTAGCTGTGTCTTTCAGTAGATAGCCTCGCCTCCTTTGTTTTTGTGAATGGACATGTATATTGACTTCCCTAAAATTCCTCCACCATTAACTCAGACTCTTCTTTGCTCCAGTCTCATAGAATGAGAGAATCCTCATCCTTAGCAAGGCTCTCTCCACTTATATCCTTGATCCCCTCTCCTTTTTTCCCACTTCCTTCAGGAACCTATCCCATCAATTTTCTTTCTTCCCCCTTAATCTTTAATCTCTCTTGCTGTATATTGATTCTTCTCAGCTCTCTCCAGAAACAAACAGGTCATAGGATCATAGATTTGGAGCCACAGGGGAATTTAGAGACCATTAGTCCTCATTTTATGGATGAGAAAACTGAGGCTTATAGAAGTTAAGTGAATTAACTTAATTAAGTGTTAATTAAGAGTTAAGTGACTTCCAAGGTCACAGAGGTAATAAATGGCAAAATGAATTCAAATACGGTCCTCTGATTGCTTTAGCCAATAATCTTTCCATTGTACCCAGTTTTTCCATATCCTAAAAGCAAACAAAAAAACAAAAACCTATTGGCTCTACCATCCCATCAACCTATCATGGCATACCTCTCCTCCTCTCCACTGCTAAATTTCAAGAGAGAATATGCTACATTGAACAAGTTCCCTCTTCCCTCTATACCTTTTGTATTTCTGTTGTTCTGTCATTTCAGTCATATGTGACTCTCTGACTCCATTTGGAGTTTTCTTGGCAAAGATATAAGAATGGTTAGCCATTCCTTCTCCAGCTCATTTTACAGATGAGGAAACTGAGGCAAACAGGGTTACATGATTTGCCCAGCTAGTAAGTGTCTGAGGCCAGATTTGAACTCTGGAAGATGAGTCTTCCTCACTCTAGAGCTGGCACTGTATCTACCATGACACCTACCTGCTCCCGTATTTCTGTTACTTAAGTTCCAAACCTTAGAGCAATTCGTGACTTTTCTTTTTCCTGCAGACATAATTGTCAATTTTGGCTGACTTTATCTTCACAATATCTATCCCATCAATCTTCTCCTTTGTCCTGCCACCACCTTTGTTGAGTTCCTTATCACGTTTCAATTGGTCCTCATCACTGTTGGTCCTCATCACTATTGCAATAGTCTCCTACCTGGTCTCCCTGCTTCCTTTCCTTATCTGCTTTCCTCCAATCCATCTTCCTAATATATAGATCACATGTCATTCTCCTGATTGAAACATTCAGTGCCTCTGTGCCCTCTCTCATTCTCTCAAACAGATCTATGATTTCACCAATTTGGAAGTCTCCTCCAATGATACAGATTACGACTTATCTGTGCCAGCCCATCCTGTGCTATTCTTTGCCAAATCTTCCATACGTGCATTACAGGAGTCTACTCAATGTGTTGGAGGTTCTCTTTACTTTCTCCTGGCATTTTGAGACCATTAGTGGTGTATTCTGGCTATCTACCTACTATCCCTTACCCCTTTCTTTCCTTTTGATCATGCAATTTCTTCTGGAAATCTTTTACTCCTTTTCTTCTTCAGAGTTCCTTATTGGTTATCTGTTACAGCCTGTTCACATTCACCATCTACCTCTCTTTTACCCTTCATTCATCTTTAGATCTTTGGAGGTAATTGTATTCATTCTATGTCTTTTATTGCTCTCTTTTTAAAATTTAATTTAAATTAAATTTTTAAATTTTATTTAGTATTTAATTTTTCCCAATTATGTGTAAAAACGATTTTTAACATTCATTTAAAAAAATTGAGTTCCAAAATCTCTCTCTCCCTTCCTAGTCCTCATTGAGAAGGCAAGCAATTTTTTGTAGGTTATAGATGTGTAGTCATGCAAAACATACTTTTATATTAATCAAATTGTGAAGAGAAACACAGACCACCACCCCTCCTCTAGAAAAATAAAATTAAAAAAGCATGCTTCGATTTGAATTTAGATTCCATCAGTTCTTTCTCTAGACAGAGAGCATTTTTCATTATGAGTTCTTCAGAATTATTTGGATGATAGTATTGCTGAGAATAGCTAAGTCATTCACAGTTGATGATGGTACAATACTGCTGTTACTATGTATAATGTTCTCCCGGTTCTGCTCATTTCACTTTGTATCAGTTCATGTAAATCTTTTCTGGTTTTTCTGAGAGTATCCTGCTCATCATTTCTTTTTTTGGATGGGGGAAGCCAAGGCAATTGGGGTTAAGTGACTTGCCCAAGGTCATACAGCTAGTGTCTCAAGTGTCTGAGGCTGGATTTGAACTCAGATCCTCCTGACTCCAGGGCTGGTACTCTACTCACTGTGCCACCTAGCTGCCTCATGCTCATCATTTCTTATAGCAAATAGTATTCCATCATAATTATGTACAGCAACTTGTTCAGCTATCCCCCAACTGATGGGCTCCCCTTCAATTTCCAATCCTTTGCCACCAAAAAAGTTGCTATAGATATTTTTGTATGTATAGGTACTTTTATTTTTTTTAAAGCTCTTTGGGATACAGACCTAGTAGTGGTATTGTTGGGTCAAAGGCTATGGTTTTATAGTGCTTTGGGCTACAGAATGGTTGAATCAGTTTACAACTGGATTAGTGTCTCAGTTTTCCAATATCCCCTTTTTGTCATTTTCCTTTTTGACCACATTAGCCAATCTGATAGATGTGAGGTAGTACCTCAGAACTGTTTTGATCTGCATTCCTCTAATCAATAGTCATTTATAGCTACATTTGTGATTAAAGCTATAGACAGCCTTGATTACTTTGTCTGAAAACTGCCTGTTCATATCCTTTGACTATTTTCTGATTGAAGAATGGCTTATTTTTATAAACTTGACTCAGTTCTCTATTTGAGAAATGAGTACTTTATCAGAGATACTTGCTGCAAAAAATTTTTCATAGTTATGGTTACCAACTGTATTTCCCTCCATCCTATTTTCTCCATTCTATTCTCTCTCTCCTTTCACCCTGTTCATTCTCAAAAGTATTTTGCTTCTGACTACGGCCTTTCCCAATCCACCTTTCCTTCCATCATCTGCCACCATACTTCTTTTATCCCTTTTCCCTCCTCCTTTCTTGTAGGATAAGATAGATTTCTATACCCAACTGAGTGTGTATGTTATTCCCTTTGAGCCGATTCCAATGAGAGTAAGGTTCGAGCATGTCCCTGCACCCATATGTCCTCTTACCCATCTACCTTGAAAGCTCTTTCATGTGAAATGATTTACCCCCTTCTACCTTTCTCTTTCTCCTTCTTCCACTACATTTCTCTTTTTTTTTACTCCCTACTTTTATTTTTTTAAATATCATTCCATCATAGTCAATTCACAACTGTGTCCTCTGTCTATGTACACATCTTATAACTGCCCTATTAATGAGAGTTCTTGGGAGTTACAAGTAGCATCTTCCCATGTATGGGAATGTAAACAGTTTAGCTTTATTGAGTCCTTGTGATTTCTCTTTCCTGTTTATGTTTCTATGCTTCTTTTGAGTCTTGTATTTGAATGTTGAATTTTCTATTTGGCGCTAGTCTTTTCATCAGGAATACTTGAAAGTCCTCTATCCACCCCACCGAAGGATTATACTCGGTTTTGCTGTGTAGATAATGCTTAGTTGTAATTCTAGCTTCTTTGCTCTCCAGAATATCGTATTCTAAGTCCTATTATTCTTTAATGTAAAAGCTACTAAATCTTCTGTTATTCTGACTGTGGCTCAATGATGTTTTAATTGTTTCTGCCTGCTTGCAGTATTTTCTCCTTGAGTTGAGGAGCTCTAGAATTTGGCTTTAATATTCTTGGGAGTTTTTATTTTGGGATCTCTTTCAGGAGGTGATTGGTGGAGTCTTTCAATTTCTATTTTACCTTCTGATTCTAGAATAATTTTGTGGAAGATGAGATGAAGGCTTTTTTTTTCAGATCATGGCTTTTAGGTAGTCCAATAATTCTTAAATTATCTCTCCTAGATCTATTTTCCAGGTCAGTTGTATTTCTGATGAGTTATTTCACGTTTTCTTCTTTTTTTCCATTCTTTTGATTTTGTTTTATTGCTTCTTAATGTTTCATGGAGTCATTAGCTTTGACTTGCCCAATTCTAATTTTTAAGGAATTATTCTCTTCAGTGAGCTTTTGTATTTCCTTTTCCATTTGGCCAGTATTGCTGTTTAGGGAGTTCTTCTCTTAAGTGAATTTTTGTATTATCTTTTTCCATTTGGACAATTCTGTTTTTTAAGGCATTTTTCTCTTCATTGGATTTGCGTGCCTCTTTTATCATTTGGCCTCTTCTGTTTTTTAAGTTGTTATTTTCTTCATTTTTTGTGCCTCCTTTACTAAGCTGTTGACTCCTTTTTCACAGTTTTTTCATCACTCTCATTTCTTTTCTCAATTTTTTCTCTACCTATCTTATTTATTTTTCGAAATCTTTTTTGAGCTCTTCCATGGCCTGAGACCAATTAACATTTTTCTTTGAGGCTTTGGATGTAGCAGTTATAACTTCGTTGTCTTCTGAGTTTGTATTTCTTGATATTCCCTGTCATGATAGTAACATTCTATGGTCAGGATCTTTTTTAGTTGTGTGCTCATTTTTCTAGCCCATTTTTTGACTTTTAACTTTATATTAAGGTTGGGCTTTACTCCTGAGATGGAGGAGGCATTGTCCCAAGCTTCATGTTTTTTGCAATCTGTTTTCAAAGCTAATTCTGGAGGTCTGTAAGCTTTCTGTTCCTCCAAGGTAGTATGGTCTAAGGAGCAGTGTGTTTTCTACTCTCCTGGCCTCTGCTATGGTCTGTGAATAACCACAGGCATTCTTTTCTGTCTTGGAACTGTGAACAGGGTCCCCACTACCCTGCAGTAACAAGCTCTGGTGTGCTAGTGTTCCTCCTCACCCTGGGATTGCCACTCAGATCCAAGTTTGGGCAATGCAATAGAGTCCTGTGCTTAGGACCAGCAAAGAGACCCCTGCAATCTCCTCAAACCCCCTTTTCCATCAGTGGGCTGAGAGCTTCTGAAGCAGCTGCTGCTTCTGCTGATTGAGCCACCCTCTAAGGCCTGCTCCTGATTTCCTGAGGCACAGCCTCCTTTGGCATGGCCTGTATCCCACTCTCACTCTGGTGTGACTGACCTTCCTGCCAACCTTCTAAGTTGTTTTGGGCTGGGAAATTTTTCCACCCTGTCCTTTTGAGGGTTCTGCGATGCCAAAATTAGTTTTGAGGCATTATTTAAAATTGCTTGGAGGGGAATTTGAGAGAGCTCAGGAGTGTCCCTGACTTTTCTTCACTATCTAGGCTCTGCCCACCTATTCTGTGTCTTGCTTCCATGTAGAAACCCTGGTAGCAAACTTGAAGTTAGTAAAAGAGCTTTGCCCCTCTTCCTTTTGTTCCTCTTTATTCCCTATAAAATAAAATACAAATTCTTTACGTTGCTATTTAAGTTTACTCACAATTCTCTCTAACCTACTTGTCCAGGTACATTCTGCATTCTTTCTCATCATATACTTTCTATTTCTGCCAAAGGAGCACTACCTAACCCCATATTGTGTCCTGCAGCCTCTCATGTCCTATGGAGGCTATGCCCCATCTCCTCATCTCTGCTTGTTGAAAAACTTCAAGGCCCAGCTGAGGTATTATCTTTGCTATGTAGTTTTCCTTGATCTCTATCAGCTGAAAGTGATTTCTTCCTTTAATTCTCTTAGAGTCCTTTGTTTAACTTTTTCTCTCTCTCATAAAGTTTTGTCTTGTATTATATTTATTTGTCTCATTTCAGTTGAAGGTTGAGAAGTAAACCCTTCCCCTTCCCCTATTTCTCCTTCCCTGTCACTATTTCTCCTTAAATCCACATAACATAATTTCCCAGGCACATTACGGGAAGTTGTTTCTTCACTGCAGCAAGACAATCTATTTACTCATCCCTAACTGATTCTCTATTCCGCTTCTCAGAACAGAACAAAACCTTCTTTTCTCCCCTCTAGTTTCCCACACCACCTCTCCCCTACCATCTCAACAAAAACCTTTACTTCATACTGTTTCGTTGTTCACTTGTGTCCAATTCTTTGTGACTCCATTTGGGGTTTTCTTGGCAAAGATCTTGGAGTAGTTTGCCATTTCCTTCTCCAACTCATTTTGCAGATGAAACTGAGGTAAGCAGGGTTAAATTGCTTTGCCCCAGGTTGCACGGCTAGTAAGGGTCTGAGGCCAGATTTTAGCTCAGGAAAATGAGTCTATCCACTGTGTTACCTAGCTTCCTGCTTCATACTGAGGGTCAATTAACTCTGAGCTCCCTCTTCTTCCTTGCTCTACATCTCAACCCCTCCATATCATTCCCCATTCTTTTTTATACTCCACTCTCATGTGAAGGGGTGGCCCTTTTCTTCACCAAGGCCAACCACTTTATGCTTGTCTCTTTCCCTCCCTTCCAGTAGATTGCCACCACTCTCACCCTCTTTGCCTAATCTTCAATTTCTCTCACTGGCTCAATCCATGTTTGTCCCTCCATCATTAAGAAAAAAAAACCCCTCATTTGACCCTCCTTTCCACCTCAAACTGTATGTCTCTTTTTTCAGATTAAAACTCTCAGAAAAAGGCATTTTCTCTCCCTTCATTCCTTCACAACTCCTTGCAATCCGTTTTCCCATCTCCCCACTTAACTGTGTTGGTCGTTATGGTTATTATTATTGCTGTTTTTCCTGTTATGGTTGGTCACCATTGAATATTCACTGTCTATGACTCTATAGATTCTGAGCCAACATTACATCAGAACAATTTGATTCCATGGCACGGATTATTTTCAAGTTGCAATGTAGCCTAACCTGAGATTCTTCATGCATCAACATATATCTCAGAAAAGAACTTTAATAAATGCTAACAACATGTGAACAGAATTCTCAAACCTTTGGGTAGATGATAAATTTTCCATTTGAGCATTTGAGAGAGAGGGTGCTTAGAAGCTAAAGTGATGAACCCGAATGTACCCTTTTGGTGTTAGTTTGTTGAACTCCCATTTGAAGCCCTGGGAACCCCAAGATCCCAGCATGGAATAGGTACAAATATTGCCCAAAAGGCCCTTCGGTCTGCAGATCAACCAAGGGACTTCCGTATACGAGTTCAACTTCATGAACTTGGGCCAAGTGTTATAAATTCACTTGGCCAACATTTGTTAAGCACTAATAATGTTTACGTAATAGTATTAAGGTAATAGGAATATAAAATTCAGCAACAAAAGTGGAAATAGTTCTTGCACCCAGGGAGCTTATATGTAAGGGTTGTATCATGATACAACATGCATACAGATTAAAGAAATAAAGATTACGTACAAAGGAATGGAGGAGAACACAGAGAAGGGGTGTGGTGGGAGTTAGGAATGGCCTAATGGGAGTTCGACTGAGCCCTTATACTTCAAAGGGTCCCAAGAGAGGAGTTGTGAACTGTTTATTTTGCCTTTGTGAAGATCTGAACAATTTGGCTTAGGCTCCTAGGACTCAGACATCCAACGTAGTTGGAAAGGATGGGAAGAACAGGTTATCAAAGTCATCTGGCTTGAACTTGAGTCACTCAGAACTGGATTTGGTCACAGGATGTGCCGAGTTGCACTTTCTTTAATCAGAAAGGCTGGTGGAAACCCTTTCTATGCATAACTTTTATTCACAGGCTCCTATCTCAGGGGCTGCAGCTGGCTAATGCCTTCTTTGCCAGGAAGCTGTGACCAGGAAGTGATGACAAAGCTCCCAATGAGTGTGTGAGCTGTGTGTCCACTGTAAACAACCACCATCTGAGAGCCTGGGAGGGAAAGGAGGTAGGGGTGGGGTGAGCTACCTTTGAGCTTTCTGAAGCAAACTGCTCTGCCTTTTCTGTTGGACGATTGGAATACCTGATTATGTCTTTTGGCTCAGGACATCTCCCCACCAAGACCCCAACTCTTTGCTTTTGGATCTTTTTTGTTTTTTTCACCCAAATGCCACCTTAAAACCAAGAACTTACAACCCATTTAGTGTTTTAAGAGAAAGAAAAAAAAGAGAAAGAGGAAAAGAAAGAAAAAAGAAAGATAGAAAAAATAGATAAAGAAAAAGAGAGAAAAGAGAAAGAAAAAGAAAGAGAGAAAAAGAAAGAAAGAGACAGAGAGAGGGAGGGAGAGAGGTAAAGAGGGAGGAGGGGAGGGTGGGGGGGTGCTCTTTCATAAGAGTCCATATGAAGCCATTTTTTTCTCCATAGGTCTCAGGCATACAAGAGCTAGCATTTTACCACTTTACCTAGATCCCCATCTCCTGCCTTCCTTGGCTTCTTCCAAGTCCCAGCTAAAACCTACCTTCTATGACAAGCTTTTTCCACTCCCTTAATGCTTGCACTTTCCCTCTGTTGATTATCTCCCATTTATCCTGTATACATCTTATTTGTACGCCATTGTTTGCACATTGTCCCTCTCCCCCATTAGTCTATGAATTCCCTGACAACAAGAAAATGCTATTTTTTTGCTCTGCTTTTGTTTTGTTTTTGTTGTTTGCTTTGTGTCTTCAGTGTTATGAGAGAAATATCTCCTCTCTGGGTTCATGTGACAGGTTACTGCTTCCAAAATATATTTACCACAACACGGAAATTACAGAGGTAAAAAACCTAGATTTTATTATTATGCTCAAGCATAGGTTCCAGCCTCAGATGAAACCTGAGCCCTGATTAGGAATCTAACAAGGCTTTTTATAGGCAAAATCATGTCAGAGTGACAGAGAAATAATTCATTTACATATTGCAATCTTATACATTCCTCTTAGCCCATAAAAGTTAAAGAAAGGGTAGATTTCATCATCCTAGGTGTCCTTCAATGTCATAAAACTTAGTTAAACAGAGGCATAATCTCATACATGCCCTAAGGAAACAAACTTCATCAAATAAACTCTACCGGTAAACTAAGTCAGGTTACAGATTAAACTACATTTAGAAGGTTCACAAATAGGCCAAAGAGTCAGGGACAGTTGAGATTCTTCCTTCAACTTCTTATCTAAGGAATGTTTAAGGTTCTGAGTAAATTTTCCCATCTGCTAGGACAGGTTTTGGTCAGGTGAGGTTAATATTAACTGAAAATTGCAGGAAGAATAAAAGAATGGGAAAAATTCCCATAACATCAGTGTTTAGCACGATGCCTTATATATATAGTAATTAATAAATACTTATTGACTGCCTGACTAGTAAAGCCCCTCTTCTGGTACTTCTTACAAGAGTTTGTGGAAGAGGGCCTTAGCATATTCAGAGGCATGCTAGACTGGGTTCCCAGTTATGGAGTCCTTCACAAGCCAGGTGATTTGGGAAGAGATCCTTTTTCCCTTTGTTTTCCTCTTTATCCAGAAGAGTAAATATTTCAAAGACTGAATAAGAGGAAAACAAACAGTTTACAACCCATGAACACACCATTAAAAATACCCTCTAGTACACAATAATACCTGACTTTTACATACCCTCTCATTTCCAAAATGCTTTCTGTCCCTTGAGGAAAATTTTATAGATGAGGAAACTGAGGTTGAGAGAACTATGAATCATGGGTTTAGAATTGGAAGAGATCACCACCCTCATTAAAAAAAAGGAACATGAAGGCTCCCTCAGAGGTTCCCAAACATGTTTGGCTTACTGCTTTCTTTCAAAATAAAAAATTACCTACTGCCCCACTTTAATCTTTTAACTTTTTTTTTTTTTGAAATTTGTGTCATTTCAAAAAAAATGTAAGATATATTTTAAAATGACATCTTAAATTTAACAATTTATTGTAAATTTTTGGCTTTTTCCTACATTGAAATTTTGATGATGCGGTATTACATCATGTAACCATATTATATCATATTGTAAACAAGTCACTACATGCACATACTCGTGCAGATGCATGCTGGACTTCTCACTTGCCAACACTTGCTTGTTAGGACCTGTCAGTGGACTTGACCATTGATGGGTTATAACTTGCATTTTGTGTGTTTATTTGGAAAATAATGTAATCACTGTGACTTTAACCCTGTTACACAACAGATGAAACATGTATGAATGAAGGGTTTTTCAAAATTTTCTTCTCTTCTTTTTTTTCTTTATGCTTCCACTGTCTCCTTATTTTTATTCAATGCCCCCCAGTTGCACCCCACCCCGGGATTGTTCCAGCACCCCCCCACTGGGCGGCATTGCTCACTTTGGGAAGCTATAAGAAGAAAATTTTGGTTGGGAATTGTAAAAAGCCAGGGATGCCAGGAGATTGAGATCTAGGCTCGGTGCTAGCTGCTGTATATCTCAGCCATTTGAAATGACTTGTGTACTTACTGTGGGAAGCAGTTTAGAACTCAGAAAGTCAGGAAACAAGCATTTATGAGCACTAATTATGTGCCAGGCACTGTCCTTAGCCCTTTACAAACATTAGCTCATTCAGTACTCCACAACAACCCTGGGAGGTAAATGCTATGATACCCATTTTACAACTGAGGAAACCAAGGCAGGGAGGTTAAGTGACTTGCCTAGAGTCCCATAGATAGTCAGAGTCTGAGGTCCTATCTGAACTCAGGTCTTCCCGACTCTAGGTCCGGGGCTGTGTCGTAGCTGCCCCACACTTTCCATTGAACTGCCTTACTTATTTTATAGATCTCTTCTGATGGATCTGTTCACAGCTACACAGCTAGTGAGTGTTAAATGCTGGATTTAAATCCAAATCTTTCATGACTTCATACCAAGGTCTTTTTTACTCCTTCTCTGATCTCTTTGTTGATATAAAACCTTCAAACCATTTTGATGTTAATTCTGGGGTAGATCAAACATTTGCCTCCTTCTCGTCCCCTTTTCAGGTCCATAGCTGTACCAGGTGGCTAGGTCTTCAGAGTGTTATTTACATCAACAATGTCCAAAGAAACGCCTTCTCAGAATGAACCTCGGAAATTATGCTACATAGGGTTGAGAAGAAATTGGACAAAACGAGGAGTTTGTTCCTCAATCTGCCATCAGTCTGCACCCCGAAGCTTGAGATTTGATTATCTCTCTTAAAAAAAACTTAATCATAAAATGCTATTGTTAACCATCAAATTACCCATCTTCTTTCTACTTCATGGCTACAATATTTAATTCTATAGTCTCTGAATTCCACAGGGTGACTCCATGCTGTGTGATTAAGTATTAATTAGCTGATATATGTAAAGTGTTTGAAGATGAAAAGCATGAAGTGCTAGTAGCATCATCTTTATCATCAACTTCATTAGACTTTGTTTGGCTTCCATTTACCTGCAATTAACTTGTTCCTCCATTAGAGCACTTCCAAAGAAACGGAAGCATCCCTGTTCCTTGTCATCCTGTCACTGTCATCTTTACCAACAAACCTTAGACCTGCTGAGACTTTTCCTGAATAGAGGATTAGCAGACATCTGGGTTACAGTCTTACTTCTCCTAGTAATTAGCTGTAAGGGCTTAGGTAAGTCACAAACCACGTCCCTCAACATTCTTCAAAATGGAGGTGTTAGACTAGAAAACCCCCAAGGTCTTTCAAGCTCAAAAATGAGAATTCTACAAAAAAATAATAAAACGTATAGGGAGATTTGCATCAACAGTCTTTATCGCTCTTTCCTTCCACACAGCCCCAGAAAGTACAACTATAGGTAGTGCGGCGGATAGAGCACTGGGCTTGGAATCAGGAAGACTCATCTTCCCGAGTTCAAATCTGGCCTCAGATACTTACTTATTGCTGTGTGACCCATTTAACCCTATTTACCTCATCTGTAAAATGAGTTAGAGAAGAAACTACTCCACTATCTTTGCCAACAAAACCCCAAAATGGGGCACGGAGAGTTGGATATAGCTGAAACAACTAAACACCGATAACAAGAAGGAACTTTAAATAGGCCATTTTCCATCAGGTATAACTCAAAAGTGTTCGTATATTTCCCATATAGCTTTGGTATACTCATGTATTTGACTGATGTTGTCTTAAATGGCCTCGGAGAAGGCCAGGATGAGTGGGTGCTGGATGAGGTGCTGAAGTAAACCTATCCTTTGGCTCTGCATCTGTTATGGAGTCCTATGCCTTGGACGCTCCACTTCCTATCTCACCCAGTCTGCCCATGTTGTGTCTTTAATAATAATAACAACAGCCATAATAAAACATTTATAGGACACTTTAAGTTTTGTAAAACACTTTCCACATATCTCCTCATTTGATCCCCATGATAACCCTTTGAGGTAGGTGCTATTAGTATCCTCCTCTTACGGATAAGGAAACTGAAGCAAACAGAAGTTAAGTGAATTATTCAGAGTCACACAGCTAGTAGAGGAGACACTTGAACTCTTTCCAGAATGCTGCCTAATAGGATTAAGAAAGCTAGAAGATGAGCTGAATTGGGTTGGTAAAGGAAAGGCTGAGCTTCCTCTAGAGAGAGAGATTTTGCAGAGAAGAGTTTAGCTTTGACAGATTTATACTTAGCCAAGGCTAGTTTACGATTAGATTCAGGGTCCAGTAGAGTTTCTAAATTAGGATCATCCAATTCAGAAAGCACCTCTTCTGTACAATGGTGGGATAAAAACACAGAAAGGAAGGATCTTACTATTAGGTGAACACAGTATGTACACAAATATTTGATAGAGAGATAGTAATAAATGTAAGCATAGAAATATTATATATGTAAGTAAATATGTACTGTATATGTAGGGGGTATTAACAACTGGGGAGAGACCAGAAAAGGCTTTTTATAGGAAATAGTACTTAAACGAAGCCTTGAAGGTAGCTAAAAATTGCAAGAATAAAAAGTGAGACGTTCCAGGCTTGATGGACAGCCTATACAAATGCTAGGAGATGGGACATTGAATGTTCAACATATGGAAGAGCAATAAGCCAGTGTGGCTAGAATTTAGAATGTGTGAGACAGAGTTAAGTGAAATAAGTCTGGAAATACAATCTGGAACCCAATTGTGAAGGACATTAAATGTCAAACAAAGACGTTTGCACTTAGCCTGGATAGGCATAGAACTTAGGGCCTGAGGTGACTGTCTACTCTATTTGAACTAATTTTACATAAAAAACCTAATACTGATTGTGCTGTTACCTCCCCCCCACCCCCCAAAAAACCTTTCAGTTCCTATTGGTTCCTCTCTCCTTTCCTCCCTAGACACCTCAATTTACAGATGAGAAAACTGAGCCCCAGAAAGGCAACATCTCATTCAAGATTAAACAAGCCAGGTTGCCTCTTGCCTCTGGTTCTCATCCTTGTTTAAAATCATTATCCTCCTGAGCAATACCAGTAGTCTCTAAAGTGGGCTAGGGGGCATGTCATCTCAGGAAGGGCCTACATTGGCCATAAGGGTATGTGATCAACCAATCCAAAGGTAATAAGAATAGTGACATTTCACCCTCACTATAATAGCCCATCATGGGGCTCATCTCCAATGCAACCATACGTACTCTTTCCTCCAACATTTCTCCACTCTGCACCCCACTTCTGCTATGGAAGCTCCTAATATTCCTCTTCTGAGTCAGATGTCTTCCTTTTAGAGATGTTATAACCTAATAAACTCAACCCACAGTAGCTCCTGAAGGTTCCACTGGGAAAATTTTGCACTCTCTCCCTATCCCCATTCACCTAGCAGCTCTTGCAGGCAGCTTTCAGAGATCCACTTGACCTTGGGGGAAGTGGCTGGTCATCAAGAGTCCCATCCTTTCAGATTTGGGAAGGACACAGTGAGACATAGGCATCGAGTAGGCATGGCTGGATTATGATCTGGATCACAGATATTATGATATTATTATCCCCTCCCAAAGCCACTCCTCTTCCAAACTTTCAGTCACTCAAATTTCTCAACCTCGATGTCATTTTTATTACTTCACTCTCTCCTCATTCCACACATGCAGTCACCAGATCTTAGTGAGTCTACCTCCCCATGTCTCCTATCTACCTCCTTCTCTCCATTCATCACCACTCACCTGGGCTGTTCCAATAGCCTCCTAGTGACCCTCTCTGCATCATCTCTTCCCTCCAATTTATCCTCTACACGGCTACTAATGGCATTTTCCTAAAATACAGGTCCAACTGGGTCACTCCCCATATTTAATAAACTCCAGAAGTTCCCTATTACCTATAGGATAAAAAATTATTTAGTATTTTTAAATTTATTTTTATTTATTTAAAATTTATTATATAATTTTGTTTAATGTGTAAATTTGTTAATATTTGTGGTCTAATTGTATGATATCCATAATTATTAGCATAGTAGTATGCATATATTATATATAGTAAATATATGTAGACACATGGCCCTGTCAGTGAATATGTGTGTGTATGTGTGTACATGAATATACATACACATACTTATATACATATTCATATTTTTTATTGATGAGGCAAAGTATTATTATACCACTTGCTTGGACCATACAACCTCCATTTCAGTTTCCATTTCTTTATCTTTAAAATGAATGTAATGGCATTGACTTATTTCTGAAAGAGGATTGCAGGCTTGATTAATCTATGCTAATAGGACTTCTGAACTTCTCAGACCAAAAGCAAAATGGGAGTACAAAGGATCATTTTTAGCATCTTGGAATTTCTTGTTAAAATTGCTATTGTTTTGTGGTTTTGCTTTTAAATTCATCAAGAAATTCATTTTTTCCATAAAGTCTCCCAATCGTCCAAGCCCACAAAGATTTCTCCCTTCTCTGAACTCTTACTGAACCATTTATTTAGTACTTTAGCATTTGCTAACCTGTGTTATTAATTACCTTCTTACAAATATAGCCCCAAACTTTTCCCTAAATCTGGTTTATATTAAAAATCTGACTGTACTCTATAAGCAGTGCAACTTTTCAGTGTATATATATACATATGTATACATGTGTGTCATTGTATATATATAATATGCTCATGTATATATTTTATGTATATATGTGTATACATTGTTGGCACATATATCATATTTTTATACACTTGCATATGTTGTTGATACACATATATAGGTTTAAATTGTTGATATATATAT
>CM053623.1:394809220-394829285 GCA_028646595.1 Phalanger gymnotis
CCAGCTTGTAAACCCAGATGCTAAGACTTTGTTGAACTCTGGTAACTATGTATTGGTATTTGAATCAGACAAGGTCTGTCTGTCCATGTTTGTAATTTGTTTGTATTTTGTTCTGAAGTTCAGAGTGCTGGCTTTTTTCCCCTGAACTAAGTGAATGATATTTGTGTGCTGAATTAAAGTAAGCTTGCCAATCCCTTAACCTTGCTCTCCTTATTAAGGCAGATCAAAAGAACTTGGGCTTTCTGGCTGTCCAGCAACTTTCTGGGTGCTGGCTGTGGGTGGATCTTTCCCCCCCATAGAAGCTGCTAGCCAGATTGTGGAAACACCCATGTGACCTAGAATCATCACAAAGAGGTGACTTAAACCCACATGGTCTAAAAGCCTCTGATTCCCAAACATGTCACTCAGGTGTAAACTAGGCCCACCCCTGAGGCAATGAGGCCACCAAGGACTCCCAAATCTAATCAAGGAAACAAAGGCCAAACTCTTCAAGGGCACTTGGTTGAACTGAGTGCTAAGAGCCTATTTTGTTTACCAACACATTTTCCCAGGGATTCATTCCTCTGATAACAACCTTTATGCAGTTTCTCCTTTATTTATGATCCATTGCAGCCTATTCATGGCCACCACATTGCATTGGGTGTGCACTTTTTGCATTATATTCGATTTCATTTCTTCATATACAGTAGTACTCAACAACACACATCCATATAACACTACTTGAAGAACATAGGTCTTTAAAATAGGCTTTTGTTTTAGAGAGAAGCTTAGTTTAAGTAAAAGCATCGGACAGTTTCTTACAGGCAATCTAGTTAATGTTCTTCCTCCTGCTCAAAGCTGTGCCCAGACCATTATTTGTTTCCAAGGTCTGTTGAAGATATAGTTACTAATTGGTGAGCTCTTTTGGCAGTCTAATCCAACTACACATCATAATCCTAATTAGATGTTTCCATGACCCTAATTTGAGCTTACTGCCTGTTTCGTTTTTTAAGTAAGCTAAGAATAGTTTTTCCATTTAAGTGCTATAGTATCAAAAACCCTTGGTCTAGACAAAGGGTATTCTTCATCCAGTTTGTTTTTCCTGTGTAGCTAGCTTGACAAAACACTTTTAAACTAATTATAGAATAAATTAAGGAAGTTCTTCAATATTTTAGGGCCTGATACACTCAACACTGAAATTTACAAATAAGAACATCTAGTGACCTCACTATTTATAGGGAAAGTTTTTTTTTTTTCCATTTGAATGCTGTGCTGGGCATTTTTCATAATATTGACAAACACCTTTAGTGAGTATGCTTATTCCTGTTTTATAATGCATTTGGTATTAATTAACAGAGGGTTGTAGAACAAAATTATCCCTATCATTCTATCTTCTAAGAACCTTGTATGCTTTTGCCACATATAGGGGAGGCACTACTTTGGAGCAGGGACTCTAAAGCAGAATAATTCTCCATTTGATAAAATTTTAATAGTTGATAAGCACTGTGGGAATCTTGTTTTTTTTTTGCATTTTTCATTCAATTACATGAATATAAAGATGTGATCAGCTCTAGAGCAGCACTCGCGGAAGCACGTCTGTTTCATTCTCAAACCCTTGTTAAACATGCTCTTGATGCTGCTTTAAGTTATGCCAACACAAAGTAGTCATTCAACAAACATTTATTAAGCTCTTACTACATTTCAGGCACTGGGCAACTGATACAAATAGAAAAAGAAAGATAGTTCCTGCCCCTGAGGAGCTTACAATCTAACAGGGAAAACAACACAAAAAAGGAAGTCGAAAAAGGTTTGGGGAAGGAAGGTAACTGGCACAGGGGCAGGATGGTGAAGTCCAAAGATGATGGAGATACAACTAGCCTGGGCATCCTTCTTAAATGAAGGTTTTGGAAGGACAACCTTGATAGGGGTAGGACCTAGAGACAATATCTTAATTCAGATGAGTAACTTAAATGTTGAGAATTTCAAAGTTATGGGTCACACATTTTTGAATGGGAAGAGGTGCATTTTTATCACATTCATTTACTCATTCTATAAATTTTCATCAAGACCCATCATAGCCAAAGCATTTAAATTAGTACAGATATGTAGTAAGACATAATTCCTACTTTTAAGGAGTTTATGGTCTAAGATGATAGAGGAAGAATTTATAACAAAAATGAGAGTTTAGATGAGGAAGAGATTTCAGACAACTAGTAGGGATGGAGGTGGTGGGGCAGGTTTGGTGGAATAAGTGAATTTTGACCAGGACCTTGAAACATTGGGAGAAATCTGTTAAGTTGAGGTAATGGCAATAGGTAAGGTAGGCATTCTAAGCAGATAGCACAATTGAAGGAAAGTCTCAGAGATGGTTAATTCATATTTAGGAGATAATTAAGAGATAGTTAAAAAGCAAGGTTCATGTAAAGAAGTAGTTTAATATAAGATAGAAAAAGTAGGTTGACATAAAATTGTGGAGGGCCTTGAATAACAACAGACTAAGGAGTTCGGACTTCATTCCATAGGCAATAGATATTTATAGATTTTTGAGGGAGAAAAGTGGTGTAAGGAAAAGGTTATTTAAGCATCCCTCAAATCATATCCCATGGAGCTATATAGCAAGTATTATTTACTGAGTTAAATGTTGCTTCTGACAAAAAGGATAACATTCCAGTTCGGGGCAAGTTGTACAGCTGACACATAGCAGTGCTTGTAAATTCCATTCTCTCTAGCTGTGGACTCCATCCAATGATGGGGCAGAGCCAAAGCAGACACCAACAGGCTCTGAAAACACCAAAGTATTAGCACCTAGTACAATAACTGATCATTAAGTTAACTCCCCAGTAATTAAAAATGAGTTTATGTTGTTGTTTTCAGTCAATTCTCTGAAAACTGGGGCATGTGCCTGGTTTTAGAAACTACTTCCATCAAAAGGGCTTTTATTTTTTATTATTTTAAATAACTGATATCATTCCAAAGAAATCTAAAAACTTTTAACTCTTAAAGAGCACACTTTACTGACTGTTAAGAGATATTAGTGACTGTTGGTGACTGGAAGTCAAGTGTTTCAAGAATCAATGAAGATAATAAAACAAATCAGTCACACTAAAGTCCCAAGTAAAGTGTGGTTAAAAAATATTCTTAGAACTGATGAATTATTCTTAAAAATACTTTAATTAATGACCAGGTAGGCAGCACAGTGGATAAAATGCCAGGCCTGGAATCAGGAAGAACTGAGTTCAAATCCAGCCTCCAAGACTTAATACCTGTGTGACCCAAAGCAAGTTACTTAACCTTGTTTACCTCAGTTTTCTCATCTATAAAATGAGCTAGAGAAAGAAACTTCAAAGCACTCTTTGCCAAGAAAACCTCAAATGGGGTCATGAAGAGTCAGACACAACTGAAAAGACTAAGCAACAATACTCAGAAAACAAAGACCTTCACAAGAACCTGGTGGCTGGAGGGTTATTATTGATTCATCTACAATACAAGATGGGTTTCTTAAAATTGAAAGAAGAGTAAGAACATCAATAAAAAAATGTTTCTATTACTAGAAGAAAAAAAAATTTGCCATCGTCAAAACAATACAAAGACTGGAGTACTAAAGATTGGGAAAAAGTAGTATTTTACTGATAAAATTAACTTTTCATTCCAGACTATGCCAAAACCACTGCCAAAAGAATTTCAAGTATACTTGGTCCTATTTAATTGACTAGAAGTAGAACTTTTGCAGAATTGCAGAAATTCCCCAAAAAAGAGATGAAATACCACAGCACTATCTTGTATTATGTTACACATGACAAAAAGTCAATAAATTTATCCAAGATATGTAGGTATACCTGCTTCAATAGCCTGGTGATCAGATTAATTTAAATGTCATTAGAAAGCTTTGGGCTAGCATCAAGCCTAGACTTGTAAAAATGGACTATTCATAAAAAGTGTGTTTAATATCCAATATGATATGTGGTTTTGTGATAAAGAATTAAAGAATGTGTCAAAATCTTGTGAATATGATACTAAATCACAAGAATTAACTGTAGCAAAAAGCCATGCATATTAAAAGTTATTTGAAGATGCAAAAAGTTTAAAGGTTTATTGTAGAATAAATTTAATTATTGCATGTGTTTCAATCAATTCACCTGTCAAATATTTTGTTTGCTTTTATGCTTCCTCCTGAGTTCTTGGCATATTCAGGACAGTTGAGATTATTCTCTGAATCCTTTCTGGACAGGTGATTGCTACTATATTTCATAGAATATTAAAGTTGGAGGGGAAATCAGAGATAATAATTCCCTCAATAACATCCCCAAAGTAAGCAATAGACATCTATATGAAGACTTCCATTGATTGAGAATCTGCCAAAGACATGGCTCCAGCCCTCAAAGAACTTGCAGCCCACCAGGGAATTATGACACACACATGGACAATTATAGAGTTGCTAAATGAGATCCAAAAGTCCTTATTTCCTGGAGGAGAGGGGAACCATCAGTAACATCAGGCATTTGGAACTCCCAGAGGGAAAAATGTCTTAACTATGTCTTTCTTAGTTTTAGGCTACTGCTCCCTAAATAAACTCTTCTCCCAGCACATGCATGGATCATGTCCACCACTAAATGCAACTCTTTATGCCATGTAGAAACAGGGAGGGTGACTTCCACTGTCCCTCTTCCAGCAAATCCAAGGAATAAAAGCTGCTAACAAATGGATCTTGTTAGGCTGCTGTCAAGAACAAGATTTTTATCAAGAATGTTGTTTTTTTGAAGACACCAGAATAATTTCCTCCTAATAAATTTCCATCTTATCCAAAGAAGTTGAGCGTCTGCCAGGAACCCAAAGCCTCCTGGGGGTAGGACTCTAGCAGCTTTGTACCATTGGATTAGATGTATTTGCACATTTCTGAAAGGCACAGGCTGAACAGGGCCTTTACAGGCACATTGGGACATTAAAAGAACGAAAGGGAAGAAAGGGAAAAAAAATAAAAAGCCAACCTACACATAATCTTGCTGCACTGGAAAGGGCCCTTTAAAAAAGACCTCCTTGTTAGTGGACCTTTTGTCTTCTTCTGATCAGAGGAAGAACTAAATTTGCAGACTTGTTCATCTCTGCAAACAGGAAACAGAATATTTGTCTATGTACTTCTGGGCTTTGATTCATGGCTGCTCAGATGCAATGTGCTATTAAGGTTGCATATTTCTCCATATTCGTAATCCCTCAAAATATTCCATTTACAATATTTTTTAAAATAGTCAAACACACAGGCATTTTTCAAGGATAGTAGTTGATTGTTTTCATCAAAATAATGCTAATGATGAACTAAATTGCTTAGAAGTCAATGCATTGCTTTTAATTAGCCAATACTGACATATCTCTATCTCCCATTCCAATCCCTCTCCAAAAAAAGAATAAAAGTTCGGGGGCTTAGGGGAATGATTCCACGATTGGTGCCTAGGGACCCTTTTCCTGTAAACAGGACATTCAGAATACAGGAACAATGTTCCTCTATACACTGATCAGAAAACACATTTAAACCCCAAACTCCCTCCCCCTCCCTTTGGGGTCACAGTACTACCTCCTTTGAACAATAGCTAATGGAATGCGGTGAAGAGTGTGTGTGGAGGGAGGGGTAAGAGCTATGCAAGTAGAAATGCCAACCAGGCCCACAAACTAATTTTATTTGTGATTTATGGAGGCATTGCACCCTTCCCCCTGAGCTTCTCTGGGGAAGGAGGGGGTGAAAGGCCATCTCAAGGTTGTGTAAAAATGAGTATTGGGATGCAAAATACTGGACCCTATTAAGGATTTCTTTTAAGTAAATTAAAGTTATATATCATAGCCTTCCAAGGAAGCCTGTTCTTAGGCTTACCCCATCCCCCCAAATTGGGAGAGCATTTAAGCCTTATTGAAATCAAATAGCAAGGACAGGAAATATGATTAGGAATGAGGTCCCAGCTATTAACAAACATACTTTCCTTTCTGGGGAGAGTTTTTTTAATCATAGAAAATGAGAGCAAGCAGAAGTAACTCAGAGAAGAATCAGCAAAGACAAAGGAGACAACATATTAGCATACTCCTGGACATATGTCTGTCAAGCCCTCAAACTGGCCCTATTAATTGAGAGGATTCTACAGATGGGGAGAGAAAAAGAGTTTGGGATTTGGGATTTTTTTTAAACAGAGTAAGAGCAGTTCATATTTCCTCCGGTCAGACATATCCGTTTTTATGTCCCGTGTCTTTATTTCTCCAGTAATCAGATTTTATCTGAATTTTATTGTATTTTCTACATCTTTCAAGCCACAAGTTGATATTAAACTCCAGTGTTCATACAATATTATGGAAGTCTATACATAGCAGCTCAGCCTAACGGGGGTACATTTCCTCTTAATTTAATAAAGATTTTAAACAGAATGTTTTGCACCACTGACTAGGCAGCAAAGCTATTTTCGTGGGGAAAGTTCCCATCTCGTGAATATCCCCAAATACTCCTTAGTGTTTGCCTCATAGAGACTCCTGAGTCCCACCCACCCCCCACCTGGGAACACCCCACTCTGCCTTCTTGCTATAAAGGTCACTGTGCCCATGAACAGCCTGGCTTTCTGTTTAAGTCCCCGGCAGGCAAATCACATAAGGAAAAATAGACTCGTAGTCCCTCACCAGCTTTGGCTTTTTAAAAAAGATGCTAAAAATCTGAATCTTTCCATTCTACAAAGCCCAGCTCATGCAACCCCACAGCCAGGTTTTCCAATGTTGGGAATGGATGAGAGTGGAAGTTAGGAGATCTCAGTTCTGGGGTAGGAGGGGTGGGAATCCACCCCTTACTAGGGCTATGACCCTGAACCAGTCACGCAAACAACTCTGTATAAACAAGATGTGGAGAAGACAAATTGGAGAGTCTCTGAGTGACCTCAGACAAAGTCACAGATCCTCCATATAGGATGCAAAGCCTATAACCTCTATAATCTCCCTTGGCCTATTTGATCCAGGCCAGAGTTGTCAAATGCATGAGCCTAATGTGTCCCACAATACTCATGAGTGTGATCTGAACAAGCTTAAAATGTAGTTCCTACCTGATTTTAATGTGTTGAAGCATTAACAAAAAAGTATGCAAACATATGTGGTTTTCTAAGTCAATAAGTGGCTGCAGGGATCCCTATGTGTGATTTAGTGGCCCCCTTTTAATTTGAATTTGACACCACTGATCTAGGCAGTAGCAGTTGTACAATTGGTCAGTTGTGTCTTTGGGTCCCTCACAGGGACCTTGTGCATCATAGGATGATAAATTCAGAACTGGAAGGGACCTCAGAGGCTATCTACTTCAATTCCTTTATTTTACAATTGAGGAACTTAAGCCCAGTGGTTAAGTGACTTGTCTAGGGTCACAAAAGTAAATAAATAAGTGTGTGAGGCAGGATTTGAACCCAGATCCTCCTGACTACTCTATCAACTAAGGGGGTAGAGGGGTCATCCTTGATGAACTCCAACTTTTCTTCTAGCTCTGCTATTCCATAATAGTATGAGATGGTCTCCAAGTTCCCTTAGAATTCAAACATTCAGTTAATCTCCCACAAAGTCCAGGTTGCTTACTAGTTAAATTTCTGAATGAGCCCAGTAACTTTATTTTCAAAGCTTCTGGGATCCAGCTGTGGCCCCTTGAGCCCAGGGTGTACAGGATGCTGGAAGGGTTCCTGGCAGTCGTTCCTGGGCTACAGAAGAAGCCACAGTAAGGTACTGTGGAAAGATCATTGCACTCAGAGCCGAGAGACCTAGTGGGTGCCACTTCTACCATCAACTAGCTCTGCGTCAACTTAACAAGTCAACAAGCATTTATTAAGTACCTGCTGTGCATCAGAAACTGATAAGTGACAGGGATACAAAGAAAGGCAGAATAAAACAAAATGGACCTTCTTTCAAGGAGTTCACAGTCTAATGGAAGAGATAACACACAAACAACTGTGTACAAATAAGATATATACAAGAAGAGTTGGAGACAGTCTCTGAATGACCTCAGATAAGTCACTTGCCCAACCTCCAAAAGGCAGAGCCAGAACTAGAAATATTTTCACCTGGGGCAAAAACCCTCAGGGGAAAGGGAGTTGGGATCTAGACAGGAAGTCAGGAAGACCTGGGTTCACATCCTGCCTCAGGCACTTACTAGCTGTATTAAGTCACTTAACTTATTCACTTACCTGGACAAGTCACTAAACCTCTTTGTCTGCCTCAGTTTCTTCATCTGTAAAATGAAGATAATAATAGCACCTACCTCTCAGGATTATTGTGAGGATCAAATAAGAATATTTGTAAAGTGCTTTGCAAATCTGAAAGCACTGTATAAATGTTAGCTATTATTAAACTCAAAATATAGACTGCATTAAAAAAACACTCCTCAATTATTTCAAATTCAAGAAGGAAGTCCCAGAAAGATTTCACTGAAATTTAATTGAGTAGATTAGCAGAACGTTCTACTAAAGAGCATGCTAGGAGAGAGGGAGAGTCTGAGAGACTTGTCCTATGGTAGGGCGAGTGGAGGTGTGGGATTTCCCTGATTACACCCCCAGATGATCTCTAAACAGTCCAACAATGGTACACGAAGGGCTCTAGTCTGCTCTCATTTACACAGCACTTAACTCAGATTTTCATGCCATTTAAACAAAAAAGCCAGTGAACGTATCTCAATCACTTAAATGTAACCAGACCTCTGCATTTTCCCATCAAAATCACCCATCATGAGTTGAGTCATATTCTATTTCCAAGAGAAAAGTTAGGCTTTTAAAGATGGAAAGGAGAAAAATCATGGGGGTGGTGAAAAATTAACAATAACTAACTAATGAAGGAGTAAGTGTAGGTGGGGAGATGTCACAGAGGATGGAGGGAAAGAAAGGCATTCTTGATCCAGAGAACAGTGGGGCAGAAGCATAGGGTTGAGTGGGGAGCTTCAAACAACACAATTTTGCTACAACACGAAGTATGTGGGGACCAAAATGAGAGTTACAGTCAAGGCCAAGTATAGGGGGCCTTGAAGCCCATGGTAAGACAGTTAGGATTTGTTCACCAGGATCCAGGATGACAAAAGATTATATTCAGAAGAAACATCTCTTTGGGAAACTGAGCCCACCTGAATCAATCTCTTGTAACAGTCATTTACTTAGCCTAGTAAATATAGCGGGTGACAAGTACTATACTCATTTTACACTGGTGTTGTTGTTGTTGTTGTAATGGCAAGCAAGGTGGGACTTTTTGTTGTTTTTTTTCTTTTGGAATGCTTCTCAGCACTAAGGCAATCAAGTGGCTTTGATTGAATCAAGAGTCTTTGATGCCCTGCTTAAGTCACAAGAAAGCCTGAGTTACATGAGTTTGAGTCACATGGTTGTGAAGCCCTCTGACCCTAAAGAAGTGTATAGATACTCTGGGGTTAGCATTTTGCTTTGGGGGTTCACTCATTGGAAAAGCATTGCAAGAACATTTGGCCAGATGAAACCCTGAAATGAGTCTTTGAAAACCAAGATGATGGTGCTTCTCTCTCTCTCTCTCTCTCTCTCTCTCTCTCTCTCTCTCTCTCTCTCTCTCTCGTAACTATGTATGTATTGCTATGGACAGACAGAAGCCCTGTCTACTGATTTGTGTTATTTGCTCTATTTATATAATTTCTGCTTGCAATTTCTGTTTATGTTTTCTCTGAAGTTCAGGGTGCTGACTTTTCCCCCTGAACTAAGTGAATGATATATGTATGTTTAATTAAAGTGAGATTGTAAACCCCTTAAAGCTATTTTCCTTAGAAAAGCAGATCAAAGAACCTGTGCTAGCAGCCCTCCTGTGTGCTGGTGTTATTGGCCTTACACAGCCACAGTAGCTGCAAGTAATATTGTTGTTACAGTTGTTGTTCAGTTGTCTCAGTTGTACCCTACTCTTAGTGAATCCTTTTGGGGCTTTCTTGGCAAAGACACTCCATTTACTTCTCCAGCTCCTTTTACCAATGAAGAACTGAGGCAGACGGAATTAAGTGACTTGCCCAGGGTCACATAGTTAATGTCTGAGGCTAGATTTGAACTCATAAAGATGAACCTTCCTGACTTCAGGCAGGGCACTCTATCCACTGTGCCACCTACATGTTCTTAGTGTCAAGCTGGTGAGGTGCAGTTTACTATAGTGGAAATAACATTGGACTTAGAGCCCTGGCCAGGTTTATACCCTCATCACTTCTTAGCTGTGTGACTTTTGTGCTAGATTTGGAACCAGGAGCACCTGGATTCAAATCTTACCTAAGATGCCTACTAGCTGTGTGACCCTGGGCAAGTCACCTAAACTGTCTAGCTTTCCTCACTTGTAAAATGAGGGGCTTTGTTTCAATAGCCTCTAAGCTCCCTTCCAGCTCTACATCTCACATTTCATGATCCGTAAGGTTCTCCCTCTCCCTGGGCCTCTGTTCCTTCATCTGTTAAAAAAAAAGGAGATTAGAGTAGATGATCTCCAAGGTCACTTCCAGTCTGAACTTCATTGGTGCTATGATTCCTGGTTGAAAGGGACAGTTAATTTCCCCTAAAAACAAAGCTCCCAACTAGGTGGGGTTACTGCCTTATGTGATGTCTCACCTCATTTTTCACAAAACAAAGAGTTCACCAAAAGCAGAACCTACCTCTTCCTAAACTTACTGCTTCCTGCCTTTCCTGAGATGGGAAGGGTGAATAATTTGGCTTCCAGCTCTTACTGGGTTAGAGGAAGCAGAGATTCCTCTGTCACGAACTGAGGTTATCAAGAGGAAGTTTACGATGTGGTACGATGGAAAAAGAACTGACCCTGCAATCGAAGGGTCTGGGTTCACAAACTGTTTCTGACACTTCGCACCCAGGCAGTCACTTAACTATCTCGGGCCTTGCTTTCCCCATAGGCACAAGAGGATTGGACTAGCTGGCTATCTCTCTCTATCTCTCCAATCTTCTTGGAAGTTCACTGTAACTCTGTGAAGTGGGCTAGATTATATCTTAGTATCCCCATTTCTATGACAAACTGCAACTCAGAGAAATAAAAGTTCTTTGTTCAAGGTTCCAAAGGTGGAACAAAGAACAAAAGTTCTTTGTTGAAGGTTAAAAAGAGGGGCAATGCCTTTAATAATAAGGTATACTAAATACCTTCACTAATATGGTATACTAAATTTGCACTCTATACCTTCTCCTCACCTCCACCCCCCCATCCCCAACAAACCTGATTTGCAATAATTTAAAGGACAAAAAAAAAAACACAGCTCTAGACCCTTCCAGTTCCATCTTGGAAAAGTAGGTTGAAGATAAAGTATGGAGAGACTTGAATGCCAGACTAAGAAGTTTGTGATTCATTCAGGAGGTTAACAGGGAGCTTTAGGACGATACATTCAGAGAGGCCTCCTCATTCATGTACATGGAGGAGCCATGATGAAGTAAGCTACCCACCTCCTGACAAAGAGATAATGGACTCAGGGTATAGATTGAGACATATAGTCAGTTATGCCATAAAGCAACATACACATTCCTAAAAAATCACTATTCTACGTGATTAATCACTATAAAGCGACACACGCCTTCCTAAAAATCACTATGTGCTATGCAGAATTGCATAATAAAAACCACTAGGTTTATGGGGAATATGGGGTTGGGTAACAATACTCAAAAACTTCATCAGTCACATGCACACACACGAGCATGAACACACACACACACACATATACACACAGAGGAACCTAAGAAAAATTGGCCAGGACAGGGGGCATTGCCAAAGGGCAGAGTATAGGGGTGGAGCAGGTGAGTGTGAATCAGGCTTCCTCTGCCTCAGAAAATGTATAATAAATATGACATTTTTACCTTGAAAAATAGCTGGAGTTTACTTGTGGAAGTGGGTGTAGGAAAGGTTGCTGTTTGTGAGTTATCGTGAAGTCATGCAGTTTTTTGCGTTCTATTTCTCAAGACAAAATTCGTGTTATGCTCAATTATTTCCCTAATATATCAATCACGCTGGAACGAATTCGCATTTTCAAAACAAGTATTATAGCAAAACTGACTGTATATTTTTGGACATGGCAAATGAAGGAACTTGTTTTGCTTGACTATGCATTGTTGTTCACAAGAAACGTCTTTTTCTTCTTTCCAATGGAGGAAAGAGCACAAGAAAACGGATATTTGTTACTTAATAACAGCATTTCTATAGTACTTATATGTGCACTTTACTAAACCCTTTACACATATTTTACCATTTGATCTTCAAAACAACTCTGGGCAGTAGGTGTTCTTATGGTCCCTATTTTATAGGTGATGAAGCAAATACTTTAAGTGACTTGTTCAGGGTCACACAGCTAGAATGCAGTAAGAACAGATTTGAACTCAGTTCTTCCTGTGTCGAGAGCTCTATCCACAAATGAGAAAAAAATACATTAAATCAAATTAAATCAAATTTTAAAAAGAACCTAGCCTGGTGAATGAATAACTACTCCACCAGCACACCTTTCAAATCTTCTATGACTTGACTGAAAGTGTTTGAAAGCTACTATGGACAAAGAATATTCATCACCCTGCAGTCCAACTCATCTAGACTGGTCCTCAGCTAGCAGATCTATGCATTCCGTCACTGGGTCTGTAGCAGATGCTTTTCTAGCCTGGCAGAACCTTCCAGAACCTCACTGCAGGCTTCCCTGTCAAGAGCAAATCCAAGGTCACCTTCATACCATGATAAGATGCTGGTGTTTCACATTTTACCAAATACTTAACACAGACCATGGGTTTGATAAGCGTGAGCATCTCTTGTCCAATTCTCGCAGATAACTTAAAAAAAAATCTGCCACTCCAGACAATAATTTTTTACCATCCCACAACATTTGTCATGAGCCTTTCCCACACAGAAATACCATTGCTGACAGAATTGAGTAATGGAAACCTGAAAAAAGAAAAAAAAAAGTACTGGTTCCTTGAATTTTTCATTGCTTATTAAAATCCTGTCTCACCCACACCCTGATTCTGTTCACCCCGACCAACACTGTTTCTTGTAAGCCTGCTCTACTTTGTGTGATGAATTAAACTTCCCCTGTCAATTTCTCTACCTTATGGCTATAAATAGGAGGCTTTGCAAGAGCTGGTTGCCATGAGTGCTGATGACTTGGTTACCTGGAGGTGCCTAATCGTCTCTTGCTCTTGGTCCTCTTCCTCTAAGAAACCTTCCTTGATTACCCAGCTCACAGTGCTCTGTGAGTTATTACAGCTACTCTGTAGCTGCTCTGATGCGTTGTACACCTTGTGGTTTGTGAGGATTATTTGGCAATACTGTCTTACATCACTGGTCATCCCTTTCTGTTGAGGGGTCTTATCTCTTTTACTAGGTAGGAAGAAACTTGAGAGCAGGAGCCATGCTTCCTACCCACCCACCCTTCTCTGCCTCCTCCTCACAGTACCACTCTTTTTAACCAGCATAATGGTGAAGGGTGGGTAGGGTGGGTGGAGACATTTTAGACCAAGTCTGAGTCAGGAAAGTATTCCAGAGAGGGATAAAGATATGGCTGGCTTGGACATCCTGATTAAAATGGAGGTTTTGGAAGGAACCTCAAGATTGAATAAAGTACCAGATTTTCTGTTCGCTGGAAGGACAAATACTGAGGATGAAGCTTAAATACTTTGACTACGTTAATGAGAAGCTCAGACTCATTGGAAAAGATTCTGATGTTGGGAAACATTGAAGGCAAAAGGAAAAGGGGATGAAATGAATAGACAGCATCAGGGAAGCAACAATCCTGAGCTTGGACAGGCTTCAGAAGATAGTGGACAGAAGGGCCTGGTGGGCTATGGTCCATGGTATCATGAAGAGTCAAACGGAACTGAACAACGTAACAACAACCACAGAAAAGTAAGATGCTTGGAAGTGGTTCACAGTCTAGTAGAAAGCATAAGAGATACAAAATAGAATGTGATGAGTGTATACAAGTTATCCATAGGTAACTCATATTTATTTTAAGGGTTACAGACAACTCTCCCCACAACAACCCAATGAAGTAGTTTATGCTAGCATTATCATTCCCATTTTAAAGATAAGCAAACTAAGGCTCAATTAGTTAATTAAAATGTTCCTCCTATCTATACAAAGTTCTATCAGAGCTGGGATTATAGATCAGATATCCTAATGTGGAGTCTAGTATTTTTTTGCATCCACTATCCTCACACTTAAGGGATCATTTTGGTTTCCTAGAGGAGATGCTGCTGTAAGTGAACACAAAAAGACTCCCAAAAGTGGTGACAGAAGGTGACGTATAGCAATCCAGATGTAAAGGATGCAAAGGCAGAAGTAGGCAAAAGTTAGAAGGTGAAAGATACTTGAGGAATCCAGTTTGGTTCTGGCCCCACACCCGGGCATTTTTACGACACGTTTTATGACACACTAGTGGACTCTATATACCTGAAACCTAGCCTTGTACTCAGCCAGAGTGAAACACTGCTGGCATAGCATGGATTGGAGAGTTATATGAAGGCCTGAAACATTCCCCTTTCCTGTCTGTGATGGTATCTGATATTAACAATATGGCCAGTATATCCTTCTATATGTTGTCCGACATCACTAAATGCCTCATTCTATGGGGAAATGAGAACACAGCTAATCCATTAGCATAGACACAAGTACATGACCTCCACCCAGAATTTTATGCATTTCAAGCATCAGAAAGGGCCTTAGAGCTTATCTAGATTAGCCATCTAATTTCACAGATGAAGAAACTAAGGCCCTGAGAAGTGATTTGATACCGACCAAAGTCACACAGGGAGTCAGTGACAGAGACAGCATTAGAGTACAAGGTTTCATCCTCTTTATCCCATGTTCTCTCTACAACACCACACCACTTGCCACTCTCACCTAAAAGTGGGCCCCAGAAAGAGCAAGGAGCGCAACCAAGAACGATGAGAGTTCTGAAAGGGCACAGAGAGTATTTTCATCACTGTCGTAAGTTGAAGGTAGGACCTTCAGAGGAGAAAGATAGATTTGGGAAATGATAAACTGATTAAGAATATGGCTCCTAATAATGTGATGACTGCATATGAGACACCACACATGTTGGGATATTAGGCTATTGGCCTGTATCTAATGAGGGTTGGTAAAATGACATATTTGGCCTGAAGATTTAATAAAGGGAGATTGAAACTAAAAAAAAATGGAGGCGTGGCAAGACAACTGACCACAACATATATGATTTGGCAGGTATGACAGAGGAATCTCAATATCAGAAGATATGAAGCTTAATTCATAAGAGACAATGTCCAACAAGAGAACCATTAATAACAATAATAGCCACAAATTTCTATACAAAAAGGCTCAGTGTGTGGGTAATAAACAAGATGAACTCGAGTTGCAAGGAGGTAAATTCACCCTCTGAGGTATCACTGAGACCAGATGGATGTGACTCATGCTGGATTATATCTACAAAAGATATATACCTTATTCAAAAGGAGGAGATTAGAGTTCTGGGAAAAAGCTTCAGTAGGGCACCATTATATATCAAGGTATACTTCTGTGAGGAAATCCATGAACTCTGTAAGAGGAAAGCATGGTAGAGAGATGGTGGCAAGTGGAGGGAGACACAGAAGGGGGATTGTGGAGAGAGTGTATCACAGATAGCCAGGCAGTGAGGTGCCACAGTGGACAGGGTGCCAGGCCTGGAGTCAAGACAACTCATCTTCCTGAGTTCCAATCTGACCTCAGACACTTACTTACTAGCTCTGAGACTCTAGGCAAGTCATTTACTCAGTTTCCTCATCTATAAAATGAGCTGGAGAAGGAAATGGCAAACCTCTCTAGTATCTCTGCCAAGAAAACTCCAAATGGGGTCACGGAGAGTGAGGCATGACTGAAACAACTGGACAACAACAACAAACCACAGATAACCAAAAGGAGGAAATGGATGATAAGTTCAGGAAACAGATCCCAAATCAAACAAAGAGAGATGCTGGAGATTTTTTTCCTGTAATCAAAAGTGAAGCAGCTGAGAAATTCTTGAATTGGCTTAGTTTTATTTTTCAAAAAGGGAAGGAAGGAATCAGAGGAAATACTATTCTGGCTCTAATTTTGACCAAGAAAGAACCAGTTGCCGATATAGAAATAATGAGAAACTTAGGTTACTAAGAGGTCAAGAATATTAAAGGACTTAATGGAGGAGGAAGAAGTAGGAAGAAGTAGTGTTTCACATGACCAGATGTCAAATGATATCACAAAGTAATAATTATCAAAACTACCTAGTATTGGATTAAAAAGAAAGAAAAATAGAGCAGTTCAATAGATTAGATATGCAAGACTTAGCAACAACCATTTGTAGCAATTTTATGTTGGTAAATTCAAGGGCAGAAAAAGGGAAAAATCTCTTTATTTGACAAGAACTCATAGGAAATTAGAATAGCAGTCTGGCAAAAAAAGATTTTAAACTAGTCTTTTCTGCCATATACCATAATAAATTCCAAGTGAATAAAGAATCTCAATGTAAAAAGTCACACCATAAAAATTTTGGAGGAGAAGGAAAGGTTATTACTTTCAGAGGTATGTATGGGGGGAAATCATTATCAGATATGGGAGAGAAGAAATCAAAAAAGACAAAGAAGACAGTTTCAATTAAATAAAATTTAGAAGCTTTTTCACAAATAACTAACATTTATGTAGTATTCAAAATTTACAAAGTACTTTACATATATAGTCTCATTGGAGTCCCTCAATAACTCTGTAAGGCAGATACTTCAGTTATTATTGACATCCTCATTTCACAAATGAGGAAACTGAGGACCAGAAAAGCTAAGTGATTTGCTTCTATTCACAAATCTGGTAAGCACAGTAGGTAAAATTTGAACCTAGGCCCTCCTGACTTCAAGTGCCAGTCCCTAGCTGTTATATCATTCTGCTTTTTCAAAAAAAAATGCAGCTCTACTTAGCAGAAGAAAAGCTAAATTGTGGGAAAAAATATTTTAATTATCTCTAATAAAAATCAGACATGGAAAAATCCATACAGAATTGACATACAATTACAAGATAAGATTCCAATATTTAAGCAAAAGGACAGGAATGCAAAGTTCTCAAAAGAAGACATAAAAACTATGGTCCAGGAGTTTGATGGTAAATATTTAACAACCAGCTCTTTTAACAAAAAGAATATATATATACAACACGCTTTTAAGTTTAATATGCATTAGTATTTTCTCCATCGTTTTCTTAAGTCTAGACGATCAATAAAACAGTAAATTAAGCTCTAGTTTGTAGAATTTTTAGCATTGTACATATTTCTGCGGCGTAATGCTCACAGCTGAAAATTTAATCATGTTTTCTCTAGTGGTTTGAGCTGGGCTCCAGCACACTCCTGAAACTACTAATCACTACTTGAATATATGTTTACAATTACTAACAATCACAGCAGTACAAAATGACTCACACCCATCAATTTGACAAAGGTGTTAAAAGAATGGAAAACTAATTTTTGGGAGAGCTATGGGAAATGCCACGCTAATGCACTCTTTGTGGAACAGTGGATGGGTTGACCTTTTCTGGAAAACACTTAGGAATTACATAATAAAAGTCTAAATTTCTCATGTCCTTTGACCCAGAGATCCCATTACAGAGAAGATATTCCACTGACATTAATGAGAACAAAGGAAAAAAAAAACTCTCTGTACAAAAGCATACCTCTACGTTTCCACATAGAAGCAGTGGATTCATGTACTTAGCCTCAGCTCTCAGCTTTCCATACTTTGCAAAATTGCAAGACTGAGCATGTCATGGACATGACAACAAATTCCAATGACTCCCAATTACCTCCATGATCCAACAGAAAATTCTTAAAGCCCTTTATTACCTGGCCTCTTCCTTCCTTTCCAGGCTTCTTACATCTTAATCCCCTTCCCATGGCTTTCCTATTTAGTGGCATTGGCCTCTTTGCTATACCTGCCATTTTTACTGTCTTTTCCCTCTGTCTGGATTTCTCTCCTCATCTCCTCTTTCTGGCTTCCCTGGAGTCTCAATTAAAAACCCCACCTTCTACAGGAAGCCTTTAACAATCTCCCTTAATGCTAGTCCTTCCTTCTGTTGATTATCTCCATTTCAGATAGATTGATAGATACATACATACATACATACATATACACTTACATACATACATAGATTGAAGATAGCTGTTTGAATGTTATCTCCCACATTAGATTGTGAGTTCCTTGAGAGCAGAGATTAGATTTTTTGCCTTTCTATATATCCCCAGTTCTTAGGATAGCATCTGGCACATAGTAGGCACTTTATCAATGCTTGTTGACTTGACCTGATAGACTAGAGTTTTCCCAATGAATGTGGACTGGCTAGGTCTGACCATAACAGAGTCATGTAGTCTACCTTTTTACTAATAGTCACATCTTCTTTGGAGAAGGCCAAAAATGTTCTAATGTTACACTCATCTCAGTAGTCCTTGCTCAGGCCACAGAGACCCAGTGCTTTTTCTAAAATATAATTTATTCATTAGGCAGGCTGGCAAGTGAGAAAGAATGACAGACCTAATGTCAAGAATACCTGGACTGAAATCCCACCTTTGATATTTAGCCACTGTGTGACCATGGGCATGTGACTTGCTGAATCTCAGTTTCCTCATGTACAAAGTAGAAAAATCAATAATACCAGTACCACCTTCCTCACAGGGATATTGTGAGGCCCAAATGAGATAATCCAAACAGACAACACTTTGCAAACCTTAATGTGTTATATAAATGGCGATTGTCATTTTAATTATTATTCATAAAAGTATTCATTAAAATTAATTTATAAAATTAATCCATAAAAATTATTCATAAAATTGCTTATTATTCATAAATAAAAATTACATAATTTTTTATCTGCAATTCACTAGGTAGCATAGCCATGTACCCATATAACCAGCTATTTCCATACTATGCTGCCTGTATTCCTGCCATCATTTTTATTCTCGTCCTCATCCTCTCACCTGGACTGTGGACGGTGTCCTTGGAATCTCTTTGCATACTAAACTTGTCAAGCCTGGAACTCCCTCCCACCCCCATCATCTCCCAGTTATTTCTAAACCACACACACACACACACACACACACACACACACACACACACACACACACACCTAGCTCCCTTTTTGTGTTGTCTTTCCTTTTAATATGTATTCTTCTTGAGAGCAGGGAATGTTGCCCTTAATAAAGTGTCTCCCATACAGTATGTGTTGAATAAATGCTTTATCATTCATTTGTTCATTCACTCATTCATTCATCCATTGTCATTGCTGCACAGGCTTTTATTAGTCTAGGTGATATAAATAATGCTTTTCTTGGTCACGCATTAAGTGTCCCTGGTTGATCTTACTAGTCTTCTGTAGCTGATGAGGGGGAGAGGTAGACAGGAACATAGTTCCCATGGCTAGGCAGCTATTGTTGCTATGATAGCATTTCATTATTTAGAATCCTCCAGAGAACTTGAATCACCCTGATGGGTCATGAGCACAGTACCTTAGCCATGACTACAATAACCTTTGCAACGTAGGCACAAAGTTAGAAACCCTCCCTCCCTCTGTCTAGGAGGAAATCTACTCAGTAACTATTAATTGGGTATTCAGAGTCAACAAGTGCAGTAGTAATCTAAGAACAGTCCATATTCGGGGTGTAAGAAGGTCAGAGTCTGTCCCGTGAACTCTCTGGGAAATGTGTACATTTTTTTTACATCAAGTTTCTGACACTCATACGACATCACTGTGAAATGTTCATATCACATGTGCCTTCTTCATCAGGTAAGGCTTCTCTTTCCCTTGAGAACAGACACAATTGTCTGTAGGGGGTCTTTCAAGCTTTACTACCCACCTGACATCTTGTGGAATGGTCTAAACCCATGGCAAAAGCCATCAATCCACAGTAGTTTGTTGGCTACAAATTCCTTTTCAATTGTGCCTTCATCACAGTCCACAGACATTCTTATGTGAGTTCTTGGTGAAGGTCTATACCAATCCTTATGTATCAGCCTTCTAAAACTTGGGTAGCCATATTGGTAACTAACCTCCCAAATGTATAATGTATACAATGCTCCCAAATAGTACAGTGCTACTTACCTTGGTGCATACTATATACACA